>OY294046.1:35960848-35983348 GCA_958510825.1 Brachypterus glaber
GTAACAAAGTATATCCTGAGGATGTCCTACGGATATCTATAGATGAAATCGTATATATGGGAATGTCAGAAATCAAAAAACGGATATTCTGGGGATATATATTTCTACTATAATAGTATTTTGCGAAAATGCATGTAAACTATCCCGAATAAATTAAGGCCGCACATGGATAACTAATAAACTTGTAACAGAAGGAAAACAACACTCTAATATAAAGTTGAAGTGCAGGACATGTTGGAGACCATTAATTCTCCAGACCCTGAAGGACATAATGTCTAAATTAAGCCCCTCAGGGTTACAATTAGCATAGCCGGATGGCAATCCCGCCATTAGAAGACATCAATTCATGAGGTGACCTGACAGAATGCTAATGCAATTAAGATAGATGTAGTATCATGGTAATTTAGTTTTACAAATAAATACAATAAAAATGCAGTGAATTTTTTAAGAAAATGTGATAGAAATGCCAAAAACTACATAGTTATAAACCTTGGCATACGGATCTGTAACAATCAAAGGAATGCGGCAAAAAATTAAATTCAGAAATACGAGGTTTCCAGAATAAAAATCTAAAAAAAAAATACAATAAATATACAGTGCGTACATTAAGTCTGGAATCACCCGATTAACTTTTCACATATTTGAAAAGGTTATTTAATAAGCTTTTTAACGGTGTATGATAAAGCCTTATTTGGAAAAGGGCTTATAAAAAAATGGGTGGCTATTTTGAAAAGGGCTTATAAAAAAATTGGATTGGGTGGGTGCAAGGGGGTGAAAATTGTGATAAAATTTGGTGTAAACCAAAATTGCAAAATTACAAATAAAAATCGACCTATCTGAGCATTTTTTTTAACTTCACAGTTACAAGTTAAAGAAAAAATGCTTAGATAGGTCGATTTTTATCTTTAATTTTGCAAATTTTGGTTTACACCAAATTTTATCACCATTTTCACCCCCGTTGCACCCACCAATTCCAATTTTTTTTCTTCAAATAGGCATTCATTTTTGTATAAGCCCTTTGCCAAATAAGGCTTTATCATACGCCGTTAGAAAGCTTATTAAATAACCTTTTCAACGATGTATCACAAGGGGTAGGTTGGTATTTGAAAAAAAAAGTGTGATTGTGATGGGAGGGTGCAAGGGGTTGAAAATTTTGATAACTTTTTTTACACCAAAATTTGCAAATTTAAAAATAAAAGATTTTTAACTAAAAAGTTAATATATAACAGTATTTATTTTAAATCTCTTCTACAGTATTTCCAAGTTTAATTTTATGTAGAATTTATTTCACTGTTTTAGATCCATGTGGCAAACTATACTACTAAGTGATTAATTACAAAAAAGTGAGCTTTTGCTAACAGTAAGGTACTTTCGTTCCAAATTGAAAGTGATTATCCTTATTTTTTTAAAAGTTATAGCAAATAAGGATAATAAATTCAAATTTGGAATGAGAGTAGATACCTTATTATACTATTTTTTTCACAAAAGCAAACTTATTTATATTAAATAATTTACAATTTATGTAGTTGTTGAAACTCTTAGCACTTTTCTTAAAAAATGCCCTGTAAAAATGCTGCATGATTAACTTTTCACATATTTGAAAAGGTTATTTAATAAGCTTTTTAACGGTGTATGATAAAGCCTTATTTGGAAAAGGGCTTATAAAAAAATGGGTGGCTATTTTGAAAAGGGCTTATAAAAAAATTGGATTGGGTGGGTGCAAGGGGGTGAAAATTGTGATAAAATTTGGTGTAAACCAAAATTGCAAAATTACAAATAAAAATCGACCTATCTGAGCATTTTTTTTAACTTCACAGTTACAAGTTAAAGAAAAAATGCTTAGATAGGTCGATTTTTATCTTTAATTTTGCAAATTTTGGTTTACACCAAATTTTATCACCATTTTCACCCCCGTTGCACCCACCAATTCCAATTTTTTTTCTTCAAATAGGCATTCATTTTTGTATAAGCCCTTTGCCAAATAAGGCTTTATCATACGCCGTTAGAAAGCTTATTAAATAACCTTTTCAACGATGTATCACAAGGGGTAGGTTGGTATTTGAAAAAAAAAGTGTGATTGTGATGGGAGGGTGCAAGGGGTTGAAAATTTTGATAACTTTTTTTACACCAAAATTTGCAAATTTAAAAATAAAAGATTTTTAACTAAAAAGTTAATATATAACAGTATTTATTTTAAATCTCTTCTACAGTATTTCCAAGTTTAATTTTATGTAGAATTTATTTCACTGTTTTAGATCCATGTGGCAAACTATACTACTAAGTGATTAATTACAAAAAAGTGAGCTTTTGCTAACAGTAAGGTACTTTCGTTCCAAATTGAAAGTGATTATCCTTATTTTTTTAAAAGTTATAGCAAATAAGGATAATAAATTCAAATTTGGAATGAGAGTAGATACCTTATTATACTATTTTTTTCACAAAAGCAAACTTATTTATATTAAATAATTTACAATTTATGTAGTTGTTGAAACTCTTAGCACTTTTCTTAAAAAATGCCCTGTAAAAATGCTGCAAAAAAAAATTAAAAAGGCAAAAATTCTTTGTCCGTTTATCCGTTTGAAATCACACAAAGATTCAAGAACAAACTATCCCATCGACTTTTCATGCAAAATTAAGTTCTATGAAATGAAGATCCCTATTATCTTTAAAAATAATCCCCCAAAATACAATTAAGTTATAAGAATTTAAACTTTTTAAAAATTGGAAAAAGCTAAAGAAAAAGTTTGATTGGCGGTTATTTAAAACTAAAATCTTACTATTATAGTAAGATTTTAGATTGACCCTTTTATAATAAGGGTCAATTATACCAATTAAAAAAAAATCATTAAAACATAAAAAAAGTTATAGGGGCACAACTTGACAACCTTTACTAAAAACAATGGGAAATTAGAGTCGCCTATAGCGTAGTTGGTAAAACCAGGATATAACTTTGCCTTCAAGAGGAGTCGAGTTTAAATCCCATTCCTTACCCACTTTTGTTTGTTTTTTTTTTTTACTTTTTATTTATTTTTCACCTTAAATAATTTTAACTTGCATTTAAATATTTAGAAAAATGCAATATACTATCCACTGTTTGGAGTATACATAATAGAGGGCATTACATGCATACATATCTTTATGGTTCGTTTATTTTTAAAGCAATATCTCTGCAATATTTTGTTTTGTCGTGTCATTCTAGAATTCATATTCAGTCTTCGTTCCCTCATCTATCTGGATGTGTTTTTACCGAACATTAATGACAGAACAGTAAAATTGAAACGCGTCAATTGAGCCCAAATCACGAATTCTGGTAATAAACATTAATTAAGTCAATATATATATATATAATGCTTGATAAAACATGGTATAATCTTTGCTAAGGGATTCTAGATTTAACTCTTTCAGGAGCAGATTTTTTTGATGTAGAAACCCGCAGGTGAGCACAAAATTTAAATTTGGTTAAAAAAGAAATACACTGATCGAACAACACAACTATTAACTTTTGGCAGACGTCAAATGCTTATTTTTTATTCATGGAATTCTTACCATTTATGACGAAGCTTATTCTTTACGTATAAAGGTTTTTTGTAGTTTCATTATAATCCAATTACCTAATTATTTAAAAAATAAGGTAGTTGAAATTTTGTACCTTCGTGCATTTGGACAATATTCTAGGTACAAAACTTTATATAAATATAAGAAAATGTTGTTATAAAGTGAAAGATTTTTTAAAAAATTTAAATTATTTTTTTTATTATTAATAATGTGCTATTAAAATACGTATTTACATTACCTAAGCTAGAGATATCTAAAATTATATTTTTTAATACAAATTTTGTACCAGTGTTATTTTAACTTTTTAAAAATAATTCTGTTACTGTTACTTTTCAAAAATAATTCTGCCCCTCGTTACTCTGAAGCTTATATTCCTTTATTTTAACAAAACATATTTACATATTGACTTTTTTGAAACCTCGTATATCAAAAAATCAATTTTTGGTTTCTTGTACTAATCAACTCATGATGACATGATGACAGGTGACATATACAAACTTCAATTAACTATTTTAATTAATAAATTGGAGTTTGTATAAGTTACCAGTCATCATGTACAGAGTTGATTAGTACAAGGAACCAAAAATAGATTTTTTGAGATAGGTACTAGTGTCATGATCCGCATATTTTATATGGTGTAAATTTTTTTAAAATAATATTGCTTTAATCATAGCGCAAATACATTCTGCCTTCACGAGATTTGCTTACATTAAATCGGACCCCTTTTTGGTGACCCTTGTAGGTATAACTTAAAAGATATAAGTTTATAAACAAATAAAATTTATTGTTAAAATGATCGTTTCAAATGTCATGAATAGTAATTAGCCTGCAAATTGATGAGACTGGAACTCTTTTGTCGGGGTAATTAAATATAGTCGGTGTCTTTAAAAATATTTTGCGCTAAAAGCCTTGTCAAATAAATTTATCTATTGACCTACTTTTCATTTTGGAAATCCTATATAAACTGATGAAAAAATTCAGATATTATTCAGTATTACTTAGAGCGTCTCCATGTCAATTTCAAAACTGAAAATGTAGTTTCTGTGAGAAATAATTTTGATTATTATTCTTGAATTAAAAATAGTTTTTAAAACTTTATTTTGAGACTTGTAATATCAGACTTAAAAATAATTTTGAACACTTATAAATATTGTTAGTATGAACACTGATAGAAATTTTGACGAATATTAATGAACTTTGAAAAATATTCTGTAAACTTATTTAAATGACTTATAAGAACCAGTTTTAATATTTACACTAAGAAAAATGTTGGCAATAAATTGGGCTTTGAAAATGTTGTGAATAGTTAGGATTTCAAACATATAATGTTTTAATTTAGAACTATTTAATGGAAAACTATAATATAATGGAAATTAGAGTTTAGGGGCTTTGCATAGAAGTAGGACTTAGAAGTAGAAATTGATCTTTTATGTTCTTGAAGAATTTATTCACATTTGTTTAATATATTATTTTTAAGTTAAAAAGCAATCGTTTTAATCTGTTTCCAAAGCACCGCCTCACTAAAATACCCGCTCCCGAATAAAGTGATACGTGGTTAAGTATATTCTCCGCTCGGGTATACTTTAAATACGATAGAAGATTGGAGCAATCGTTTTAATCTGTTTCCAAAGCACCGCCTCACTAGAATACCCACTCCCGAATAAAGTGATACGTGGTTAAGTATATTCTCCGCTCAGGTATACTTTAAATACGATAGAAGATTGGATGTCCAACCTAACTGAGCAAGTTATAATTTAAAAGATATAATCTCTGCTCGGCTGTAACCAAATTTTACAATTTATAACATTAGTAGAAAAATATTTATTAGTAAAAAATCACCACAACATTAGTGATAGAATTTTCGACTTCACAACAAATTTACAAGTCGATCGAAAAAAATAATTTGGATTGTTATTTACATGTTTAAAAGTTGATATTTTAAGTAGTTTAATAGTGCAGACTTTAGTCTCGCACTGTATATCGGAATTTTGGTATTTAAATTACTCTGCTCACATGGCATCAAATTTTAAGTGTGATACACCATTTTAAATAAAAATTTCACATATTTCTTTACCTTTTTCCCACAAAATTGACTATATAATTCTTCTTACATTAGACATGTGGAGAGTATAATTAAGGGAATGTCGTATTTGACGATCGTTGATTGAACGTTAAAATCGTGGATTTTCCAATTATCACTATTGTAATATTCAATTGACCCACGCACCTATTGAATATTGTGCTGTGTACATTGAATATTATTCAATTAATCAACAAACTAAATAATGGCACCTGGGTGTGTCCATTGTAATGGGTGTGACATTGTGACAGTGACACACTATTTTTTTATTGAAATTATCACGTTCAACATTAAATTAGATATAAAAAAATTAAGCGGTGGTAAAGAACATTTTAAGACTGGTAAGAAAACTAAGTATTAATTTTTACATTCGTGTGTAGATATTTACATTCATAACACACAGTGCCGCACCCAGGGGGGAGGGGCTGGCTGGCTACAGCCCCCCCCCCCAAGCCCTCAAATTTTATTTTACTTAAATGGTTTTTAAAGCATTTAGTTTGTTAGCTTTTCAAATCATTTCGCCTGCGGCGCTAATGTTTGGACTTTTGTTAATAGATTTTATAAAATAATATGACCAATCAGAAGTTTTATAAAATATTTTTTTTATCGTTTACGAATTTACAAATAACTGTAAAAAAATTTCGCCTGCGACACCAAACTTAATTAGCAATTACAATCATAATTAATACATTTTAGAAAATTATTTACATTTCAAATTCTATTGTGTCTGGAAAATGTAAAAAAGTAAGGTTTCTAAAACTTTTCGCCTGCGGTGCTAAACATGATAAGTTATATTTTAAGAGGTTTTCTTTAACCATATAAAGTTTTATAAAATAATTTGCTTTTAAATTCTTAGAAATTGTCTATACTAAAAAAATCTGTAAACTGTAAAAAAAATCGCCTGCGGCCCTAAACCTGATTAATTATCATTAATGTGATTTTAATTAAGAGGTTTTATAAAATTATTTATATGTCAAATTCTGAGGTGTCTGGAAAATGCAAAAACTTGATATTTCTAAAAAATTTCGCCTGCGGTGCTGAGCATGATAAGTTGTTTTAAGTGGTTTCACCTACCTGTTTCAAGTTTTATAAATAAATTTGCTTTTCTATTTTTTTTAGAAATTACAGAAAAACTGAATACTGCAAAATATTTCGCCTGCGGTGCTATACTTTTAATTAACAGATTTATAAAATTATTGACATGTTTTTAAGTTCTGATTTCCTGGGTTTATTTTTTTTTTTAATAAAATTTTGAAAATTCTAATTAATTACCTGCGGACCTAAACTTGCTTACCAATATTGCCAAAAAGTCTGGCTAAACCCTTTTTTGTCACTTGACCTCCCCCCCCCCAAGAAAAATCCTGGTAACACACACTCATAGCTTACCACAAAATAATGGTAAAAATTATTTTCTGGGTGCAAATTTTCCACTCTGTGCTCAAGCTAAAGCTGCCCCTAGTTTTCTGCCTCCACCGCATTGCTAAAAAACGTATTCCCCGCAACAGGTTTAACATCAGTTTCACAAAGCAAGTTGCTTTAATATGATGGGGTGAGAAGCCAAGGGGTACAAGTTACATTTTTAAAGAAATTTTGTTAGTCATGGAAAAAGTTTTTTTAGGCTTAGTACAACCTATTCCCATGCCTAACAAAATTTTGTCAAAAATATTACTTGTACCACTTGGCTTCTCACCCCATATTATGTCTTTGATATGTTAGATGCACATTTCTCGCTGAAAAATCCCTGCTATTAACAGTCAAATAAAGTGTAAAACGAGTGTAAAATCTTACACTCAATTTTTTATAATGCAAGGCGTCCTTCACTTCCTAGAAGTGAAGTGAAGGATGCCTTGGATAATGTCATCACTTCGTAGCCAGCTATGTGTTAGCCCAATAAGCCTAAATCTTTGAGGTGCTGGATTTTTTCTAAGATCAGATTCGGATTTTAAGCCCTCGAATTAGTAACAAAAATTTACTTACCGATCTGGGAAAAAAAACAGGTTGCGATTTGTTGCCTAGTGTTATTAGACTGAAATTGAAATGTATGTAAAAAAAAAATATTAAAGTTAACATTTTTATATTTTTTTTGGGAAAACAGCATTTAATTTAAATAATTGATAAATTTCCTTTATCCAATACATACAGATAATGAGGCAATTACCAGCTTTATTTTAAATAGATAAACTCAATAATAACCCCTGCGTGGGTTTTACTTTATTGAGTGGATAATTATTTATTTTACCCACTCAACTGTCACTTGTCAAATTATTTTCTTGTAAATGTCATTAAAATTTTTAATAAAAATATGAATTCCTAAGCTATTTATTGGATAAAACCTTGTATGGCACTCATGAGTAAACCGATATTGCCCTCTCGAAAATTAACCTGCGAGGCGTCAGCCAATTTTCTTATGGGCAATATCTTACTTTACCCACTAGTACCATAAATAACTATTTCTTTTATTAAATTATAAGTATTTTTTTGGTTTTAAAAATAATGTGTTTTTGAAAGCAAGAAAAATACCTATAGTTTAATTCAAATATAAGTTAATTATTTAATTAATTAACTAAAGTTAGGTTAGTTAATTTAATTTTTAATTCAAATGTAAGTTATTTAGTTTTTATTTTTAGTTTTTATACAGCAATTAACAAGTTTTCTTGGACACTCCCAGCTTTCAACTGAATACCAAATATCTAACTTAGTGATTTACAATAACTTTATTAATATTTTATTATGATTAAATTAAATTACAAAGGTTGGTTCGTGCATAATTATAACTTGAGAAACTATAATTAAATTAAGAAAATTACAAATTGACATCATCATTAAAACTAAGTCCATTAAAACAAAAGATCAAGTTAAAAAACATTAAAAAAACTATAAAATGTTTTTTTCATAAAAATTGTTTTTTCGAAAAATTAATAATTTGTAAAAAAAATTAATGAGAAAGCCCACATTAATTTTTTTGTTTTTAAGGAAATTATTTTCAAACACAATATTGTGTCCCTATTTAGGGATCTTCCTCTCATATCGTAGAACTTGCTTTTTCCTAAAAATTGAGTCAATAATTCGTTTTTGAGTAATCGTGTCTACAAAAAAGTAGTATAATACGAAGACTAAAGCATAATAATACCTATAAGCAAATAATTGAAGTTACCCCTAAATATTATAATACTTTTCTCTAACTTTGCCCAGTAAATTATAAAGTTTTACCTCAAATTTGTCTTTATAATAAATATTTGTTTGAAGTTATTAAAACTTTAAAATTTCCACATTGTATTGCAAACGGAAAAATAATTAAGATGAAACTAACATAATTGAAAATAATTAATTTGCGGATTCAAATCATTCTAAAGAAACGGGTTCTTCAATTATTTACCGTCTTTTGTTTTAAACTAACTAGATTTTCCCGAAGAATAGGTATTCTTAACACATTTAACTCGGAGCTTTTGTTAAATTAAACCAAATTAATCTAAAAAGTATGAAGCCCGGACGACCTTAACAAAAGTCCAATTTGTATTTTCGTACTTTCCTCAAGATATATTGTTCAATTTAATCTTTTATTTTGTTTGGCGCCGCAATAATATAAGATTTACAACCTTTAATTTAGCTTTATTTTTAAAAATATTATATTTTTAATTAATATTTCCACACACAGAGAATTTTTCCAGTAAAAAAAAGGCAATCTTTTATTTCCTACAAACGAAATTAGCTCAAAAGTTTGTATATCCACAAGTATCTTCCTTTTTTTTTGGCCTTTTCTCAGTGAGATAATTAGCCTTCTACAAGTATGTTAAGTATAATGTGTGAGCCAATAACTATTATTACCATGTTCCTAATATTGTTACCATGTCTTAAACCTGTTAGTTCGTCCTCTGTGTAATAGATGTCACTGCCAGATGCCTGTAAATATGATGTGACTGTATCTAGTTGGTAATGACGTACACAAAAACGCAGTTCGTGTTTCGTGCTCTTCCACTATAAAAAACTCTTCTGACTGTCGTAATGCATTTTTTTAAAAAAAAGTTTTTTTTTTTTGAAAAAGAAAGAAAAGAAAAGAAAATAAAAATATAAATATTTTTAGAAAAACTTGTTTTAACCCTATTTTACCCACACCGATTTTTACCAAAAACAATCTCAGTCTAAAGCTTTGGATAATAAACCTATGATCCAAATTTGAAGTCTTTAGCTCAAAGAGTTCTCGAGTTATCGTGCTCACAAATTTTCCGGACAAATAGACAGACCGACCGACAGACAGACAGACAGAAATTTTTTTTTAAAGGAAATCGTATTTTTTGAATATAAAACGTCGAGAAACGTGACAAAAATCAATAAAAATATTTTAATTTTTTCTTACTTAAGCAAGACTTTTATTGGGTCCAAGGGGAAAGTAAAATTGACTTTTACCAGGAAATTTAAAAATATATTTTTTTTTATATTTTTGGGTTGTTTTCTCTTTATCTTGTCACATGCTGCTTTTTAGTTTAGCGCTGCTAAAAATTTTGATTACGAGAAACTAAGCTAAATAGCAGTAAGTCCCATTTTATTTTTAAATAAATAATTAATAATTGCGAAACTTGTGTTATAATAAAGGTACTTCATACCCAAATTTATACACCCACTTTCTCGATTCTACCTATAACACAAGGGTGTGGCTAAGACGATTTACTGTTTTTGCCATTATCCCAGTTTTATTTAATATGGAGTTGCTGCTTTTTATGGTAGTAGGGCAGTATAGGCCTAGGTTATTAAAATCAAAAACGAAAAAAAAAAAATTAAAAAAATAAAGTTCAAAAAAATTAAAAAAAATAGTTTTTCAAAAAAAAAAAAAACAAAAAAGAGTCTTTTTTCTTAAAACGAAAAATAAATAGAAAAAAAAATGTTTTTATCCCATTTTACCACCTTACCCCAATCGGATTTTTACCAAAAACAATCAACTTTAGATAATTATCTTGATTGTAATCAACCTATGGTCCAAATTTAAAGTATGTAGCCCGAAGCTTTCTTGAGTTATCTTGGTTACAAATTTCCCGGATACATAGACCGACAGACAAACCGACAGACCGACAGACAGAAATTTTTTTTGAAGGAAATCATATTTTTTGAATATAAAACGTCCAGAAATGTAAAAAAAGAAATAAAATTTTTTAGAAAATTTTTAACTAACGCAAGACTTTCCTTGGGGAAAGTAATAATTATTGCAGGGCAAAAACGTAATACGGTAGGCAAAAACATGAGCTTTCTTGGCCCATATTTTATTTCACTCAATAAAGAAGCGAAAAGGTATTTTTTGTGATGGTTGTCTAAGTAGCTGTGTTTTTAATATTGCCATGCGAAATAGTTGACAACAAAGAAATGACAAAAAGAAAAAAGAACAAAAAAAAGTAACAAATAAATTAGAGAGTTCTGAATCTAATTTCTGATTTTTATTCGAAGAGAATAGCCAGGCCGATATGAGATTGTAATCAATACGTACATGAAGAGTGCGTTGGGCTTACTAAAAACGACAAACTGTTATTTAAGTGCCCAAATTGTACCTAAAAACACCTGAATTTGTCATTGTAAAATTCTCCTTCCAACAAAATAATACTTTCCTCTATAGGCCTAGATTCATTAAAATCAAAAACAAAAAAAAAAAATAAAAAAAAAATCAAAAAAAACATTCAAAGTTTTCAAAAAAAAGTTTATTTTTTCGTAAATAAATAAAAAAATAAATTGAAAAAAATATGTTTTTGAAAAAAATTGTTTTTAAATTTCCCGGATACCCAGACTGACAGACCGACCGACAGACATATTTTTTTTTTGAGGAAAATCATATTTTTGGACAGAAACGTAAAAAAAGCAATAAATTTATTTAAGTGCCCAAATTGTACCTAAAAACACCTAAAATTGTTATTGTAAAATTCTCCTGCCAACAAAATAATACTTTCCTCTATAAGCCTAGATTCATTAAAATCAAAAACAAAAAAAAAATTAAAAAAAATCAAAGTTTTCAAAAAAAGTTTATTTTTTTCGTAAAACGAGAAATAAATTGAAAAAAATATTTTTTTGAAAAAAATTGTTTTTACCCCATTCTAACCCCTTACCCCAACCCGATTTTTACGAAAAACAATCCCAGCCTAGAACTTTAAATAATCAACCTGTGGTCCAAATTTAAAGTCTTTAGCCCGAAGCGTTCTTGAGTTATAGTAGTCACAAATTTCCCGGATACACAGACCGACAGACCGACAGACAGACATAATTTTTTTTTTGACGGAAATCATATTTTTGTATATAAAACGTCCAGAATTCGAATTTTTTTTACTAACGCAAGACTTTCCTTGCGGAAAGTAATAGTACTAAAAACTAATTAAACAGGTTTATGTAAAGTAATTTTAAGTTTGAAATAAGTATCTAAAACTAGTCCTTCATATTAGATTATGTTTTCTCTGTGTGAATACCGCTAAGTCGACTTCTCCATATTTGTAAATACTGTAAATAAAGACATTAATTTTTTCACAACATGCTCTTTTTATATTTTTAAATTTTACTTAGCATTTATTATGAAATAAAACGTGCCGAAAATAAAATTTTAATTGGCATTTTCGTTTCCGAGATATTAATATTGAAAAACTTATCTAAATGACATATGACACACATCGTGTGTCATTATTAGCTTGCGGAGATAGAAATATAAAACTTATTTCTTAAAAAAAATGAGTTCTGAACAAATATACTCTCTGTTATTGCTGGCTTTAAAATTATATCCGTAACTCAGTTCTAAACTGTTTTATTTCGAAATTATGTCAGTTTAACAACGCGTCAAATCACTGGAGCGCTGCGAGTAGTAGTAGTAAAATCGGCGCTCTATAAGAATGGGACGGTGATGTGATTAAACACGGGGTGCGCGATGTTATTTTTTTATTCAAAATTGTTAACTCATACATAAATTGTCCACAGCTTCTGTCACAAATAAATTTCAATTTTAATATTTATTACCAAACAAGATCCCTAATATTGTTTCAAACTATAAATGGTTTTAATAATTATATTATAAATTCTCCAATCAATCGTATACTAAAATATGGTAACTACTATAATCAGTTTAATGACATCGATTTCTTTATTGGTTCTTTAAATGTTTTCAAAAATTGTCTTAGGTCACGTATTTACACCTTACATTGATTTTAGTTTTATATATACTAACCATAATTAACTTTTATATATTTTGTTATTATTTCGTCTAAATTGTAATTTTTTGTAAGTTGGGTTTACCCGTTAAATAAATAAATAAAAAAATAAAAAAAAGCCAAAATGGCTTATTTACGTATAAGCCCCTTAGCACCCAGGAAACCAGATTACTTTACCGATGTACTTTTTAGGTCATATTTGGGACGTTATACATATGTATGACGTATGACGTATGTACATACGACGCACAGTAGGAATTTTCAAGGTTTTTTATTTCAAAATTCCAGAAGACGGTCAATTTGGAATCGATCTTCCTAATTCTTTTTAAAGAACTTGTTAGGACTTGTTCTTTCACAAACTACTGCTACAAATTTAATTTGGGGCATAACAATTGAGTGCTGAGAGGTTGAGTTGTTAAATTAAAATTTTTTCATTTATTTCAGAAAAAAATATTAAGAGTTATTGAGGTTGCTAAAAAATTAAAATTTAAAATGGGACATAGAATTTAAAAAATTTCAATATTGTTTGCCGAAAATTAGTGATTAAGTATTTTTAAAAATTCAAGATTAAAATTACTGATTTAATATAGTGCACGCCAATTTTAAAATTATTGTATTATATTAGATGCCCCATTTTAAATCAACCTCAAAAACCCTAAATATTCTTCTCTGAAATAAACGAAAATATTGTAATCTGGCAATTTAACCTCTCAGCACTCAATTGTTATGCCTCAAATCAAATTTGTAGCAGTAGTTTGTGAAAGAACAAGTCTTAACAAGTTCTCAATCGTTATGCCTTTTAATTTTTTTGATTTAAAAATCAAATTTGTAGCAGTAGGTTATGAAAGTACAAGTCTTAACAAATTTTTGAAAAAAAAAATAGGAAGATCGATTTAAAATTGAACGTCTTCTGGAATTTTGAAGTGAAAAACCTTGAAAATTACCACTGTGCGACGCATATTAGAAGTAGACAAGACGTCAGTTTTTGGTCAAATCTTGACCTCATCAAAATTGTACGTCGCTGGGACGTCAGTTTAATGCTGATGCTTTATGTGGCGCCATATATGGTTTTCTGCCACTAAAAAAAATTTTAATTCTATATATTGATTAAAGTTTATTAGACTTTATACTTTATGAAGTCTTTTTCTAGAATTACGTAAACTGAACAGTACTGTTCAGTCGCTATGGCGACTATAGGTAGCCTGCTAATTTGATGTACATCATCGGATTAGTATGGTTTTTCTATGCCTATGGAAAATTCCTTTTACTGGACAAGAGCAGATATGTGGAGGGAGTAATGGCAAAAAAAAATCTATAAAATCCTGTCATAGGATCTCATATTATAATATAGCCCTCTCTAAAATTAACCCACTCCGCTTCCAGCCTTTTGCATGGGCGGATTTAGGTGGGGGCATGGGGGCCATGCCCCCCCCCAAGCGAGATATATTAGCATAGAAATACCTTCAAAATTGTATTTTTGGTGAAAGCGCAATTTTTTTCCTTAGGGATGCCCCCCCCCCCTTAAAATGAAATATCCGCCCCCGGCCTTGTGGGTTAATTTTGTCATGGGCAAAAGTCTAGTTTCCTCTTTCATACCATAAATAACTATTAATTGGAGAGATATATAATATTGAACACATTTTAACGTCATATTTATTATAACGTCAGTAATGTTACGTCCCTGGGCTGTGACTTTTTACACTTCACTGGGACGACATAGCAAGACGTCATAAAATTACGTCTTGTAGGTCAGTTAGTGACCAATTCTTGAAGTCAAAAAGACGTCTTTTGGTTTCCTGGGCAAAGGCACGATTCCTTGACAACAGTCGCTTGTTGGGAATTAAACCGTTCAGTCCACTTACAATATTGTGCAGTGTCATCATTAATTTTATGACATCACCGTTTCATTCCCATAGTGGGCCGAATTTAGTAGAAAGCGTAGGGAGACTTAAGCGGCTAGAGTGCTTGTTGAATTGACTAATTTTCGAAATAGAACAGTTTAGTTGTAATATGTGGTTTAAACATATGAAAATTATAGTTATATAAATAACTAGTGTCTCAAATGACAGTACTGAATGTTTTAAAGCGCGAAATTTAAAAAAAGCAGTAGCACCAATCCATTTAAATGGAATTTTCTAGTTATATAACCTTATGGGCAGACCTTATGGTGGAGTCGCCATTCTTTGGCATAAGAAGCTTGCCCATCTTGTTAAACCTATTGACTGTGATCATTCCCGGATTGCTCCAGTGACCATACAGACAAGTAATAGAGTGATTCTTCTTATGACCGTTTACATGCCTGTGTATCGCGTTGAAAATATTCCAGAATTCTGCCTAATCCTTGGTAGGCTTTCTGCCATTATTGAGGAATATACCCCTGATGACATTCTTATTCTTGGCGATTTCAATGCAAGACCTCTACCAGATAATATATTTTACCAAGAAATCCTTAGTTTTTGTGAAGTTGAAAGACTTCTAGTTCAGGATGTTATATCTCTGCCTGCTGACACTTTTACCTTCGTGAGTGATGTACATTCTACCACTTCCTGGCTTGATCACAGCTTAGTCTCTCATGCTGCCTCTAACTCTGTGGATTCAGTAATGGTTGATTTAACGACTACCTCTTCAGACCACTTTCCTCTTTCGCTCAGTCTCAAAACGTCCATTCTACAGGTTATAACAAGATCTACGCCTTACTCACCAGATATTCCCAAATGGTCTGATAAATGTAATTTGTCTATAAATTCCTACAAGCTTCGCTCTTACTTAAACCTTAAATGTGTAAATCTACCTGATGCCGTCCACTGTCGTAACTCTATGTGCAGCCGACTTGATCATAGCAGAGACATTGATAGATTTTATACTGATATTGTAAGTGCTCTCCGTCGTTCTGTATCAGAATCCTTTCGCCACAATAGGACTAGAGCCAAACCTATTCCTGGATGGTCAGCAGAGGTAGCTGAGGCCTAGAGAAGAGCACATGAAGCCTTTTTACTTTGGGTGGAAGCTGGTCGCCCTCCTGAGGGACCCCTTAATGACAGAAGGCGTCGTTTACGAAAACTGTTTCAGCACAAGTTAAAATCTGTACGCAGCCGCGAAGAACAAATCCGTGCAGATGCCTTGGCTACTCATCACCTGGACAAAAACTTTGTGAAGTTCTGGAAAGCCTGCGGCAGAATAAGCAAGACTTCAATTTCGCTGTCGAACTCAGTCGATCAGGCCTCTGGTGAATCTGACATTGCAGAACTTTGGGCAAAGAAATTCGAAAAGCTTAGTAATCTGTTTGATGACGAGACTTCTGAAGCTTTTGAAGCTGAGAACTTTGAAGCCTGTATGGTTCCCTCAAACGATGTTAAACTTGCCATACCTCAGCTTAAGCGTGGAAAGGCTGCTGGTTGGGATGGCCTTTTTCCGGAATATATTATATATGCGCATGAAGCTTTATATCCTATTCTATCCATGTGTTTTTCGGGCATGTTATCCCATGGCATAACTCCCCCGTCACTAACGAAGAGCATTATCATACCGATTGTCAAAAACAAAAGCGGCGACATATCTGACTCTTCTAACTATCGCCCTATCGCCATATCAACGTCTCTTTCTAAAGTCCTTGAACTTGTTATTCTTAGCAGATGTAAGAATTGCCTAAAAACCTCTGATAACCAGTTCGGGTTTAAAAGCAATGTGGGGACTGCTGAAGCTATCTACCTTCTGAAAGAAACTGTCAGCCACAATATAAGGAAAAACACTCCAGTGTATGCTTTATTCTTGGATTTGAGTAAGGCTTTTGACAGAGTTCATCACCCTACCTTAATAAAAGCTCTCTTGAAACGGAAAGTACCCTGCTACATATGCCGACTGATTCAGAACGGGAACTTCAATGCGACTGCCTTCATCCTGTGGGGTTCTACCAAATCTTCTAGCTTCTTACTGCGAAATGGTGTACGCCAAGGAAGCCTTCTAGCTCCTGATTTTTTCAATGCGTATATTGTCGAACTTCACTATATCCTGTTGGCAGTTGCCGCTGGTTGTTTCTGTGGTAGTGTCAAAGTTAACTGTATTTCGTATGCGGATGACATGGTGCTACTATGTCCTTCTTTAGAAGGCCTCCGGCTACTTCTTCGTAAGTGTGAAGAATTCGCGTTAAAAACATTTCTTAAATACAACACGGACAAAAGTAAACTAATGGTATTTAAACCCCCTGTGTATAGGGATCTGATTGTTCCCTCAATTTCCCTTAATAATACCCCTATCGAGCAGGTATCTAAACTTAAATATCTCGGTCATATAATAGACAATACACTGTGTGATAACTCTGAAATTCAACGTCACTATAAAAACTTGTGTGTTCATGCTAATATGATCGCAAGAAAATTC
Source organism: Brachypterus glaber (assembly GCA_958510825.1). Taxonomy (NCBI): domain Eukaryota; kingdom Metazoa; phylum Arthropoda; class Insecta; order Coleoptera; family Kateretidae; genus Brachypterus; species Brachypterus glaber. The sequence goes on from OY294046.1 coordinate 35,978,027, forward strand.
AGCAAGTATTCTGTAGAAGTTAAAAACCTTTTGTTCAAGACTTTCTGTTACGACCTGTACTCAGGAGAACTCTGGTGCAACCACACTGTGGCTTTGCTTTAATAATGCCTATCGCATTATTCACAGACTTCCGCGGTATAATAGTGCCTCTGAAATGTTTGCTACAGCCCGAATTAACACCTTGGACGCTCTTCGGAGAAAAAAGCTTGCCAGCTTTGTAGAGCGCCTTTCCTGCACCCAGAACAATCTGTTAAGAGCTGTAGTGTCATCAGATGTTTTCTGGACCTCTACTATTTTTGGAAGTTGGCGACGTCTTTGTTTTTTGTTATAATGACTGTAAACCCAACCTTTTTTTTTATGTATATATTTTTGTGTATGTTTTATTTTTATTTATTTTTTTTTTTTCTAATATTCCTATGTGATATGGCTTATATGCCGGAATAAATGCTTTAGGGTATATATTTGCTCTATGATTGGAAACATTGTAGCACCTAGCGCATATGGTCAATTATACTTACTTTTTGCCAATTATCTGTTTGAAATATTTTACTCTTACATACTAGGGAATTTAAATGCTTATCGGCAACGCCTCTTTGTGCAATTTGGCAACAGCGGAAAAAACGCTTTGCTTTTAAGGTAAGGCAACTTTACTTGTCAGTGTCAGCAATTGGTGTAGGATTAATTTGGTTTTTGTAAACATACGCAATTTGTTAATTAGCTATAATTTTAATTAGAACCATTGGACTGGGATATATGATTATTATTATAGCAACGCTAAATTGTCGTTCCAACAATGATGCCATTATTTGCAATTTACGTTTAGACTCGTATCCAAGTCAGTTTTAAATAGTCAACAATAATAAATGGATATGTGGTGTACATGCTCTGATTGCCTCATGTTTTTAAAGCTACACTTTATCGGCAATTTAAAACGGTCCATTTTAGCTTCACAATATTTAAAATGATAATGAGTTTCCAGTAGAGACCCTGTACGAGTATATTTTGACAGAAGAGACAAAACAATGCCAAAAATTAAAAATGAAAGAATAGTTTTTTGTATGCCAAGTAGGTTTCTTCTCTGGAAAACATATTTGTTGATGCATCCAGCCTTCTACCCATTCTTGCAAAAAGTTTATCAAGGATATAGTTTCGGCCATGGCACCAAAAACATTTTTTAGATGGCTACAATAAAAACAAGCCGTGAAGATATGTAATGCTACGCATTCCATTGCTAATTATTCACAGTAAATGGTAAGTTTTGCGTTAAAATTACATTAAGTTTATTAGTTTTTATTAATTTATTTTCCAGTTTTTTATCAATTTAGTTCAAAAAATTAAAACTATTTTTAAATATTTAAACCTGATATATGTTACAACAATCTGAAATAACCTTCAATTTTTGCATTATAATTTGTAAATATGTGCTAAAATTAAATAAAAATCTTTTTTAAGTACTTTATTTAAAAATATTTGTTTTTAACCTTGTCCGCAATTTAAAGCCATACAGTGTTTCATATTTGCAGTCGAAGAAAAAGTATCGTCTACAACACGTATGGAATAGTCATTCCGCGCTCGCGGGACCGTCACACTCGCATAGGCAACTTTCTGCTTTTTAGATTAGAAATTTGTAAAATGTTTATGTTTTCAAATTGCTTAATTATGACTAGTATATCAACTTAACCAGTATCTTAACTTACCCAAGACATAAACGCAAACTTTTATAACGATTATTCATGAAATAAACAAGTATGCTAATGCAACTCAGCACAAAACTGCTATTTTCAATTTAAACGATTTTTGCTGCCATTTAATGGGGATAAGCTCTACCATTATCATATTACAGGACGGATTTAGTTTTACTTTTGGCTTCACATAAAAGTAAATTTATGTTTACATCTGCAGATACTTAGTATCTTAGATACACTACTATCCGAAATTGGGAAACCGGTCGAAATTAGGCGTCTTCCCTCTAAACCACTCACATTTAACACAATGTGTATTATGGTGACTAATCTCTGACATTGTCTGATTTTTCTTTATATTATGACATTTTAACAATTAAATCGTTTAATTTGTGGTTAAAAATTTGATTTGACATTTGACGTTGCCACGTTAAGCATAAGGACTGAAAGTGACATTGACCATGGTATTGTATATAAAGTTGCCTACCAATAGATGAACTGAATGTGTTTTTTCAGAAGGGAGTAAAGCTTTCTAGCAAATTTTGAAACTGCTGCAGATATATATCTTGCTTAAATATATTTAAGCAAGAGACAGTGTTACAACCCCTAAAAAAATAAAGTCTTATATAATTACTTAAATAATGTCCCATATAAACTAATTATTTGTATTATACTTTAATGACGAGTTTATTACTTTTGTAATGGGTGTGTCAACTGGGTAATTATTTTTAAAAGGGTTAAGAAATATAGTTCAATAAAATATCACGTACCATGATATTTTATTACTTGATTTATTATATTGTAAAACGAACTGACATGCGATATATTTTCCATAAATAGACACATACCAGATTCAATAACGGTAAAGTATTTACAACCGTTAGTTTAAAACATAATATTCTTCTGTGGTTTAAAATGGTATGGAATATATGCCACATAGATTACATACATCTACAAATAATAATACTGGATTTTGGATAAATCCAACTCCATTAGCCAATTTTTTTTTGAGATATTGGGTTTTCATAAAAATTTTGAAGAAAAGGAGTAAAAGAAAACGAATGAGAAGGTTGAATAACTGTAAGGAACTGTTACCTATAATAGGTTACCTACAGTATGTATTAAATGTAAATTAAATGAGGAGGTGAATTTCAAAACGCAGTTTTTGACTTTGTGACATAGCAGCTTGTCACTTAGTAAACAATACAATTTGATTGTCAAGTAATTGACAAGCTTTTATGTCACAAAGTCAAACACTGCGTTTTGAAATTCACCTCCACAAATATAAAATAAATAATAATAAATAGGGTGTAAAAGAATAAAATAAAACTGGGAAAATACACCAGGGATTTTTTTTATTTTTCTCCAATATGGGTAATTAACTGATGAACAAAAATAAAAAAACTCGTTTTTTTTTAAATGTCTCAAATTTTGTACGATAACACCATATTACAAATAATAACATGCTAGTTTTCCCGTGAGCAGCATTTTTTTTTTGCAATCTTGGCAAAGGCGAATAAAAATTTACATTTGCAGGTTACTTTTTCATGATGACAGAAAATAAGGGAACTTAATTATAAAAATAACAAGAAAATAATAAAAACCTTAAAACTTATCCACACCTTTTCGCGACCATACCATTTTAGTTTATCTTAAGTTTTAAATAAATTTTATTGGTACGTTTTTAGTTTCCCATTTAATATGTACATCTTCGAAGAGCCGTAGCTCCCTCAAGGATTATTTCCGGAGATATGTTCCCTTTGTTCGCTTTTTATGTTTTGTGATGTAGAATCATCCCCTTTATTTAATGACAAGACAAAAGACTGCAAAAACAGTGTATATTACCCCAAGGCAGAATTAAAGTGCCAATGGTTGTTGAATTTTTCCATTATCAAAATTTGATTGATCTTACATGAAAAGAGCAAACATCAAAGAAGGCCTGTTTGCGACATGGCGTGAAGTACAAGTAATTATTAGCACCAGAAAATTTTCTGCAACGCACGTATATTCCACTTTATTGAATGTTGGTTTATCCGCCTAACAAAGTCTCTTGAACCACCTGGTTCCAAACGCGGGTAATAAATTTTGTAAAAAAAAAATAAAAAACATTTAAAAAAAAAGATTTGAACCCCTTACCCTGATTTTTACCAAAAGAGAACGTTTGCTAAGAAACCTCTGTTTCAAATTTTAAGTCTTTAGCTCAAAGAGTTGTCGTGCTATCGATGTCACAAATTTTCTATCCAGATTTTTTCGCGGAAGTCAGATTATTTTCATATTAGGAAACCTAATAAACCAATAAAAATAAGCTCAAATTGATACCCTTTCTAGGCCAATAATATAGAGGAAGGGATAGCGCTTTGGCCTTCTGCTATCTCTGTCATGTGAGGTCACGCGCCATTTTTAACACTATAATGTGTTTTAAACTGTTTAAGATTTTTTATCTTATGCCAAGCGATTTATCACCAAAAATATTATTTTTTGCGGCCTTACCTTTATATTATAGTATATTACATAACTAGTGTGAACGAGCCGTCAGGCGAGTGAGGAAACCCCAGGAGTGTACGAAATACACTTTCCAACGAGTTATGTACACTATTTTTCCTACGATCCTGAAAAAATATAGAGTTTCTTTTTTTTTTAATTTAATATTTTCTAATTTTTATTACTCATTTAAAGAATTTTTGAGAAAAGCAAAGCATACAAAACAAAAACTAACATACAAAATTATGTATGTTAAAAAGGAAATATGATTTTCTTTTACTTTTAGTTTTCTTGGTTTTTAAATACCTAGATGTTTAATAGGTTGCCTATAACGCAAGCCTTTTGTGTAAGTCAAGGCAAGACAGTTTACTAATTAAATTAGATTTCTTTCGATATGTTCCCATAAAAAAAGACCGTGTATTTTGATGTTTTTTATAAAATTTAAGGTAACTAAATCAAAAATTAAACAATTTTTATAAAATCTAGTCATAAATAAAACATCCCAAGTTATATATTGGTCAATCTAGTAAGGTTATAACTATAGTTTCTATTTTTGACATGAAAAACAAAAATATTTGGATTGAAAAACATAAAAGATATCATAAAATTCTGTGATGAAAGGTGGAAATGTCATATAAAAGGAGGTGAGCTAAATTCGTAGAATCTACAACATAAATTAAAGCAAACCTACATACGTGAAATTAGGCAAACCTACATACATAAATATCAAACTAGGGTGATATGAAAATATCAAACTAGTATGATATAAGGTGTAAGAACAAAAGAGTGTGCTAAATGTCATTTTCATAGGGGATCGTAGGAAAAAAATATTTCACTTGACGCAAACTACAAAGTTCCTGAATCTTTTGTTGAAAGATTTTTTTATCGGGTATTCCAATAAAAAGTTATAAGATTTATAACCAGACGGACAAACAATTTCACACACACACACACAGAAAAAATGGTGCTAATAAAAGTCACGAGTCGTAAAACACCAATGTTAATTTTTACACTCGTATGCATGATATTTACGCTTGTTATTTACAACCAAAGCTTACCATAAAATAATGGTAAAAATGAATACCTGGGTGTAAATTTTGCACTCTGAATAGTATATTTTACACTGATACTTATTTAAAAAAAAATGGATGTATGGTAA
>OY294046.1:35990848-36003067 GCA_958510825.1 Brachypterus glaber
GACGATTTTTCCAATTTTGGCGTTAATTTTTTATAATTACCGAAAATAATCAAGATCTTAAAACTAATTATCTAAGCTTATGCATACTTTCGCGAAAAGTCCAGTGAAACCGTACCATTTGCAGTATACCGTGCAGTCCAAAAGTTACACCTCCTCCCAACTTTTGAACGAGTTGAGATATCGAATTCAAATTTGAAACAAAGAAGACAACTTAAACTATCTTTTTGCAGATATTTAATATTTTTAGCTCTAAAAATGTAAATGTAAAAATAATTTTTTTTTTTAAATAGAAAGGGTTGTCGTGTAATATATCATTTTAAAGCTTATAGAATTCTCGTGTAATTCTCGTATAATACATCATTTTAAAGCTTATAGAATTATCTATTCGACCATATATTTTAAAAAATTTTTAGTAATTTTTTTTTTGGGCTTTAAAATAGGGTTGAAATGGGTATTTTCGTCAAAATTTCTTAAAAAAAATTAAAGAATTTTCGAAAAATGAATTATTTCAAGTTGCAAAAATGTAAATTATACTTTGTAACTAATTTTAATGTATATGAATAAAATTGTACAAAATATCTCATTTTAAGAGCTGAAAATATCAAGTATGTGCAAAAAGATAGTTTAAGTTGTCTTATTTCTAAATTTTAAGTCGATATCAAGGGGGGTGACTTTTAGATCGCACTGTATTATATTTGCCATAAGTTTTCCATGCTATAGTCTAATTCGTTTACACGTGATAGTGAACCATGGTTTAAGCATGCATGCTTAAAGCACCCTCCCGCTTTACGCTTCCTTCACCGCAACGTCTATATTTGGTCTACACTTTTTACGTTTCGTTCCCCACGCTGTCCATACTTTCAATATGAGTCACTATCACGTATTAAGAGATCATAGTATAGAAGGTCGCTCGAAACTAAAAATTAAAAATTATCAACCAGATTATCCTTAATATAAAAAAAAACTCCAGGAAAATCTCATGACAAGAGACAGTAACTGTTGATAACGTTCAGCAGAATCCATAAAGAAAAGTTCAGAAAAACCGAGTAATAACCCCACAGTAGAGTAGATGTACTCTAATGATAAAACTTTTTCAAACTTAAAATTTTACCTTACTTTGTCTAATTAAGAAATAATAATTTTACTCTTGAAAGTGTTAAAATGAAAAGAGTGCAACTTTTAAAGCGTCTCTAATAGACTTTCTTTTTAAATACACAGGCCCACAAAAAAAGTTGTTTGTGCTGGAATTGAGACCCACCTATTCTTATGTATTTTGGGATTCTGAACACGAATCTACCATAAAAAGGTACTTCATGGGTTTGGACTTTTGTTTTGCTACACTGAAATTGCAGATGAGATTTTCACATTTTAAACAGTTTTTTCAGTGTAGAAACAAAAAAAAGCCCACTCGACTTTTCTATAGCAGATTCGTGTTCAGCATCCCAAAATAGATAGAATAGGTGGGTGTCAACCCCAGCACAGACTTTACTTTACTTTATTTTTACAACATGTGTATAGAAAATAGTTATGTTTTATAAAATAAACTACGCAGTAAATTCGCACATCCAATATTTGAATCTGTTTTGAAAATATTCACTGTGCGATTTTTAATTTACGTATGTCGTTCTATTAAAATTTTGTCTTAATAGAAATATTAAAAAATTTAAATAAGATAATTTATTTTCTTAAAATATTATACATGGTTTATTTTTAATAGCGTCAATAATTTTAAGGTTATTTAAGATGTTACATCAGAAATTATGAAAAAAGTTCTTATAAACATATGTCTAAAAATGGGTCGTAAGGAAGCTACGCTCCTTTATAAGGGGCTAAAAAGTTCGGTTTTTATTTAATAACTCAGGAACCCTTTGAGCTAAAGAAACTATATTTTTTCTATAATCTAAGTAATATCTTATGTCATTTGTATGTAGTTTTTTTAAATAGCCCAAAACTTTTTTCTGTGTAACTTTTTGTGAATTTATTATTGGTAAAAATACAAAAAAAAAAGATACTCTTGTTGTAATGCCGTAGGATTAACCATTTTCAAGCAAAATTAATTTGAATGTAAAATTTTTATCTATACCTAGGTACACTAGTAAAAACGTACCATATATACTGTAATTTTTACAGTATATTTATTGCTATTTCAAAAATTTACCCTATATATTATGTAAAATAATATTTACAGGATATACATTATATATTGTAATATTTTATGTAAAAAATTGTTTTACACGATATATAGCATAAAAATAATTTTACAGTATATATACGGTAAAATGTTAATTTTACAGTGTATATACTGTAAAATGTTATTAGTCAAGCAGGCATATTTGACTCATACATCAAGAATTCCTGTTTGACATATGTGTCAAACAAGAGTCCACACGTTACTTTTAAGTAAGTAAGTTTTGATCGACACGATATATCACGATATAAGGTGTTTCTTAGTTTTTTTTTTGTCAAAAAAGTTTAGATTTATATTATATTATTAGTTATTATTATATGGAGTTTAAGTTTATGTTTTATTAATAATAATAACTAATAATAACTAATTAATTATTATTATATTGCAGTATAATGCCACCTGACACAGAACGCTGTATATAAGGTAAATGTCCCAAATATCGGACGCGACCCAACTATCGGACACTTTTTCACGTTTTTACAAAAAAAACAAGATATTTAGGTAATAAAATCAAAAAAATATTTTTTATTTGAAATTATGAACATATTTTAATCAGAGCGTAAGTATCATTTGCCATTTATATCGTATTTTTTAAGCCCTAATAACAAATAAACAGTCATGTGTCAGCAGCCATGAAATATATATCCTTTTTCTAAGCAAACTAAGTAAGCCAACAATGTAAAATGAATTTTTTAATATAAGTTATTGTTAAAATGTCTATCAAACTCTTTTTAATTCATAATAGGGTTCTCCACTAAGTCTTGTTTTTAATATTTGAACACTGATTTACAAAGTACTTTATAATAGTAAGGTAAATGTAAAGTAATTTTCCTTTTTTATAACGCTAACTATTTCAAAAATCGATTTAAACTTTAAATTTTTTCGTCATTATTTTCGTTTATTTATTATTTATTTATTATTATTTTTTATTTTCTACGTCACAGATAGAGACTGCGCAGAAACGACATTTTATTTCTTAGTGTGGCTATTTGAACACTGATTTACAAAGTACTTTATAATAGTAAGGTAAATGTAAAGTAATTTTCCTTTTTTATAACGCTAACTATTTCAAAAATCGATTTAAACTTTAAATTTTTTCGTCATTATTTTCGTTTATTTATTATTTATTTATTATTATTTATTATTTTCTACGTCACAGATAGAGACTGCGCAGAAACGACATTTTATTTCTTAGTGTGGCTAAACTGCTAGCGTAGATATAACCTCACTTTTTATCTGTCAGTGGAGAGTTCCGTGTTAAATTTCGGAATAGGTTTGTTTTTAAAGTTATTTTATTTGTTTTTGCTTTAATTATGGCTTCAGTGGATTTTTTTTTGTGAAAGCAAGTACCGAAAATTTACTACACGTTAATTACGTGATGGTTAAAGAATTTTTCGCAAAAAACTTGGACTATTTTAGTGTGGAGTTCCGAAGGTTTAAAAATGTATGGTCAGTATACACTCTTTATTTTAATTTTAGTTTTTACTGAGTTTTTTTGAGTAATTTGTGAAAAATGTGGAGGATAATTTAAAACATATTGTATATTTGCAGGTTATGGAGAAAGATGTTATTGGTTATGTGCAACTAAATCAGGACAAGAACACTAGTATTTGCACTGAAAAAGGACGTATTGTCCTTGAGCACAAAGTTCATGATCGCAGCAGAAATTGATGAAAATAATAGTCATTCTTAGTTGCAAAGTTGTACTGCTTCTGAAGGTAAATTATTTTAGTTATTTTGGTCTGTGGAATTCTGGGGTTCTATTTTAAATACCTTATAAAAAGTCAGCTGTTGTGGGGCAATCCCCTAAGCAACAGGAGCCTCAGCCGAGTATATATCTGTGGCTTGGTTCTAAAAGGGCCAATGTCAAAAATTTTAAACAGATACACTAAGTCAAACAAAACATTGGCTGTTTAGCAGTTTAACAGACATGTTTATTAAAAACACTCTTGTCACTTAAAATCTACATTTATCTCACAAGCACTGACGTTTGGCCAAACGTCAGTGCTAATTAGGTTATATAGATCTAAGAAAAAGTTAGTTCTGCAGTATAACTTATAATAAGGATATAGTGACATTGGCCCTTTTAGAACCAAGCCATGATATACAACCAGATTTTTTCCTGCTACCCCCCCCCCCCTCTCAGAATAAGATTTAACACTTTCTTGATATTGAGGGCTTTATAACGTAGAGGTGTACCTTCAGTTTTTGGTTTCCGTTCCATGTTATGAAGCCTTCGATATAATCATAGCAAAAGTAAAAAGCATTTTTAATTGTTCTAGGTGGATATAAGCATGCAATTGCAGAGGTTAAGTGCTACTAGCAAAAACAACCAGCATTAGCACAAGTGGACCACAAAATGAAATACATCAAGCCCTCTGAATTGAAAATTGGGGGACCCTCTATGTTCTTTGAACATATAGGAAATTACTTTAGGATCAGAATTTTAGATGACGCCAGAACACAACATACTTTTCCTCAAATCCACAAAAAAATAAGTTAGGGTGGGGTAATAAAATTCAAAAAAAGTATTATAAAACAAACATTTATTTAAATATAAAATTTATATTTAATGTATATTATGTATATGAAAATATGTATATGTATGTATATTATATTATGTATATGAAAATTACTTTTCTTGGGATTTAATGTAGACATAATTTATTATACAGTGCGGTCCAAAAGTCACCCCCCCCCCCTTTTAACTTTTGAACGAGTTGAGATATCGACTTAAAATTTAGAACTCTTAAATAAGACAACTTAAACTATCTTTTAGCATATATTTGATATTTTCAGCTCTTAAAATGTGGGCAGGGGGGCATGGAGGGACATTTTTTTAAATGGAAAGGTGGGTCGTGTGATACATCATTTTAAAGCTTATAAAATTCTCTATTTAAACTAACATTTTTAAATTTTTTAAAAATGTTTTTTAAGGTTTTGATTTTTCAATTTTTTGTGCTAAAACATTCGATTTTTTAAGTTTTTTTTTTTATAATTTTTTATTTATGTTAACTAAAATTAGTTTAAAAGTATAATTAACATTTTTTTATGATGAAATTAGGCATTTTTAAAAAATTATTTGTTTTTTTTAGAGCATTTTGACATTAATACCCATTTTCAACCCCATTTTAAACCCATTTTTTTTTTAATTTAAAAATATGGATGGGTAATGGAGAATTTTGTAAGCTTTAAAATGATGTATTACAGGACCCCCCTTTCCATTTAAAAAATGTGCCCCCATGCCCCCTGCCCACATTTTAAGAGCTGAAAGTATTAAATATATGCTAAAAGATAGTTTAAGTTGTCTTATTTAAAAGTTCCAAATTTGAAGTTGATATCTCAACTGGTTCAAAAGTTAAGGGGGGGGGGACTTTTGGACCGCTCTGTATAATACAATGATTGTACAAATAAATAAACTTAACACAAGATACAAGTGCCTTACTCATTTTTAATTATAACTTTAAATATTAGTGCTAGTACATGTTCCCTGCAGGTTGGCACCGAAATTTAAAATCCAAATTCGCTGACTTCCCTGACCAAATTTGTTAATTTCAGGAAGTATTTTACAAAATTTCCTGACTTTTCCTGATCATCTGCAACAAAATAAGTACTGTTAGTATTAATTTACATACAAAAATATTTATTAGTGATAGATAACACCCTCCAAATTTCAAGGTTTTATCTTAATGTATTCTTAAGTTTGTTACTTAGTTTATTGTATTTCTGGAATAAAGAATATTGTAAAATATAACTTTATTCCTCCCGTTTCTGCCCTGCCAAGTTGGCAGGGCAGAAACATAAAAAAACGTAAACATAATTAGAACAAGAGAAAATACAAAACTGCCCAAATATCTGTCTCAGGTAGGGCACACAAATACCGGGACCAGGTCAGCTTTGCTGGTCCTGAGGAAAAAAAAAATGTGTACACTTTTTTGTTTTTATTGGCTTTATTATAACAAAAAATACTGCTGCCAATAATTAATATTTTTCCCTATATGCCTAGTTTCATTAAAATCAAAATCAAAAAAAATTCAAAATTCAAAAAAAGTTTCTTGTTTCGTAAAACGAAAAATAAATTAAAAAAAATGTTTTTGAAATAAATTGTTTTTACCCCATTTTAACCCCTTATCCAAAAACAATCCCAGCCTAGAAATTTAGATAATCAACCAACAGACAGATTTTTTTTTAGGGAAATCAAATTTTTTTGGATATAAAAGTCCAGAAACGTAAAAAAAGCAATAAAAATTTTCCGATGTTTTTTTAACTAATGCAAGACTTTCCTTGGGGAAGGTAAAATGAGCACATATCATTTATTTGTGATGATTTTTTTTTAACAAAGAATTATATATTTTTTATATGAAATTATATAAAAATGTAGTATGCTGTACTGATAAGTTAAAATACCTTACTCCTACGATGGTTTTTTTACCCCTCTTTTCTCTAATCTGAAATCGTGCTTCTTGTTTGCATTTTAATTTATAAAATATAATTTATTTGTTGATTAATACGTTATAATTAAGAGGTATGTGTATTAAATATAAATTATATTCTCTCCCTAAATATCAATTCATGATACTAGTTTAGGTACCGGTGGTTTTTTTTCAAATTTTACTCATATTAATTCCAATTTTTTGGAAAATTCAACTCCAGCTAAAGCAATCGTTGCATTTTCATCATTGGGATTAATATTCGTAAAATTTATCTAAAAACCACCAAGGGAACGTTCAAGTATTACGTAACGCAAATTTTGATCATTTTGGTTTGGACTCATCTATCACCTCTTAAAATTTTTCTATCAATGTACCATACACCCTGTATATAATTTGAAACTTACTTCAAAATGGTCCTCACAGCAGAACTATCCACCTATAGATTTCTTTGGTGCCACTGGTTGTTGAAAAACAGATAACTATGATTTCCTTACAGCCTCTGGTTTTTGGTACAGTAAAAAAAACTTCTTTGCAGTCTTTTGATGAATTTTTGCAACTTGGAAAGTAACAGTTGTCGAAATCCATGCCTAAAATTTAAACACGAGTATATAATTTGGTTTTATAAATAAAAACTAAACATTATTCTTGAAATATATTATGTAATACTTAAAGTATGTCCCGGGATGCAGAAATTTTCTGCACATAGAGAAACTTACATTATAGTCTGTAAAGCTGCAAGTCCTTTGAAAATAAACTATATTTCAAGAATGCTTTGACATAGATATGAAATTTAAACCAAAAATTTTCTATATGGTAAAAAAATCTTAGGTCCAAATATTAAGGCCTCAAACCTTTTAGTGTTTCGCAAAAGACTTGCAGCTATGCTAACGCTTTGCCTACCTTTTTAAAATGCACCATACACTGTTTTGAAATATAAAAAGTCCAGTAAATACACACCAAATAAAACTTAAACTAAATAAAACCGAAAAATAGGAAAATATAACCTCACATCAACGCTTCATGACAGTCACATCTATTTAATAACAATCAGAGTAGCCAACATACAAAATCAAAACTGATTTGAACTGCGCAAACTCTGTCTGTTACGTTTTCAGTGGAGCGGGAAAAAATAATTCAAATTTTATAATTTTTTTTCTCCTGTTTAAGTAGACTAAAAAATAAATAAATAGCATATATATTATAATTAGAACCTCTAGTTTTTAAAAATAATTAAAACCAAAAATCGAAGAAGACCCTATATTGTAGTTTTATACCATTTTAAACCATTTTTGATGTTATTTTAAATATATTTTTATATTAAATCGGTGTCCGATAAATAGGACAATAAAATATAGGCAGTTCCATATATCGGACGGGCGTGCGATATATAGTACAATGTAGATTTACTTTTAACTTCCAATATAAAATAAAGGAAATATATTTTTAAAACAAATATTATATAAAATGATTCTAAAGAGTATAAAGCTTTTTCTACCCATTTATCGGACTAGCACTTTCTTTCAAAAGCCGTTTATTAGGTATTTTTAGTAACTGTCCGATATTTGGGTCTACCCTATAATTTTGTAAGACCTAAATATCGGACACCATAAATTAATGCAAAGTCCATGGACTTGCAATATTATCTGGATGATAATTTAAGTATATCGCCAATGTTTTTTTTAAATATCTTAGCTATAGATAATTATAATCATGTAATTATTCATTTCTGTTCAGGGAATCGTTATTTTAATACTCCTATTAATTTTAAAAACACATATTAGTCAAGAAAAAGCCTAAATGGACTACCATTCATTATAATAATAATATAATTTTATAATATTTTGTCATAAAACCAGCAGCAAGTAAGTTTATAAAAAAAATAATGACAAATAAACACATTCGCATTATATTAATAAATATATTTCTTTTAATTTCTTTATTCATTATAAATAGTCCGATAATTGGGACACAATTAGTCCGATATTTAGGACAAGGTGTCCGATATTTGGTACATTCGTACTTTTTTTATATTTCATTTAATATAAAAAAACTATCAAAAATTAATGTATATTTAATTAGTTTTTTTGATATATAAATAAATTTGAAAACTAAAAACATATATTTTATAGTTATTAAGGTTCATATGTAATTTTAACACACCATCAAAGTCTGAAATTGCTCTAAAGTGTCTCTAAAAAGTCCGATATGGGACAGTTACCTTAGTAAAGAGATACGAAACGTCAGAAACTAAAAGTAAAAGTTATTTTATAATATTAGTTGAAATATTGTTAGTTATTATAAGTGTTATAAGTTATTTTAAGTTATTATGAGTATAGCTCTAGGTTTCAAAATATAGTATAGTGTAAATATAGTGTAAAATTTAAGTAAAAATACATTAATCATTACAATAGAACCTAAAATAAAAATAGTTATTTTATACACGATATATTCGGTAAAAGTACACAATATATCTTGCATTATTACCGTAGCTATGGTAAATAATAACAAATTACAAGATATATCATTTTTACACGATATATACTGTAATGATAAATTACAGGATATATCTGGGTCATAAAAGATGCCACGATATATCGTGTAACATTTTCACCAGTGTACCTAAGTTGTATTGGATAGGTCAAAAAAAAATTTATTTACTTAATCTTTTTTATATATCGTGGTTCAAACGCCCTTAAAGTAAAAATTTAAATTGACAACCCTAAGTGGTAATTTAGGGCCCTAAAAACACTAAAACACTAATCATTAGGGCTGGTTTTATACGAATTTTATCGATATTTGGGTGATTTTATTGTTTTTAGGGCCCTAAAAGTACCCCTTAGGGTTGTCTGTATAAATTTTTACTCTAAGAGCGTTTTAAACAGGACTGATAGAAAATATTAATTATTATTATTAATAATTTTTTTTTGGACCACCCTAATGGGGCATAAGTATAGGAATGTTTATTTAATATTTTTAAAAATTTTCACTTTAAAATTTCCTTTCTTTATGTTTATTAGGTACCTACTTTTTAATGAACGCTACTGTACATCGATATTTCTGCATTAACGCTCTTTTTATTTCTTATTGAAGCAAGAGCTTCGTGAGGAAAATGGTTTTAATACTACTACTACCAAGTTTTCTTCTTATTCCATCCCCCTTTTTCAATATCACTTCAGCAAAAAATATATATATAACCAAAATATATTTAGTACATCTGTTGCATACACGGTGTTTGCAGTCTTTTGTCATAAAATAAAAGGGTTGATTCTCCATCAAAAAACATAAAAACCAGCATAGGAACATAGGTGCGAAAGGAACCCTAAGGGGTCGTCCAGAAAATACGTCAAGCAAATTGACCAAAATTCATACGCTTCATACCCCCCCACACTCCCCTATTGGGGGGGGGTGGCCAAAATATGAAATCTCTACATGCTTTAATAAAGCGAGAAACGGGGTATGAAGTGTATGAATTTTGGTCAATTTGAGTGACGTATTTTATGGACGACCCCTAAGAGAGTTATTATACTAAAAATAAGGTTTTTAATTAAGTCTGGTACCCTTTGAGCTAAAGTAATTTTTTTGAATCTATATTTCTATATTTCTTTTGGAATTTTTGTAAAAATTTGAGTAAAAATACATAAAAAACGTAATATCGTAGGAACAACCTTTTTTTCTTAGTTTTAATAAAGATCACCCTGCAGCATGGAAATTTTTCAGTGCTTTTTTTATTCTCCATTCAATACGTCCATCTTCAAAGGGCCGTAGCTCCCTTAGGGCTTACTTCCATGCTTATGTTCCTGTGTTATTTTTTCATGTTTTATGATCTTGAATCATTCCCTTTATCATGTACCAAAAGACTGCAAACACCGTGTATATACCCAGAATTTAGTACATCTGTTGCATATAAATAATATTCTCCCACGAGTATTTGTTTTTCAGCCAGTCAAGTGAAAATAATCGCAAGAAAATTTATTAAGCTTTTCGCAAGTTGTGTTTTATTAAATTAACCCATGCTCATACATAGAATAGTGTAAGAGTACATCTCAGGGGTTTATGTATATGAATCAGTGGTTTGCAAAACATTGGCTACATTATAATAAAATTTAAAAACAAAGTGGTTTTTACTAGATTAATATTATTGTTAATAGGACTTTCTCGTCTTTCTCTCTTTCTCGGGGCGGGGGGTAGTTTTCTTGAAAATTTGGTATATTGGGGTTTTCGAGGTTGTTGAAAGTGAATGTTATAATAAAAAAAATCCATTTCACGCGGGGATGTGAAAAATGGGAAGGCTTTTTTACTGAGCAGTGTATTTCCTCTTCTTCTGTTTCTTATTCTTCCGTTTAGTTTTTACTGTTTCTATTCTGAATCTTTTTGTTGTTCTTCCTCTTTTTGTTCCGTGACTATTTTTATTAAAATACTCCATTATTGTAATAATGAATTAAACTGATTTACGGTTAAAATTAAAGTTCTATATAAATAAAAACATAAACCGGTTTTATTGTTATTGTTTGAACAAGAATTGCATATAATAATAAAATGATATTATTTAATCTCAAAACAAAAAACGATAAACTGAAAAACAATTGTATAATGGATACAGTTAACTAATAAAGAACACTGAATACTGAGCTTTAACTGCCAGAAGTTTTCAATAATTTTAGTTTCTGTGTCATTTAAGGCGAATAAAGTAACTTGAACTTCAACTTAAACTTAATAATATACCACAATTCTGCCCCTCTAAGACAAGTTGTATTATCTGAAAAAATTCACTTTTTGAGATACGCACACCATTGTATTGCTTTACACTAGCCCTATGTGCCTACTAAAAAGAAATTACATTACAATACATTACATGTTTGTTTAACCTCGTACTATTCTACTTAATTAAGCATCCCCTAAGTCCAGGACTTGTGTGGGCTAGTAGTAGAGAGAACCACCGGCTTATACTGACTTTCGAACCAGTTTCTAGGGAGTGTCCGTTTCACTTATCGCCTTCGCCAAATTTCAATTATTAATTAACTGAAAAAGGCAAATCGGCGCCAGTGAGAATCGAACTCACGATAGTAGATTTGCTATGCATACGCGCTAGCCACTACGCTATGCCTCCCAAATATCCTATCTAAAACCCAAATCCTTAAAATTAGCCTAAGATGTTTGCCCTATGTGGAAATTTTTTAATGTTTTCTAAATAAAACTGTCCTTACTAGTCTTTACTAGACGAATAAGTCAGGACTAGGACTAACTTTACAGATCTTAGTAATTTGATTGAACTTTTTAGATCATTTTGTCCTAACTTTCTCAGATAGAACAAATGCATTTAGTATAACAATTTATTTTTCTAACAAAAAAAATATTAATTTTTTTCAAAGGATATCACGTATTTTTGATTAAAAATAAAGCAGAACCCAACGCCATATTTATTTAAACATATTTTCAAAAATTGCAAACAAAAACAATAAAACTGGCTATATCTCAAAACATCTAATTTGCAGATAGAATAACTTGTCTGAGCAGGGCAGAATTGGCCTTTTAATACCAAACGTTTTGGTAAAGATTCATAATAACTGAGTTGACGTTATCACTAGTACTATAAAACTC
>OY294046.1:36003267-36246369 GCA_958510825.1 Brachypterus glaber
AACAACAAAATTAACTCTCAGATTATTTTTTTTATCCTTATCGTAATCAAGTTATCAGATCCAGGAGTCTGGGCTCAAGACTGATTAAATCTATCCTTAATTATTTCTTTCCTTCCTCTAAAATTTAATACTAGGTAAGTACTTACTTATAATAATAAAAATATCTAATACGTACTATCGAAGGACGCCTTGGTACTATTGATGTCATGTAATATTTGTGTTAGGTACTTGTTGCAGGTATAAAAATACTTGTTAAAACATACTTAACTAATTAAAAAAAAAAACATTAATTTGTTTTCAGTTTAGTTAGTACTTGTTCCTAAAAAAATAGTTTTAGTACCATTATTAATTATTTTTAGTATTTTAAACACTTTTACAAAATTCAATTTTTAACCTATTATAAATTAAATAAATATTTAACTTTAAACGTGCAAAATCTGCAAATATCGTTATAACACCGGTGAACCATATTTTAAAATACAAATCTAAATCAGCAAAAAAATCTCCTATTTTAAAGCGTGTTTGCCAGATGGAGTATACTTAAAAATAAAGTTTAGTGCATCATAGACAGAAAACTATATATATATATATATATTATATATATATATATATATATATATATATATATATATATATATATATATTATATATATATATATAAAAAAACAAAACAACACTAGATGGCGCCACCAATTGTACTCTCTCAATAAGGGATAGTTTTAATTCGGTAAGAAGAAATTTAGGGGTGAGTGCTGTTATCTCGGTAAATATGCATTTTACGATAAAAATGCATATAACCAATTTTGTTAAGGAGCAAATTTTCAACAATTGATATTTGGAAGTACCTGTGTATGAGGTGTTTTTCTTAGTTTTTCATGTAAATTTACTCTACATCATTGAAATTTTGGTTTTCAACATTTTAGTATTTAATTTTTAGTCCCCATACCGTGAAATTTCAAATAGACTTTTCTCGAAAACGGTTAATCCTATAGTATTACAACAAGTACCTTTTTATGTATTTTGACCTAAGAAATTATATTCAAAAAATAAAATTACAAAATAGTTACACAGAAAAAAGTTTGGGACAAAAAACTAATAAGGCCCCCCAATTTCGCACACCCCTGGTTAAAATAAGTACCTGAAAATAACATGCGAACATGCTATATCCTAAGTTATTAAATAATTTTTAGCCACTTTCATATGACATATTAGAAATATGTTTATAGGAGCTTTTTTTCCATATTTTCCTATTTAGAATCACCCCTTAAAATTAATTACCCTATTTCTGAATAACCCTGTATAGAGTATACTATTGAACATTAAGCAATGCCCATCTTCATTGCCTGTTTAATATTCCTTCCTGCACTTTATCCTTTTTCTTCTGTTTTAATATTGACACGAACGCATGTATGCATCTGTTGCGTTTTACACTCACCCTTCATTTTTTTTTACATCGGCACTTAGTATGTACCTACTACTAACTTAGTATGTATCTACTACTAAGTATGTACCTACTACTAACTTAGTATGTACCTACTACTAACTTAGTTACTCTTAAAGAGTGCCAATGTATAGAAATCTTCACCGAAAAGTTATTTTTTTTACCATGTTTCTTTTACGTTCCTTGATGATTTAGAACTTTAGGAATCCAAAACCATTAAAAAAAATCCCCATTCTACCTGGTTGTGTGTCTGTCTCGATAACTCCATTTCTAAAAAAGATATCTACAAGCGGTTTTTTGCATATTGTTTCTTTTTATCTTTTAAAGAGCTGATTAGGTTTTGGGGGTTATTAGTTGGGGGTAAGGGGGTAGGAATAAGGTAAAACTCCTATTTTTAGCGTTTTTTGGTTATAATTAATTATTATTTGATTTTCTTAATTTAGCGCTTAAATAAAAGATTTTTTTTACCTGCTCAAAAAATGTCATAAACATTTGTTTCCTAAAATACTATGTTTTTAGGATATTGTCCTTTAAAATATTAAAATGTTTTTTTAGCATAACTCATTTATTATCCAATTTCTAGGTCTTCTAGGTCTTTTTAACTCCTATACAAAATTGTGTTTCAGTGCATGGACAGTGTCCATTGGACATCCCCTAAATTAGGTTATTTTCAATCCGATCAAAGCATTTTTTTATAGCTTATATTTCTCAACAATGGCTACAAAAAGGCATAACAAATTATTTTTTTGCACTTCCGGTTTCGTTTGGACTTTTTCAGTACGTTTTATTTTTTTTTTATTAACATACAAAATTTATTTCTTGTATTTTAAATTTGGTATTTTTTTTTGTATTTTAAATTTTTTAAAACGGGTTTTCCTTCATAAATTAATTTTTTCAAATGGCAACCCCCTTGGACACTCTTACCTTTTTAGTGCGCTACTGGAAATTGAGTCAATTATTTTTTTATTACTAAAAAATTAATTAAACGTTTTTTTTTTAAATGTAAAATTGTTTTCTGAATTAAAAAATGCAAAAATATACAGGGGGTATCATTACACAAAATTAAGTTTAGTTTTCGGCGAAACCAAAAGTGCAAAAACTAATTTTGCCAATTTGTAGCTTTCGTTAAGAAATATAGTTAAGCTACAACAAAACTTTGATAGGATTGAAAACAATTCCACTTTAGTGAATGAAACCCACCCGGTATACAATTTTTTTCCTAAAATAAATCGTTTTGGACACACAGACTTACAAACTTTATTAAATTATGTAACACGCAGGAGAATTATTATGATTAATATAACGTTTCAAGAGAGTGCCGATGTTTTAATAAGATCCCTATAAAAAATGTCATATTGAAGCGTATTGAAAAACATAGAGACGATTCCCAATACGTATTAAAAAGTAATTTTAAATAAATATTTGAAATCGTCTGAATGTGTTTTAATACGTTTCAATACGACATTTTTTATAGGGGTGCTTGCAACTGTTCACCTACTTTATAATTTAAAGTACACCTAAGAGTAACCCTGTGAATCATGATTCATGCATGCTCGATACAAAGGCTCACACATTTAAATAGAATACTTCAAGTATTATACTTGAGTCCTCGAGATCCAAAGGATGATAAATCCAATTTGGTGTTTGTACGTGACTTTTCTAGCAATACAACAACCCTTTAGTACGTATAGGTACTTTAAATTATTCTTCTTTTAATTATCTTTATTCACTGGTGTGAAAAAATTTACCTACTTTACTTAATAGTATATTACATACTAGGGTGCTTCTTAAAATGCGAAAATTTAAAATGTTAACAAGCTATCACTTCATTTAATTTTTTCCTATATCTGCAAAAAAAAATTAAAAAGCATTAATAGGTTTTATCAAGGGAGGCATTGAAATCGTAAATTTCACAACATCATATCATTTTGACAAGAGATTTTAAAACATGAGTTAAGCTTTTGACAAAAGGTAAAATACAGTAATACTGGATTTTTTTTTAGTTTTTTTGTATTGTACTATTTAAATTATTCTTATAATGCTTTATAATTAGAAAAGTTATGAAAATAAGGTTATTTTATTTTTACGATAAATTTTATTCTACTAATTTTAATTTTTAGAAAAAAAAAAATTAAAGCGGATACTGTGTTTTTGCTTTGGTAAGTTTTGAATTTGACAAATAAATAACCTTACTTTAAAAATTAATCCTTACCTGTCCAACTAAATCAAACTATGTTGTAAAATGTACGATTTCAATGCGTACGTTGATAAAACCTATTAATGCTTTTTAAAAAATTTCGGCAGATATAAGTAAAATGCTTCAGACCAAGTTTTGCCAAAATCGAATAATTCCTAGAGGTCGCTACCAGCAAAAAAACGTATCAGAAATACTTATATTCGATATTTTTTTGTGTGTACTGATAATATTTTCCTAAATCCATTATTTCTTAAATGAAAAGTAAAACGCTTTATTTTTCATGTCCTAATTATTTTCACATTAATCTTTTTCATAGTTTTCTCTGAGCTTTACTATTAATATGTCCTAAAAATGTCATAATGTACTAGGTATATTATTAAAATACGTTCACGTTTTGTAATAGCTATAATTGAAAGGAAAATTATAATAAAATTTTCATTATGTAACGCACTTGACGTACTATTTTAATGAGACATAACAAAGACCCTTTAATAACGGGTCTTTGCATTTATTGTTTCTTTTTATTGCTGGTATTATGGCGGCTATAATATTTATAACTGCATGAGCATTTGCGAAATGAGGTGAAATATGTTCCATACAATATTTTTATGCCTTATCATGGAGAAATATTTTTACATACTTCCCCACCACAGCTGTGCACAGCCGAAAAAATATAAAAATAAAAAAAAATGGAACCTAATCTGATAAAATCATTTTCACTTATACAATAAGATTTAATTTCAAATCACTAGAACACAGGCGCAAACCATTATCTATATGTATTCTTTTTAAATTACTACATAATAAGTTGGATCGTACTTATTTGTTAAACAAAATAGAATTTCTGATACCAAGAACTACTTCTAGAAACGAACGAAAAGTCCAAACGAACTTACTTTTTATACTTCCCGATCTAGAACCAACATTTTGTTTATTTCTCCTATTTATATTATTTGCAGTACTTCAATGATATTTCTGAGCTCTGTGATATAAATTTTGATACGTAAAGGTTTATATTAAACAATATTAATTAAGAACATTTTGTTATTTATTTACACATATTTTAAGGTTTAATATTAAGCAATATTGATTAAGTACATTCTGATTTTTTTTAAGACATATTTTATATAGTTGTTATAACTGTCCTGTTTGGCCTAGCTGTTGGGCAATAAATAAATAAATAAATAATTATAGGCACAATCATAATTTTGACTTGGGACGAGGACAATAAAAAATTTAACAGATCTTTTTTAAATTAAATTTTATGTTAAGTTTATTGAAAAAATATTACCGAAAACATAAAAGAATTTAAATCGGCTTTGACGTTTCCAAGTTATTTTTACTTCAATTCAGTAAATGCAAGTGTTATAATTTTTCACGAATAGCGTTAGAAAGTACGATTTTCTCTTATTGTTTTAATACGAGGAATTAAATCTTTGCTCTTAGAGCAATAATCAATTTTTCTCTTCTAGTAGGAGATAATTTATAAACAATTTATAGCTGTCACTTGATTTTCCTTAAACTGCAAATGGAGCCTAATAGTTTATGCTGTGCAAAATTCAACAATATTTTTCCACTGGATAAAAAATTAACATGGCAAATTAATTAATTATAATATAACACATAATTATATTATTCACAGCCCCTGCCCTAGAATAATATGTTAGTTTCCAATTTTTAAAAAATTTCAAAAATCGTCCCAGACAAAAAATTCTTGCATATAAAAAAGGAACTTTTTTTAAATATATTATCTGCCTGTCTGTCCGTCCGTCTCTCCCTCCGTAGTCACGATTTTTGTGAACACGATAACTCAAGAACGAATAATCCCATCGACTTGAAATTTTCAGGAAAAATCAAATTCTACGAGGGCACGATCCCTATTGTTCTTGAAAGACATCGCACCAAAAACAAGAAAGTTATGGGGGGTTAAACTTTTTAAAAAATCGAAAAAAGCTAAAAGAAAATTCCGATTAACGTAACTTTTTCAGTAAAAGTTACTTTTATTATAAAGATCAATTCTACCAATTTTGAAAGTAACCCCCCAACAACATTTGATCATTTAAAAAAATATGTTTTTTTTTTTCGTTTTTTACAAAAAGAAAATTATGAAAAAAAAATATATAAAATTTTTTTTACAGTTTTTTTTATTCTTTTTATTTTTTTTAGTTTAAAAAAAAATATTTTTTTTTATTTTTTTTTTTTAAATATACAGCCTGTTCCAGAACTCGCGTACCGAAATTTAAGAGGTGATTCTACATCCAAAAATATGAAAAAAAGTTTTTATAAAGGTTGGTCCGGGAATGAGCCCTAAGGGAGCTACGGCCCTTCGAAGATGACGTATTGAATGGGGAACAAAAAAAAGCACCAATAAAATTTTAATGCTGCAGGGTGATTCTTCATTTAAAACTGAGCAAAAAAGTATTATACACCAAAACACCTAAATTTAATATTAAAGGAGTAATAGCCTTTTAAAAAGTAACGTTTTTGGTGGCACAAAATGTTATTTCCTCTAAATTGCATTTTTTTTTGATAACGGTTGCTCCTACAGTGTTACACTATATGATATTTTATATGTATTTTTACTCTAGAAATCTATATTTTTTACAACAAATCCAAAAAACATACACATAGAAAAGTTTGGGGCAAAAATGTTTTAAGCCTCATATATTTTGTCCGTCTGGGCACGCCTCTGCTAGTATACATGCAAAAGCTCGCCGCTCTAGCTTAAACGGTACCCGAGTTATTAATTAAAAACCTTATTTTTATTACAATTTTAAAGGGCTCATTTTCGGACCAACCTTTATAGGAACTTTTTTTATATTTTTGGATCTAGAATCACCTCTTAAATTTTGGCATGCCAGTTATGGATCACCCTGTATATATATTTTTTTGCAAAAAGAAAATAAAAAAAATTGTTAAAAAATGTTTTAAAGTTTTTTTTTATTTTTTTTTTTTTGAAATTTATTTGGGAAACTGTAATATACCATTTACTGTGAATAATATATAATGGAATGTGTAGCCTTACTGATCTTCACGGCTTGTTTATTCAATAAGTAAGCACTTACCCATATATTTTCATACATTTTAAAAATATAAAAACGCTTCTAGTTCTGTTAATTTTAGTGAATATAGGGGTAAAACCCCCAATCGTTGGCACTCCGCTAATTATTGCCACTGGAGTGATATTTTCTTTCATATAAAAAAAATCTCCATTGGTACCTTAATCTAAATATATTTTTTACGAAGTGGCAATAAATCTAAATATTATACTTTAAATGCGATTAACATATTTTTTCCCCCCTGGGCACTAGAGTCTTAGCAGTTTCGTGTGAACTACGTAAGTGTGAATTTTTAAGGTTTGTGCTAAGGAAGTGCTTTAAATAGAAGGTTAGTAAAAGACGTTTATTGATGTACTTACTATTTTTTCTCGATAATTTTAGTAAGTATATGCATTCTACTTATTAATTAGCCTTAAAAACTTTATTTTTCTTTACATTTTTATTTAATTTCGACGGTGACAGCAATTGGTATACAAAATTAAACTAAATTCTAATTATTGGCACAGGTGCCAATAATTAGCTTCTTTAGTAAAAATCCTATTCCAATTATTGGCAACCAGTTAAAATGCTAAATTAATAAGTTAAATTGAATAGATTTATTACTTGTACGGTTAAATATACATACGTATTGACACATCTTATATAAGATAAAACCAAATCCATATTTTTAAGCGGGTGGGCTATTATACAAAAGATACAGTTTTTGCCAAAAACCTATTTCAAATAAATGAGTTCTAAACAGCGTTTAATGAAAAAATTACAGTTTTTCCTCAATAAATATGTGCGTATATACATTTTACACTTAATTTTGCCTATAAACTTAATTTTTCTTTAGAAATTTATTTTTTATCACGGTACCCATAATAGGCGTCCAATTTATATTAAATTCCTATTATTGGCACAGGTTTATTGTATGCAAAACTTGCGCATCAAAATTAGTTTTGAAACCTAATAATTCTTTTAGATAAGTGTACCTAGATAACTAGGCATTATTTTAGGGATACAAATTAGTATTAGGTAACTAATATTTTAATTTTAATATAGAGATATTTAAAATTTTGTAATTCTAAAATAAATTTGAGTTTTTGTTTACAGCCTTTAGTTAATATGTATAAAACTGCATTATTCCAATTTAAATATTTTATTTTGATACTAAAATGTTTATTATTCAACAAAAAGTAGGTACTCAGTAATTTTTTTCCGTTGCTTCAAAGCAAAAATTAGGTGCCAATAATAGGAAAATCTGGATGCCAATTATTAGCAAAAAGGTGCCAATAATACGAAATTGTGTATTCTTGTAATTAATTAAAAAAAATCTTTAATATTATAAAGATCTCAGTTTAAATTTTATATAATACATAAAATAGAATAACTAATAAATGATGTAAAATATTTTATTCTTGATAACATGAAATATTTAATAAGTTATAATGAAATATATGTGGAAAATTTCTTAAAGTGCCAATAATTGGGGGTTTTACCCTATTCATTTATTCATTTGTTTTCAAAAATGTCGATTTCAAAGGCTACTTGTTTTTTCGCGGTTCATTAAGGTCCAGCAAACATTTTACTTTTTTTATTTAAAAATTGTATCCAATATAAAATTATAAAGACCTCGTTTACTGTCGTCAATTTACCAAAGGAAATTGACATTTTATTCATTGTTTATAGATTGTGTCACGTCTCCCCTGGCAACTTGGGTAATATTTTTACCCCACTCTTTTAGAAATGGTAGTTTTTTACAACATACTTTTAAATGACTGGGGTGTGTGGGTTTATCCCGGGATCTTATTTAATAACAATTAATTGATCTAACGAGCCAAACAGCTAAAATTATTGGTAACAATTTCATCATTTTAAAAGTCAATCGTAATCCTAACCTCAAAATTTAAATTTCTCCAATTATCAAAAATTTTATACTCGCATTCGTATTTTTTTTTTATTTGGGTGGTATAGTAATAAAAGTAGCCACTTTTGTTTCTTCAAAAATGTCCTCATGGACGAAAACACTATCTTTATCTTCAAATTCCATTTTTAATTTGAAAACGACGCCACGAGGTAAAATAATTCTTTATTTTAAGCTGTCAAACTTGCATTTGTTTTTTTTTTGTGCCGTAACCGCTTACTATTACAGCGGTCATAATGAAATAAAACATTGTGTGTACCTAAAAACGCATTATAAAAAATCGCATTTTCTTATGATTACAAATGTATTGGATAAAACTTTTTATGGCACACGTGGGTAAATGGATATTGTCACTCAAGAATATTGACCTACTCGGCCTACGGCCGTCGTGGGTCAAACATTCTCTCGTGGACAATATCTTACTTTGCCCACTAGTACCATAAATAACTATTAAATAATAAGTATAAAAGGTGCTAGTAGTAAAAAAATATATAAACCCCGGAAGACTATTATAGCCTCGCACTCTTATGTCCCCCGATAATACGCTTCTCAGGATATAATACGCTCGGCTACAAAACATGTCTTCTCTACCTTGGTAAATAGTTTTTATTTGGGGCTACTATAAATTAACCCTATACTTGCATAATGCTGATTTCCAAAATTTCAATTTATTAACCAAGAGACCACACAATGCGACCCTGCAATTTTATAGTTTTAAGAGATGTGCACCAAAACTTTTTTTTAGATTAATAAAATAGGTTTATTGGTTATTAAAAATCACTATGTTTAAAAATCGCAACAGATCCTTTTGATAATTTAAAGCCTATTTTAATGTTTTTTTTTATTTTCATTTTTTTTAAACTCTTTTAAACGTATTATCTTGCCTAATAAACTTATTTAAAAAAAATTACGCTAGTGAGCCCTTCAGTGGACCTTAAAAAAAGTTTAAACAATTATAAATCCTATTAAATACCATTTATTACGCGTTAATACCTGAATTAAATTACAAATTAGTATTGTATTTTTCTTAAACATCTAAAAACTAAAAACTTTTAAAAAACGTTACCTTAAAAACTAAATTAAATCCTATTAGATGAAAATTCAATAACTGCCTTTAAAAGGTGCTGACCATAGCGTGGGTCGTTAACATTATTCATTTTGTGTTTATTCCAGACAGTAAGGAATTCTCTGTGAATAGACTCCCCAGCCTGTTCTGACCAAATTCCTAAGCCACTCTCTAAATAGGAAACACTGTCTTTATGGTGATGCAATATGCAATGAATTTTAGGAGTTTTTGATACCCCGGAATTATTTAAAACTGCTTCCAGATGTTTGAGATCTGATTCGAGTTGTACTTCAGTTTTTGTTGTACCGAAACATTTATCGACGATTTTGTTCATCACATTGAATGACGCAACAAATGGCATAACCAGAACTTGATTCACATTTCCCAGTACTTCTTTTGATGTTAATTCATTGGCATGCTTTAGGAGCTTTCTACAAGCATTGCCATCGAAAATTTCTCCTTGATAATTCTTGGCAATTATATTTAAATTCTTGGGCCATTTAAAAGCGTTCTCTCTTCCCAGCAATGGGACCAGGCCTTTCCAAAAGAGGTGATTCACAAATCCTTGCAGCAAATGTAATTCAGGTATGATGCACTTCTGAAAAACTCGCACATTTTCGTTCTCTTCAAACAAAGGTTTATTGACAACACTAAAAGACTCTTTGGCTCTTTTAATGTTCTTATCTAATGATAAACTAAATTTATTAAAATTAATTTCCAAATCACCATAGGTTCTTAGCTCCTTGGCAGCAGATTTATACGCTCTCATTTCTTGCAGAGAAAAATGACAATAGGGGCAAGGATAGGTTGACGTTGCAATGCTTGTAGGAAGCTCCTAAAGCATGCCAATGAATTAAAATCAAAAGAAGTACTGGGAAATGTGAATCAAGTTCTGGTTATGCCATTTGTTGCGTCATTCAATGTGATGAACAAAATCGTCGATAAATGGTTCGGTACAAAAAAAACTGAAGTACAACTCGAATCAGATCTCAAACATCTGGAAGCAGTTTTAAATGATTCCGGGGTATCAAAAACTCCTAAAATTCATTGCATATTGCATCACCATAAAGATAGTGTTTCCTATTTAGAGAGTGGCTTAGGAATTTGGTCAGAACAGGCTGGGGAGTCTATTCACAGAGAATTTCTTACTGTCTGGAATAAACACAAAATGAATAATGTTAACGACCCACGCTATGGTCAGCACCTTTTAAAGGCAGTTATTGAATTTTCATCTAATAGGATTTAATTTAGTTTTTAAGGTAACGTTTTTTAAAAGTTTTTAGTTTTTAGATGTTTAAGAAAAATACAATACTAATTTGTAATTTAATTCAGGTATTAACGCGCAATAAATGGTATTTAATAGGATTTATAATTGTTTAAACTTTTTTTAAGGTTCACTGAAGGGCTCACTAGCGTAATTTTTTTTAAATAAGTTTATTAGGCAAGATAATACGTTTAAAAGAGTTTAAAAAAATGAAAATAAAAAAAAAATATTAAAATAGGCTTTAAATTATCAAAAGGATCTGTTGCGATTTTTAAACATAGTGATTTTTAATAACCAATAAACCTATTTTATTAATCTAAAAAAAACTTTTGGTGCACATCTCTTAAAACTTATAAAATGCAGGGTCGCACTGTGACCATCATATTTAAAGTGTGAGGAGTCCTTTTAAATTAAATTTTTCGTATTTATTACCATTTTTGACCATTTAGGAAATTTAAAATCATGATAATTTTTCTAGCGTTCCATTTTACTATAAAGAGAATAAAAACTGGGTATTGTTGAGAAAAATTTTAATTTAATTTACAAGCATAATATCCTGTTTTATATTATCGTCTGACTATAAATTTTGAAAATATATAATCCGAATTATATTCCCCTCGGTGCGAAGCACAAAAGTTTATGTTTTGCCTCTTTCGCAGCGAATGAAAATATTATTGCACTTGCAAAATAATTGAACATAATTTTGCAAAGAGACGCTCCATTAAAGACTTTTACTTCTAGCTTTAGAAAATTTAATTTCTTGATGCGTCTTTTTAGTGTCTGAATCTAGCGGCTGCTTTTGAAATTTTTATCAAACTATTTTTTAACTAATCACTTTAAGTAATATTTTTTAAAATATTATTAAAAAATACTACACTCAGGCGCAAAATAAACGGGCCACTTGAAAAATTGCCGATTTTCAAACATAAATATCTCTGAAACTAACAAATGGATTTTTATGATTCTCTTTCTACTTTTAAGCATAAAACTTCTAGTTTTTTTTTACTGCACATAGGTTAGTCCAAAGGCGATGATTATTTGTTCAGTATGACAAAATGTATGATCATGTTTTTTACCTTCTTTTTGGAAGCGTCTGTGGTTTGCTTGAGAACTTTTTTTTCGTGCTTGTAAATTTTATTTTATTGCCACACTTCCTGCGAGTAATTTCCTTTTCGAAGCACGGTAATATCTTTTCTGTTTTTGGAGATATAACTTTTTTTAAATAATGTGCATATTTGTGAATATTACTGATGTTACTGGATCCGGTCCTGGATCCGGTCCTGTTATGATGTTTAATAGTATCAAATTCAAAATCTTAATCCTGTAAGGTACTTATTCTGGTTTTAGTAATTAATAAAACAAAATTTATTTAATAAAGAAAAAGTACGTGTAAACTTAGTATAATTTATTTTAACAAAAATAAATTTTAAAAGTAGAAGAAATTAAACTTAACACTTAAAATAAATTTTAATATTTTGTGTTGCCTCCTCTAGACCTAATAACTGCTTGCATTCGGCGTGGCATACCACTAATGAGCTGAACAATGGCAATCTGTGGAATATTTCCCCATTCTTCTTGAAGTGCCACACGAAGCTCGTTTTTTGTGGCAGGTGCTATTGCACGATCTCTAACTCTTTTGCCCAACATGTCCCAAACATGTTCTATAGGATTTGCGTCCAGGGAACATGCTGGCCAGTTGAATTTTTGTATGCCAACTTCTGCCAAGTATTCACTTAAGCACCCCGCTGCATGTGGTCTGGCGTTATCCTGCATCAGGACAAAGTCAGCACCAATAAACGGAGCGAAGGGAACCACGTGATGTGCCAAAACTTCCTCAATATATCGTCGTGCAGTCAGTGAGCCCTCGTCGATGAAGACTAATTACGTAGAAGCCTGGACTGATATTCCTGCCCAAACCATTAAGGAACCTCCATTATGACTATGCCTGGGGCTGAACACACACTCTTCGAATCGTTCCTCCGTTCGTCTCCATACTCGTTTCCGTCCATCTGGTAAATGTAGGCAGAACCTGGATTCATCGGTAAACAGTACATTACTCCATTGCTCAACATTCCAGTTGCTATATTCACGAGCGAATTGTAGTCTTGCTACCCGGTGACGTGGAAGTAATTTCGGCCCAGTTGCTGGCCTGCAAGCTTTCAACCCAACATCTTGCAATCTTCGGCGAACTGTCCTCTTACTAACATAAATAGTCTGTCATGTTAACAATAAATTGACATATGACTTAAACATCATAACAGGACCGTATTCAGTATCAACAATAATATTCGTAAAAATGCATATTTTGAAAAAAAGGGATATCTCTACAACCAGAAAATATATTACAGTGCTTTGAAAAGGAAATTAGTGTGGCAATAAAATAAAATTTACCTGTACGAAAAAAAGTTCTTGAAAAAATAAAAAAAATGAAGACAAGAGAATTTTAAAAATCAAGACAAAAGTCAAGCCGTCGAGAGATCAAGAAAGAAGACTTCTCGACATTTGATATTTTTTTTTGTACTTTTCAAAAGTCTTAGAATATCTTAAATTCTATATATGACCATGCACAAAGAAACCTACTTATTCTGTCAAATTTACCTATTTTTGTTGTGGGATTCTTATGTATAAAAGTTTTTTACATAAGAATCTGACAATTTTTTTTTAATTTGACACACTAACTGGGTTTCTTTGTGCAGGGTCACACATACACACCAGTTATGGAAATAAAGTATCGCTGTTAATAATAAAAACTTGTCTGACCTACTGTAGATACACTGAGAACTCGTTACCGTACTAAATACTGAACGTTTTTGCTTATATGGAACCCTAGGGTGGTTAAAAAAAAATCAAACTAAATTTGGGAAAACGACCTGTACGTTAAATTATTCCCCTATAGGGCAATATACTCCAAAAAAAAATTGGAGTTGATCGTGGTACATTTAGGGGTAGTTTAGGGGCTGTAAACTTTCAAATTTAGGCTACTTTACAGGTTTCTTTCGACTCAATATATTACCCTAACAGTTTTGAAAATGTGGAATAATTTTTAAACCTAAACTCTAACCGATATGTAAATATACATATTTTTAATTTTTAGGCCGTTGAAAAAACTCTTAGGGTCATACGGGGGCCCCAAAAATAAAAATTTGTCATTTTTTTCATGCTTTTTTCATATAAATTCCAACTGACCACTTACTAGGGATACAAATCTCAACTGCCTCACGCGGATTATGATACCCCAATAACCCTACAATAAACAAGCAAAATTGGGGGTCTGGTAGATAACGGGAAGAGCTCGCTAAAATGCACTATTCTGAAAAACTATATAATTTACTGTTTTTTTTTCGGCTGTTTCAGAGTTGTTTTGTTAGTAACCGTTGAAATACTGCGTAATTATGGTCTAATATTTTGGTGCTATATTTATTCTTAGCGTTTACTAACTTTTGGGACCACTGAATTATTTTTCTGGTCCTGCAAGCGGTCCAAATTTTCCAAAATGACCGATTTTATCAGATTTATTAATTTTTTTTTTATTCCTAAATAAAAAATTAGGTTAGCTTATAAAATTTATTTTAAAAATTAAGTGGCCTTAAAAATCAAGTAGCCATAAACATCAACTTGACGTATAAATGAATTTCGTCAAGTAGTGAACATTAGTTTTTAATACAAAATGGACTTTATAGGTGAAATAAGTCCTGAGTTTGAGCTTAAGCGATACCAAATAATAAAAAAAAGCACTGAGAAATCGGAAAACTGAGCGATTTGGACCCCTTACAGAGCCCAAAAAATTAAGCCATGGCACCAAAAGCTAGTAAACATTAGGAATAGATATATGATATTAGAACATAATTACTCAGTATTTCAACGGCTAGCAAAAAAATACTGTGAAAACAATAACAAATATGAAAAAATCGGCCATTTTTGAAAATTTGGACACCTTGCACGTCCTAAAAAATTATTCAGTGCTCCCAAAAATTAGTAAACGGTAAGAATTAATACAGTACCATGATACTAAATCATAATTACGCAGTATTTCAATGGCTAGTAACAAAAAACTGTGAAAACAATAATAAATATGAAAAAATCGGCCATTTTTGAAAATTTTGACCCCTTGCAGGGCCCAAAAAATTATTCAGTGCTCCCAAAAGTTAGTAAACACTAAGAATAAATATAGTACCATGATATTAGATCATAATTACGAAGTATTTTAACGGTTGGTAATAAAAAACTTTGAAAACAATAATAAATATGATAAAATCGGATATTTTTGGAAATTGAGATCCCTTGCAGGGCCCAAAAAATAATTCAGTTGTCCCAAAATTAGTAAACGCTAAGAATAAATATAGCACCAGGATATTAAATCATAATTACGCAGTATTTCAATGGCTACTATTAAAAAACTCTGAAATAGCCGAAAAAAATTACAGTAAATTATGCAATTTCTTATAATAGTGCATTGTAGCGAGCTCTTCCCGTTATCTGATAGACCCCCAATTTTGCACGTTTATTGTAGAGTTAAAGGGGTATAATAATCCGCTTGAGGCAGTTGAGATTTCTATCCCTAGTAAGTGGTCAGTTTGAATTTATATGAAAAAAGCATGAAAAAAAATACAAATTTTTATTTTTGGGGCATCCATAATAAACAAATGTTTTTAAATAAAAATTTCACTACTTTATTCTTTCATTAGCAGGATCTAGAGACCCACTTAAGAAATTCCCAACTTTTTGTCCTCTAATTCCGGAACTAGATTGTTCTCGTAAATTTATCGGGGATACGTACTTTTAATTTGTGCCCCAGAAGTCGATGAATTATCACCAGTTTGACTAGAACACTAGCGCCACCTAATTGAACTATTCTAAAAATTTATTGTTATCGAAAAATTTATTGCAATACACAGCCAAAAATTATATAATTTGGATTTTTCATAAAGCTAAGCTTACATCAGAAGTGATCAAATGGTAGATCAATGTCTTGTATTTGTGATAGTTGTTGCAAGTATAAAAATACTTGATACAAAAATATTTTACTACACTGAGAACTAGTTATCGTACTAAATACTGAACTTTTTTGCTTATATGGAACCCTACGAAAGTTTAGTTAACATTCTGGTTGTTACAATTACCCGAACTATAACAACGTTAAGTATTACTGTAACAATCAGTGAATGTTAACTAAACTTTCGTGGGGTTCCATATAACGTTTAGTATTTACTATGGTAACACAGTCTCAGTATATGTTTTGACGCATAATACCAAGGTCAATCAACCCTGCAGAACACAAAAGTCTTGAAAATCAAGACTCTCGCGAGACGAGTTAAGAAACTAATTGTCAAGACCCACGATAAACGAAACAAGAAGTTAATCGTCGAAAATTGGTCAAGAAAAGAACCTACTTTTTGTCTTGAAAATCAAGACTCGAAAATCAAGACTCGAAAAGCAATACTCTCGAAAATCAAGTCTCGAAAATTGAGACGAGAAGTTCCGGTTCAAGACTCTCGTGAAAACCAAGTCTTTAGTGAAGATTCGTTATTGAATTGACCTAGTTTTGAGAAACAGCAGCTTAGAACTGAGTTACTGAAATATGCACAATGTGCATATAAATAAGTACTATAATTATTATTATCTTTATCATAAAACATATAGTTTATAATATCCATATTTTTTAATATCTAACAATATAATCTAAATGTTCTAGATTAATATTTTTTATGACATATAATCTACATTTAATAATGACATAATCTACAAGTAATGGTCTCTTATTTCATTTAGGCATCACATTATATGGAAGATAGCAGGATTCCCGCAGGAAGATTACAGCACTACCATCAGAAGACTATAGGTAGTAACGATTTTTTGAAAATTGTATAGTTTAATAAAATTTTAACTGAATAAAAAAAAATAGTTAGAGCCAATTTCGAGAAAAAAAGCATT
Source organism: Brachypterus glaber (assembly GCA_958510825.1). NCBI lineage: Eukaryota > Metazoa > Arthropoda > Insecta > Coleoptera > Kateretidae > Brachypterus > Brachypterus glaber. The sequence goes on from OY294046.1 coordinate 36,020,132, forward strand.
TTAAGAGTTTTTATTAGTAAAATAGCATTAATTTAAGTAGAGAAAAATTACACTTGTGTTAGATACTTGTTGTAAGATCACAGAAAAAGATTCCTTGAAGCAAGGACACATGATTTTTGATATGTTTAAAGCCATATTCTCTTGTTTCATTCCTTTGAATCAAAGTCAATGTCCTTAAATGAAGACGTAAGAAACGTATTCAACTTCAATCAAGTAAAACATTTGCTTTAGGTACTTAAAATCTTTGCTAATATAAAAACTTTTTAGCCACTTGATATGTATGTAAAAAAGCTCCTTAAAAAAAATACCTTAAAATTTTAAAATATGAAACGGATACCTTTTTTAGACGGATGAAAAAGTGAGGAAGTTTATAAAATAAGATATCAAATTGACTTCACTTTTCCTGTATTTTTGGACCATATCCTTTTGTTTTTTTTTTGTAGCTTTATTGGATTATTTTTCTGGTCCCACCATTATCAAAAATTTATTAAAAGAAAAATTAATCGAAATTAATTTAACCTATAATTAGGATTTTACTAGTGTCAAAATTTGACATCTAATTAAAAATATAAAAATATATCAAAATATTTTAAAATGCCTATATATAGATATATCTGGAAAACTAATTATTAGTTATTATAGTCTTAAAATAAAAATGACCACATACGTTTTTGTAGGGAATTAAAAGTTATTTTCAATTATATTACTATAAATAAGTGAGGTATCGCTAAAAATTATATTTTTGTCCATTCGATTCAGGACCTTAGGCCCCCTTACCCTAAGCTAATGTTAACCATATTTGATGTAACCTAAACAGAAAAGGTCCTAAATCGTTTGTTGAAAGAATTTTTCAAATCAGATATTCCGTTCAAAAGTTATAAGGTGTATATACAGACCGATAGACAGACAGGTTTTTTTTAACACCCACTTTTTTCATATTTCCTCGAAGTTTTATGAAATTCTTAAGCCGAACATGCAAAAAAAAAGATTTTTCGGTCAATTTTATTAACGGGTATTTCCACCCGTAAAATTTGGTTTTCATCTCCAAACGGATTGACATTGGTTTGGACAGACGGACGGAAGTAAGTAGGGGCGCAAATCTCTAAAAATATCAGTTGCGGTTTTTTTAATACTGACTGCAGAGTAGGCCCAATGACTCCAAGAACTTATCTTATCCACATGTTGATGGAGGTCTCTAAATGAGGGAGGAAGAAATTAAGATAAAACTTTGCTATAGCAAACGGTAAATTATTACCATGTTTTACGTACAAAATTCTCATAGTTTTAATTATACACAAATATAAATTCTGTGTAATACATACTGATACATATAACTTTTTTAGAGTAAATATTTTATACTATGGTCTGCTTCATCAAGCAAGATAGTAAATTAAAATCGCACAGTGAATATTTTCAAAACAGATTCAAATATTGGATGTGCGAATATACTGCGTAGTTTATTTTATAAAACATAACTATATTCTATACACAAACATATACTATTCAAGCCTGTTGGAAAAATATTTACTGTGCGATTTTTAATTTACTATCTTGCTTGATGAAACAGACCATAGTGGGAATTAAAGTCTTTAAGTCTTAAGTGAGTCCTTAGGTAAGTTTGTAAGTATTTAAGTAAGTCTTTAAGTAAGTTTTGAAGAGATATATTATATATTAATATTATATCACTATAATAGTAAAGTGTAAGTTAATCTTTAAGTAAGTTTATAAATAGGTTTTTAAGTATGTCTAAGTCTTTAAGTAAGTCTTTAACTGAGTCTTTAATCAAGTCTTTAAGAATGTTTTTAAGTATGTGTTTTGGGTAATTGTTTAAGTAAGTCTTCAAGTAAGTTTTTAAGCAGTTCCTAAACAAGTCTTTAAGTACTATTAATTAACGTGAAATGTTGTATGATGTACAGTCAACCGGGGTTGAGTAAATTACTGGGGGGTAAACGAATCAAAGTTCGTTCACAAAAATTTTCGCGCGGTGAACTTTTGGTGAATAAACCTTTGATTAACTTTACCCCGGTCGACGGTATTATTTTTAATCTTTAAAACGATTTACTAATTTAATATCCCTGTTGCGAGGCCTGTTACAACTAAAACTATGTTGAATATCAGTTTAATTACTGTTAAATAAGCTTATAGTTAATAAATCGATACAAACTAAATTAAATTCCTTTAAATTAGTCCTACTCAAATACTTCTTCGATTGGATGATAAATTTGAAAATTTTCTGGTAAATAGTCTAAATAGTCTTCATTCCGTAATTTTTTGTGAATAATCAAGATTAAATTACTATCGTTTTCGGTTTTTTTTTTATATTTTTTAGTTAACCGAAAAAGACTATCTTCGTGCTAAGTAAAGGTTTAAGATGAACCAGACGACTTAACCCGTCGGCTAGCTCCCCCATCTTCAATATTCTTACTTGCTAAATTGACATTTGCTATAGAAAAGCGAGCACCTTTCTCCTAAACCGCCACATATTAGCGTAAAAGTAAAGTCTGCTGACTTACCACGGTTAAGCTTTGTTAGACTTGAGCTGCATTTAAATGAGTCTATAGCATAAACTATCCAGGTTGATCCCAGTTAAACGGCAGAAAATTGAAATTATCCGTATTAGAGGCACCCCGTGGCCCCCACTTTTTGTGTAACATCCTACTGTTAATATTATCATTAAAAATTCAGTAATTAAGTTGTCGAAGTGCAGATATCTCAAAAAGTAAAATAGTTTTCTACACCAAACCGGGATTAACCCATGCGTTACCAAAGTGCCATTTATAATTTGTAAGCCTAAAAGCAAAAAATTAAAAGGACAGCAAGATAAATCAAAAAATGTTAAAATTAGAGCGTCCAGTAATTTTTTTGTGGTAAATATTTTTTCTTGTTGTGAGTGATTTAAAACATTAAGATAAGAAAATTGTATAATAATAGTTTAAGGCGTATATTATTTGTTGATATTGTTATTTAGGAGTGTTTTTTCACTAATTAGAAAGTACTTTTTACATACATAAAGTAAAACTGACCACTAGGACTAGTTGTCGCATTTGGTTTGGGGCTAGTTGTCGCATGATCTGGAGATATATTCCTGGTATAACATTTCGTTTTCCATTGTTTTATTCAAAACTGTGTTAAAAAGTAAAACTTTGTTGGATAGAAAATAAAATCATTTATTAAATTAAAATAAATACAAAAAGCGATAAAATATTATTTAATTATAAAATTGACAATTTTGGCGCATTTGTCAAGACTTCACAAAACAAAATTATGACTCGAATAGCCTTTAAATTTTTCCATTTTTTTTTCTTTAAGTAATATTACTGAAACATGCAGCTAAAATTGTCATTTGGTCAATTTAAAAAACAAACAAAACTAAAGGAAAAAACCGACTTTGAATAAAAAGTGCGACAATTATCCCCGGCCACCTCTACTTGTTTTCAAGAAATTAAGGGCGATTTATTTTTAATGGAAAGGGAGGTCCTGTGCATGGGTGCCCCGAGGGGGGCAGGGGAGCCGGGGTCCTTCAGATTCCTAAAAAAAATTCCTGCGGCGCTGATAATGGTTACGGAACTCAGATCCATAAGAATACTTGGTCTTAAAATATTATAATTATATATATATTATAAATAATTACAATTTGCTTTGAAAAAAAAGATTTTTATAAAATGATTTATAAACTACTGCTGAACAATAACATGATTACCTAGCCCAATCCGATTAACAGCCATAAATTTTAATTAAAAGCCTTTATAAAATATATTTTTTTTAATTTTAACATGTTTAGAAAGTGCTTGCCATCAAAAATTCTAAAAAATTTCGCCTGCAGCGCCTAACTTGGTTACCAGTAGAGTGATATCACATTATTAATTAATAGATATTATAAGATAAATGCATACCTATAAAATTCTAAAAAATACAATAAGATTTATAAAATAATTAGCCTGCGGCGATAAATGTTGTATTAAACATGTTGATGCCATTTAATCTGTATCATATTAAAGGAGGGGCCCAGGAAAAAAAACTTGCCATTTTTGAAAATTTAACAAAAACTTTAATGATAATGTTGTAAAGCCGAATAGCCACCCTATCAAAAATCGTGCTGGCGCTCCTGGTCGTGTGGTATATAATTTTAAAGCATATAAAAATTTCTATTCGACAATACATTTCTTAATTATTTAGAAAAAAAAAATGGTTTTGATTTTTTTATTTATTTTTTTTTTTTTTGCTAAAAAAAATCGATTTTTAATTTTTTTTTTTGTAAATTTTTATTTATATTTATTAAAATTAGTTTAAAAGTATAATTAACATTTTTGCATCATAAAATTACCTTTTACAAATTGTTTGAGTTTTTAACCGACTTCCAAAAAAGGAGGAGGTTATCAATTCGAGTGAATTTTTTTATGTTTGATCCCGCATAACTTTAGAACGCATGAACGGAATTGGATGAAACTTTTTGCATCTTAAAAAAAGGCATTCATGAGGTGATCCTATTTCAATTTGATGCTCTGATAATGCCGGGTAAGCTGCATAATTAAGACAAATCTAATAATTTTAAGGCATTTCACTTAAAAACGGCTTAATTTGGTTCTAATATCAACCATATTTTTAGAGAAATATCGGATAACTCGGATAAACCGAATTCTATGAATTTTTAGTATTTAATTTAGAGAATGGTAAAATTGGCACCAGATTATATTTTATTTTTTACTTTTTAGAGACATATTTGATATTGTTAAAAGTTTTTATTTAAAGAAATTTTGACGAAAATACTTATAGTCCGGGAGCCCACGCCCAGTAGAATTTTTTTTATTACCTCACCCTTGAGACTTTGTATATGTATTCTTTTGTCAAGTCAAACAACTTCTTACATAAGAAAATTCTCGGTAGTGAAGCATTTTTCTTTTGGGACCAACCCTTAACTTTAGGGCGTTCGACAAAAGTATTTCCCGAAAATGTTTGTCGGACAAGGTTATCACTTTATTTTAAATATTTTTATTAAACGATCCTGAAAAAATCAGCTGTGAGGTGCTACATGTTATGACGTCATAACTAACCTAACATGGTAAAGTTATGACGAAATAACATTTAGCACCTCATAGCTAATTATTTCAGGTACGTTTGGAAAAAAAATATTTAAAATCAAGTGGTAACCTTGTCCGACAAAAATTATCTGGCAATATCGTTGTCGGACACCCTAAAGTTTAGGGTGGGTCCCAAAAAAAAACGCCCACCTACCGAGAATTTTGTTATGTAAGAAGTTGTTTGTCTGGATATAAAGAACACATATACAAAGTCACAACGGTGAGGTAATAAAAAATTCTACTGGGCTTGGGCTCCTACTTTAACAAAAAAAAATGCCTAAGAAAATAAAAAATATATTTAGTCAGAGTATTTTATAACATTTAAAATAATGTATAAGACGAATAAATATAGTAAAATTCATACAGGTACAATTGACTGACAATTATCTCATTCTTTTTTTAGAGTGTAGTCTGATTTTAATTCTTAACCCATATTTATCAGTCTCAGGGTTAGAAATAATTAGATATTTCAAGTATGGATATGATTTATTTGAAAATTAAGTATGGCCCGGCTTTAAAATATATCACCATTAATTCGATTTTTAACGAAAATTTGGAAAGTTACCCCTCGAAAGAAATTTATGGACCGAAATAAAGAGATTTGTGGAGTAGACAAGGGGCCATTTTTTAAAGAAACTTTATTTCAAAAAGTTTTATATATAAAACTTTTTTAAATGAATAATATGTACAAAAGATAATACAGGGTGATTCATAAATAACTTACATAAATTTAAAGGATGATTGTAGGTTTTATACTTATATTTTTTTAAATGTAGAATCCCTCCTTAAACTTTTGTAATTTATTACTGAATCATCCTATATAATTTAAAACAATGAAAATCATTTGAAATCCACATTGATGCTCTTACCTACGATAATGAGGGGTAAGTAAATTTTATGATGAATATAGTGACAAGGTACATAATAATTCCTTTGAACCTTTTAAATTAGATTCTCTGTGGACCGAGATATTTATTTTCAAAAATGCAGCTGTAAGCAACTTTGACGTCATCTAATTGCTAAATTATAGTTGTACTTCCCAAGCTGCTGACTTCAGATTTGCTCCCTAGCTGAATTTTTAAATTTAAATATCTTGGGAACGAAAATAGTATACGGTTCACCTGGGCGATTTTAAATAAAAATTTCGTGGACCCCTACATTTTTTGAACTAAAATATACCTGATGACATAAGAAATCAATTCTCATTTGAAAGAAAATCGTAAAAGATACACTTTTTTAGGCAGATAAAAAAACGTTTTTTGAGTAAGGGAACCTTCAAGTATTACGTAACGCAAATTTTACCAAAATTCATACACCGTTTCTCTTGTTATTAAAGGCTGTAGAGATTTGATGTTTTTTCTACCCCTCGAAACAGGCGGTGTGTTAGGGGGGTATACAAAATATAAAATCTCTACAGCCTTTAATAACGCGAGAACCGGGGTATGAAGTGTATGAATTTTGGTACAATTTGCTTTACATAATACTTGAACGTTCCCTAATAGTAATATAATAATTATGAAATTATTTTGCAACTTTTAGTGCACTACGAGCCAGTCCCAAACGAATTTCATATACTATTTTATCAACGTTCTAGAACCCAAAGCTTAAATATGTGAAACGGGTACCTTTCCTAAACAGGTGGAAAAATCAGGAAATTTATAAAATAAGATATCAAATTGACTCTATGTTTCCTGTATTTTTAGACCATTTCCTTTTGTGTTTTCTTTGTAGCTTTATCGGATTTGTTTTGCCCGCACATTTATCAGAAATTTATTGAAAAAAAAAATAATTTAAATTAATTTTACCTATGATTGAAGTTTAATTAGTGTCAAAATTTGACATCTAATAAAAATGTAAAAATATATCAAAATTTATTAAAATCGCTATATTTCGAAAACTAATAGCCCTACGATAAATATGATTGCTTATGTTTTTGTAGGGAATTAAACATTATTTTCACTTAGGCAAAAAAACTTGTCCTACTATAAATAATAAGTGAGTTTTCGCTAAAAATTATAGTTTTTGTCCATTTTACCCCCCTTGCCCTACGTGGCGCAAATAAAAAGGGTCCTGTACCGTTTGGTGAAAGAATTTTTTAAATCGGACATTCCGTTAAAAAGTTATAAGGTTTCCATACAGGCCGACAGACATACATACAGACAGACAGGCCGATATTTTTTAAACACCCACTTTTTTCGACGCTTCATGACATTCTTAAGCCGAAAATGCAAAAAAAATCGATCGATTTTAAAAATGGGTGTTTCCACCCGTAAAAACCAAAAAAATTATAAATGATTTCATTTGTATTTACTTGACAATAAATAAAAGCATTCGGGTTTCATATTATCTTTCAAAAGCACTAGTGTTTGAACATTAATAAAACCAAATGTGTGTTTAATACTAAGTAGAAAGTAGATAAAGTTTCTTTTTATGTCTGTCTAATTTACTTTTTCAATTACAAGGAAAATGCACAATGTAAAATATCTTCACATTTTACTTATTTCAAATGAATATAGTGAAAATTAAATTATCAGTTCATTCTCTTGCTCATTGTAAAGAGAAAATGCTTAGATATAATAATAAACCACAAAATTCTGTAGTTGGAATTGTTAAAATGACTAAAATTGAGACTCTCTTATAATTTGTGCTGAGAAGGAATAAGATCACAAATACAAAATAGGGCTAGGAGCCTGATTTTCATGCACTATCAATAACTTTTATTATAATTTAGCTCTATCCGTCCTCCCGTCCGTTAGTCCGTCCGCCCGTCCGTCCGGGTGTCCCAATTTTTATCAACAGGATTATCCGATCGATATGAAATTTTTGAGAAAATATCAGGTTCTTCGAGAGAAGGAACCCTATTTTAAAAAAAAAAAAATATCCCCTTAAAAATAAAAAATCTATAGGGGGTGCAACTTTTAAAAAATAAAAAATAGATGCAAAAGTACGATAAATCTTTGTAAAACATCCCATTAATTAAAAGAAATAGGTACCTATTGATACGAATTAGGGGTTGTCCCTAAAATACGTCACATAAATTGACCAAAATTCATACACTTCATAACCCATTTCTCGCGTTATTAAATTAGATCATATATACATAGATATGGTATTAATGTTGATTTGTTTTATGTCGAACATGTACAAAGCCAATTGTAAACAAACAACTATGGCGGTGAGGTTGCGAGGAGGAGAAGTATAACATATTTGTTAACAAACCACTATAGCGGTGGGTGGGAAGCGGGAAGATGAAATCTACCTGGATATAGCAATGAAAACATTTCGGTTTGACGTGGACTAAAGGCGCATCTATGTATATATGATCTAATGTTATTAAAGGCTGTAGAGATTTTATATTTTGGCTACCCTCCCTAACACTACCTATTGGCGGGGGTAGCCAAAATATGAAATCTCTACATCCTTTAATAACGCGAGAAACGGATGGACGACCCCTTAAAAAAAACATTTATAAACATTTATTCACTTGTAAACATATTTTTAACAAAAAAATTGTAAAAATAATACTTAAAATTAGTTTTTATTTGGTTATTAGTTATTTGACAATTTTCCAAAAGATTATTTTTTAAAACTTGAAGGTAGAAAGACCCCTTAAAATAACACCAATCGACGCTCCTGTCAAAATAACAGTTTAAGTATGAACTATAAAAGAAAGTATTTTTTGCTGCCAACTGTATTTTTGAAAAATAATTTTTCGCTGATAACATTTTTTTTGTCAAAATATAATTTTTCTTTTTCTTAAAGTTAACTATTTATAATTCGGCCGTTTTCTCGGTATACATTTCATACAGCATGGTTTACAGGAATCTGTTTGATTTTGACATATTTAATGTCAAATAGAAAAAGGTACAATGTAAAACAAAATATGGTACTAAAATAGTTATAATACAAGGGCGAAAAGTTAAATTTTCCGATTGAGTATGTTTTTAAAAGCCGAGGGTAATAAACTTTTTGAAATCAAAATTTTTTATTCGATTGTTATTAATTAAATTAAATTAAATTATTAAAATATATTTTATTTTAAATTGCAAAAAATATTTCCTTTTACTGTCTTATAACCTCGCTAAAAAAAAACAAATGAATCGTTTCATTTGCGTGCGGTTTAATTTTAAAATTAGCTTAGTGTTTTGATTCCTTTGTTTTAAAATGTTTGATATGAAAATATTAATACTTCTGAAACTGTTGTATAAATATATAAATATTGAAGTTGATTTTACAATTAAAGCTTTATGTTTGTGATTTATTTTGGTGGATGAATCCACATTAACCGGTTAACCATGTTTTAAGGTTATGTTGTAGAAGAAATTTTTATTTATATAAAATAATTATAATACTTGTATCTGGTTAAAAAGAACTTATTAATAATATGTTGTATTGTTATATATAGTTCAAGACCAAAAGTGACCAAAAGGTCATATTTCTTTATAAATATTACAGTAAAGGGAACGTTCAAGTATTACCTAACGATAATTTTGATCATTTTGGATTACCAAACTTTTTTAACTTCTTTACATGTTCCCACTACTGTTTAAACCAAGTAGATAAACAAACCTGAAATATTTTATAATAATTGGATTTTTAATACCAAATTTTGATTTCCACTGGCCCCTTTTCCTTTTGTCAAAATCAAAAACTCATAAGTTTTTTCATGAAGTCTATCCTGCAGGAGACATACAGGCAAAATACAGGCAAAATACACCCGAGAAAACAACCCAAATATTTTATTAGCCGCAGTATTACATTTGGCCTTTGCAGCAGATAATTTAAAGGTGACACTTAGAGCTGACTGTGTAGTAATTGTGAAGGATGCCGTAATGTCAGCATACCTCATTAGGGGTGCGGTTACACCGTCACTCCTGCTGGCTTTTCTATCCTGCCGTATATTCATTCCTGCGACCTTTCAAAAATGTCGCGCTTTGGAATTACCCCTTGCCCATCGTACTGTTTGCGGTAGACGTTTTGAAATAGGACAATGGCTTTTTGTGCCTTTTTACACTAAAAAAGGTTACCTACTTGGCAAATAAAATATGTGCCATTTTCAAATACACTAGTAAAGAAAATTATTATATTTTTTACATGCTATGATTTTTGGTTTGATTTGATTTGCTAAACTTAATTTTTTTAACTTTTTTAGCCATTTTTCAAATAAGGGATAGATCTCTTTAATAAAAGTAAGTTTTCTTGAAAAAATTAAGTTGATCGGAGATTTTTTTCCACTATTTTATTTTTTTTAACATTTAGCTCCCCCATAACTAAACGTTGTTGCCTATTTAAAACCCCAGGCCACATTTGTTAATAATTACAAATTGTTACAGTAAAACATACCAGAACAACCTTATTTTTTACTGCAACAACTTGTAATAACAATAGTTGCCTGGGGTTCCACTACTGTAGCCAATTCTCAGTGCGGGATCCTTTTTAACTTCAAGAATTCAATAGGCTTTGTGATTATGCAAAGATTAATTTTTCCTATTTGAAGCCGTTTGGATAATTTTTTTTAGGTATCGTGTGGACAAGAAAACGTGACAAAAACAATCTTTTTTTTTTCGTCCAAAGTAAACTGCTCTCATAAATATTTTTTTTGTCCCCCTACTTCCAAGCTTTTTTTGCAATATTTTAGTTTTAAAGTCATTGAATATAACCTTTTACCATGTAAAAAAATCTGCATCATTTTTTTTTATGTTTGATGGCATGTTTATACCCGGTGAGTTTCAATCCATGGACATCCCCTAAAATGGAATTGTTTTTAGTAAGATCAAAGCGATTTTTTTGTAGCTTATATTTTTTAACAAGAGCTACAAAATTGCCTACAAAATTATTGTTTTGCACTTCCGGTTTCGCCGGAAACTAAGTCAATTTTATTTTTTTAAATTACAAATTCAAATTAAATCTAATAAAATGAAATTTATTAAACCACAAATAGTTTTTTTTAAACATCTCAGTAAAAGCGTTCCACGTTGAAAAAAATACTGTTGGATAACAAAAAAAATACAGAATTTTGTAGTGTTTTTTTAAAATCATATTTCCGTGGTTAACACTTAGTAATTTGAAAATCCAATTTTAATGTATTTTTTCTCTATTTTAGGAAAAATAATGGGTAATTTGTTTTAAATAATTGAAAAGCGCGTGAAATGTATTTTTAGATAAGGCTTTTACCATATCTGTAAGTTTTATGGTTGATAAGCTATACGCAACTAACTAGTCGCGCGCATGCATGTATGTTTAAAGTTTTAATTGGTGTATCCCAGTAATTAAAATAGTTGGAGAGTTAAAAACCATTTTTATATGTGTCTTTTATGACTATAAATAAATGCTAAAAGTTACAAAAAAATTAAAAATTGTCCGTCAGATTTCCGAGATTTCACTCAGAAAGTCCCATATATGTTATGCGTTTTTTTGCTTGTATATTTACAGAACTAAAAGTTTTAATATACCAAAAAAATGTTTTAAATTCTAACGAGCGACTCAAAGTAATAACCAAATATATTATAATAATTGGATTTTTTGTACCACATTTTGATTTCCACTGATACTTTTTCCTTTGTCAAAATCAAAAACTAATACGTTTTTTTGACAGATTCATGAAGTCTATCCTGCAGGATACATACAGGCCTGTATGAAAAATAGACCCGAGTTAACAACCCAAATATTTTATTAGCCACAGTATTACATTTTACCTTTGCAGCAGATAATTTAAAGGTGACACTTAGAGCTGACTGTGTAGTAATTGTGAAGGATGCCGTAATGTCAGCATACCTCATTAGGGGTGCGGTTACACCGTCACTCCTGCTGGCTTTTCTATCCTGCCGTATATTCATTCCTGCGACCTTTCAAAAATGTCGCGCTTTGGAATTACCCCTTGCCCTTCGTACTGTTTGCGGTAGACGTTTTGAAATAGGACAATGGCTTTTTGTGCCTTTTTACACTAAAAAAGGTTACCTACTTGGCAAATAAAATATGTGCCATTTTCAAATACACTAGTAAAGAAAATTATTATATTTTTTACATGCTATTATTTTTGGTTTGATTTGATTTGCTAAACTTAATTTTTTTAACTTTTTTAGCCATTTTTCAAATAAGGGATTGATCTCTTTAATAAAAGTAAGTTTTCCTGAAAAAATTAAGTTGATCGGAGATTTTTTTCCACTATTTTATTTTTTTTAACATTTAGCTCCCCCATAACTAAACGTTGTTGCCTATTTAAAACCCCAGGCCACATTTGTTAATAATTACAAATTGTTACAGTAAAACATACCAGAACAACCTTATTTTTTACTGCAACAACTTGTAATAACAATAGTTGCCTGGGGTTCCACTACTGTAGCCAATTCTCAGTGCGGGATCCTTTTTAACTTCAAGAATTCAATAGGCTTTGTGATTATGCAAAGATTAATTTTTCCTATTTGAAGCCGTTTGGATAATTTTTTTTAGGTATCGTGTAGACAAGAAAACGTGACAAAATCAATCTTTTTTTTTTTCGTCCAAAGTAAACTGTTCTCATAAATATTTTTTTTGTCCCCCTACTTCCAAGCTTTTTTTGCAATATTTTAGTTTTAAAGTCATTGAATATAACCTTTTACCATGTAAAAAAATCTGCATCATTTTTTTTATGTTTGATGGCATGTTTATACCCGGTGAGTTTCAATCCATGGACATCCCCTAAAATGGGATTGTTTTTAGTACGATCAAAGCGATTTTTTTGTAGCTTATATTTTTTAACAAGAGCTACAAAATTGCCTACAAAATTATTGTTTTGCACTTCCGGTTTCGCCGGAAACTAAGTCAATTTTATTTTTTTAAATTACAACCCCTGTATATTTTTGCATTTTTGAGTTTAGAAAACAATTTTACCTCTAAAAAAATCATTTAATTATTTGTTTATTTATTAAAAAACTTATCCGGCAAAAGAGGAAGTGAAAAAAAAAGTAAGCCATTTTGTAGCCCTTACAAAAAGTTAGGACCATCCAAGGGGGTTGCCATTTGAAAAAATGAAGTTATGAAGGAAACCCCTGTTAAAAAAATTTAAATCACAAAAAAAAACAAATTTTGGTTTTTACATAAAATTTGTATTTTTTCCATATTTAGCAAATAAATCAGATTTTATTTATAAAAAAATAAATTTTGATTGTTAATAAAAAATAATAATAATAAAACGTACTAAAAAAAATAAAAAAAAATTAAATTATTTTTTTTTAAGTTAATTTATTATATTTATTATTGTAATTTTAATTAATAGCAAGATTTTTTCATTATTTTAAGTTAATTTGTTTTCTGGATCCAAAAGCTCTTGTTAAAAAATATAAGTTACAAAAAATTTGCTTTGATCGGGCTGAAAACAATCCTATTTTAGGGGGTAGGCATGGATTGAAACTCACCCGGTATATGACGTATTAGCATATTTTTCTAGTCAATGACTAGTAGTCATACCAATTATATATGAACACAACCATTGTTAAAGGGTATGAAAATGAATCACATATGCCTCATGGAGGTGTGGGAAAAACGCATCTTGAATCTTATGTGATTCATGGGACAGTTAACGTGCTAAAACAGTTTTCCTACGTGTAGTAATAGTAGTAGTAGTAAATTCTTTGGGTTGGCCAAAGCCAGACAACTAGGTCATTTCTGGCCCTTTTTCTCACCCCAGGCAATCCCAGCCATTTACTAATTTGAGTCCTCCTTAAACCTGTCCGTCCTTTCAATAAAGGTCAGGATATTGGCCCAGGTGAGATCTCTTAGTTTATCTTGGTTGAGTCTTTGAGTTTCAAAGACTTGCAACCTGATCCTGTCGTATCTGACACACTCGGCTAAGTAATGAGAGGATGTTTCATCCTCTCCGCACTCTGGGCATAGCGGACTCTCTAGAATCCGCATTGTTGCCAAGTCCTTCCTTGGCTTGCAGTGGCCCGTGAAGATCCCTACAAGTTGTCTGAGTGCAGTTTTTCCTTTTTTAGCAACCAGTCGGTTTTTGATTTGCTTGGGCCAGCCAGAAAGTTCTTAGCTTGCCGGCAACCGTCGACCGCCCTTTAGCTTGGTATAAGCCCACTCATCGAGAGCGGTCTTTGCCTGCTTCCTTGTAGTGTAGTAACACAACTTTTTCCAGTGTACGGAGTTCTTTGTTACAACAGTGAACTGGAAATAATGCCAGGAAAAAACTGCAAAAACTTTACTTTTGTTGAGGATGGTTCAAGCGTAAGCTTGCCGCATTAATTAACATGTTACCATTTAAAATATTCACTTTAAAAGAACTGTAAAATGAGAACTTCATCTTGTGGAAGTAATCACCAAAATTTTAAACTTTTCTTTCTGGGACAAAGTATAATATAGAATAAAATATTGCTGACAATAAAACAAAAATGAGAAAATATAATTTAAACAAAAAAAAAAAAAAAAAAACAAGGAGTTATAAATAATTAATGTTTATACTAATGTAGATAATATCTAGTTATATATTATATAATAATCTTAATTTTAAATTAATAAAAAAAATTCAAAATGGGAAAGCAATAGTAGTTTGTAATACAGGGACAAAAATAATCTCCGTAATCGCCCTAAAAACAGTTTTCGTCCGTATCATACACTAGTTTTTAATCGATTGTAATATATTAATAATTATTAATTAATAAATACATTTGTATTTTTGACAACAAATTTGAGGTTAGAATTCAAATGTCAACATTTTCAATATCAATCAATACCAGTCAACTTTTGCGGCATTGTCCAAAAAAATAAAGTTTTTTTTCAAGCGTACTAAAATGTTCATATTTTATAACTGAACACACTAGTTCGAAGTCATCTATTTTTTTACAGTAAAAAATGAGTTCAATGTTGTACGACGTAAAAAGTTAGTTAGCAAAACCACCACTGGCGACAGCACTCTTTGACTTTGATGACAGCCATACTTCAAACTTGTTTGTTTATTATGTAAACAGGTGGTTGACTCGAGATTCTGTGCAAAAACCTTGTGTGAAATTAATTAAAAATGATTGAAGAAGAATATATGGTTTATACACCTGCAAATCTCTCCGAAATTGCAAATGCTACAATTTACCATCGAAATCGTGAAAAGTGTACGATTTAGCCTACGAAAAAAAAATTAAAATGAGCTAAGGAAGGTTAAAGTTTATTTCGACAGGGTTTTATTTGCCTATTTTAATAAAAATATGAATATGAAAAAATTAAATTCAAAAATTAATATTTAAAACAAATATATAGAATTCTTGAAGAAAAAATAGTATGTTTCAGAGGAAAAGTGATTTTTTTACTTGTCTGTAATTTCCGGACTCTGCTTCGCTTCGTCCGTAAATTCTACAGACTAGTTAAAAAAAAGCTTCACTTTTCCTCTTAGTAAAACAATATACTATTTCGTACAGGTTTATTATACAAAAAGTGGCGTTTTTAGAAAAAATCGAACAAAAATATATTTTTATTTTTTAAGAAAAATAAAAAAGCCAAAAAATTACCTAACAAGCCTATAGCCAGGATTTTGGTTATACGGATATCTCGGTTATTATCTAGTCTCATGACCCATGTCATAAGATATTAATGTGGGTTCTTACATCAAAAAAGTTATATTAAAAGAATACTTTATCATTTTATGAGAGTGGTTAATATTAACTCTGCATAAATAGGTCATTTCAAACTTAAATGTTAAAATAAACATCTAAATAAAATGAAAAAAGACATAAACGTTATACAGGGGAACAAGCTTTATAAATAAATAGCTAAGTATTTAAATAAAATAAGAAAAGACTCCCACAAACCCACAAACAAATAACATCGAAAAAACTTAAAAAAGCTTAACTTAAAATTTAGGGAAAAGTATGGTTTTTTGGTAGCAGTATATTTTAAAAGAAACATAAAAATTTATTTTTTCAAAACAGTTAAAGTTAAAAAAAAATGTAAACAAATATAAGAAAATAATAGCATGCTAAACTGCACTTTATTTTTGGCTTAAAGCATTCTTCTGGTCCCTTTTTAGATAGACCATAAACATATTTTTTTCATGGCAATATTTTTTTGCATACAAAAAACGTAAAAAAATACAGTATATATTAATTTATAAGAAAAAATAAATAGGACCCTTCGAAGGGTGTGTAATCGAATTAATTACGCGGTTTTTGGATATAAAGGGGATAAAATATATATAGGAACTTTGCATATATGTAAGGACAATCAAGCAATCAGATTAGTTTAATCTCTAAAATTAAATGCAAATATTTAGTTTAGTTTTGTAAAACTGTAATATCAACTTAAGTAAGCTTATAAGAGCTGTACACGGTGTATTTGAAATAGCATCGGAAATTTTAACAGATGATTCTACATCATAAAATATGACAAAAAGTTCCTATAAACATATGTCTAAAAATGCGTCATAAGGAAGCTACGCCCCTTTGAAAGTGGCTAAAAAAATCGGTTTTTATTTAATAACTCAGGAACCCTTTGGGATATATCAACGAGGTATTGCACGTCAAATAATCCTATCAAGGCCCGTTTTTATGTGTTATTTTCATGTATTAATTTCAACCAGGGGTGTGCGAAACGGGGGAGGCTTATCAGTTTTTGGTCCCAAACTTTTTTCTGTGTAACTTTTTTGCAATTTTATTTTTTAAATATGATTTCTCAGGTCAAAATACATAAAAAAGGTACTCTTGTTGTAATACTGTAGGGTTAACCGTTTTCGAGAAAAATTCATTTGAAGGTGAAATTCCACGGTTCGAGGACGAAAAATTAAATACTAAAATGTTGAAAACCAAAATTTTAATGATGGAGGGCGAATGTTAAAAACTAAGAAAAAAACCTCATATACAGGTACTTCCAAAAATCAATCCTAATGGAGCTATGGTCTCTTAAATATGCACCATTTTTAAAGGGCTATGGTAGCTTTAAAAGCGTTTTTTCGACCTACATGTATGAAAACTTTTTTTCTTAGTTTTTAATGTACATTCGCCCTGCATCATTAAAATTTTGGTTTTCGACATTTTAGTATTTAATTTTTCGGCCCCGAACCGTGAAATTTCACCTTCAAATGAACTTTTCTCGAAAACAGTTAATCCTACAGTATTACAACAAAAGTACCTTTTTTATGTATTTTGATCTGAGGAATCATATTTCAAAAATAAAATTGCAAAAAAGTTATACAGAAAAAAGTTTGGGGCAAAAAACTGATGAGGCTCTGAGTTATTAAATAAAAACCGATTTTTTTAGCCAATTTCAAAGGGGCAGCTCCCTTATGACGCATTTTTAGACATATGTTTATAGGAACTTTTTGTCATATTTTATCATGTAGAATCACCTGTTAAAATTTCCTACGCTATTTCAAATACACCCGGTATATAGCTCCTATTCCATATTTGAAGAGATTATCTTTATTTATTTAAAAATAATAGCAAATAAACGTGGACCCTAGTACCCTGAACTACTAGTATAGGGGGTCCAGGTTTAAAAAGTCCAAATGGGAGTACCTTTTTATATTAGCAATTTTTTTTTGCGAGTTTTTGTTAGTGTTTGGCACTCTTGGTAAATTTCCTCTGTCTGGTCCCCGCTGTAAAGAAAAACGATTTTTTACCACCATTTGTCATTTAATATTAATTCTGTAGATATTACATTTTCTTTAAAATGGCTTTGCAAAAAAGGGTAAAATAAAGTACTATTTCATGTAGTAGTTAATTGTAGCACTTAGGGATGAAAAGCATCCCATTTTCCCTTTAATGTTTGCTGGAAAATAAACAGTATATAATTTTCCTCACCTGTTGAACTTCATAACTGCGAATGTAAGGTATTTTATTTTTATAAAGTTACTTTTATATTTTGTAAACTTTTAAAATAATAATACCGACTATTATTGTGGACTAGATTAAGAATCAACAAAAAATTCGCCTTTTAGGCGTATTTTTGTCAAATCTGGTATCTAGGGGTTTTGATGATGCTGAAATCGAATGTATACTAAGAGCTCGTTACCGTAGTAGATACTAAACCTTTTTGCTTACATAGAACCCCACGAAAGTTTAGTTAACATTCACTGGTTGTTACAGTAATACTTGTTATAGTTCTGTTAATTGTAACAACCAGTAAATCTTAACTAAACTTTCGTCAGGTTCCATATAGGGTAAAACCCCCAATTATTGCCGCTTTCCACATATATTGCATTATAACTTATTAAATATTTCATGTTATTAAGAATAAAATATTTTAGATCATTTAGTAGTTATCCTATTTTATATATTATATAAAATTTAAAATGAGATCTTAATAATATTCAAGGTCTTTTTAAATTAATTACAAGAATACATAATTTCATATTATTGGCACCTCTTTGCGAATGATTGGCATCCAGATTTTCCTATTATTGATACCTAATTTTTGCTTTGAAGCACTGACTACCTACTTTTTGTTGAATAATAAATATTTTAGTATTAAAATAAAATATTTAAATTGAAATATTGCAGTTTTATACATATTAACTAAAGGCTGTAAACAAAAACTCAAATTTATTTTAGAATTACAAAATTTTAAATATGTCTATATTAAAGTTAAAATATTAGTTACCTAATAGTTAACTTATACTAATTTGTCTCCATAAAATAATACCTAGTTACCTACCTAGGTACACATATCTAAAAGAATTATTGGGCTTTTAGACTAATTTTTATGCGCAAGTTTTGCATACAATAAACCTGTGCTAATAATAGGAATTTAATATAATTTGGACACCTATTATGGGCACCGTGATAAAAAATTAAATTCTAAAGAAAAATTAAGTTTACAGGTAAGCAAAAACGTTTAGTATTTGCTACGGTAACGAGCTCTCAGCGTATTATTGAAAATTGCAAATTTAAACTGGCTGTTGCTCAATATCGTTTAAATTTGACAACAATGAAAAAATCCATGAGCTATTTTCAATTCGCTATTTAGAATTTAAAAAAATTGAGTATTTTATTAAGTACTGAGTATTGAACCATATTAGGATACCTGGATAGAAAATTTTAACAAAATCGGTCATTTTGGGCTGATTTTTTTCTGTAAGCCTTGTTTCAATAAAGCAGCAAAATATCTAAAGGAGAAAAAAAAAATAAATATCTAATTAAGTATTTTTACAAAATAAAAAACTTAAGAACACCATATGGCAATAAATTACATATAAAAGCAGCCAGAACACCTGTTATACGTCTCATAATTTCTGTAATAGTCATAACTACATTCAGAACAATCTTGGTACACATTTCTACAACCACTGTACTCACAAGAATTTCGGTACCAGTGGTTTCTTTTATAACAACCATTTTCACAAGGATTTATGGGCCTATACATGAATCTATTTGTACACATACTACCACATTGTGTAGTGTACCTTTGACAGTTATCCGTTGCACAGGGTGTTATAACTTGACAACATCCTTGTCTGAAAACTGGGTAACGATATAAAATAGGTACCTGTATTGGTATTTTTTGTGCACAAGGTGTAGAAGTGGTAGGGATCCTAGAAGTAGTAGTAGTGGTAGTAGTTCCAGAAGAGGTTGTTGTTCCAGAGGAAACAGTTGATACAGTAGGAGTTCTGGAAGTTGTAGTTATAGTCGTGGTTGAAGTTGTAGTTGTTGTATTCATAGCCGTAATACCTTGATCTTTTCTTTTAATATCCACATTAACTACGTTGTTGTTATTGACATATATGGGTGTATATACTTTATTTACATTCGAAACTACATTATTAAGTGTTAAAATTGTATTTAACCCTGCAGAGTTTATATTTGTTGTATTTTTTACTTCTTCACTGGGTTTACTTGGCGGTAATGGCCTTGGTGGTAGTGGACTTGGTGGTGGTGGTCTTGCTTGTTGTGGTCCCGGAGTTATAAAAGAAGCAGGGGTTGTAGTTGTCTTGCATTCTCTGGTACAAGTTCTGCAACACTTTATACTGATATTGCAACAACTATTTGTATCGCAACAGGAATTGCAGCAACCTAAAACCAGTGCTAGGTTGCTTGATAGAAATAATATCCATATTAGTTTCATTACACTAAAAATAAAATAAAAATGAGAGGTCTGTAGTGATAAAGTACGAAAATTTTTCTTTTCACACAATAAAATTAATGCTTTGTGAGAGATTCATAAATACAGCTATATTCTACAGTTTCATGTTATGGATGTCAAAAGGTACTGAGGTCGATTTTTTTTTACATACCTTAAAAGTTTAACACTTTTAACACTTATTTACTTCTTTACTTCTAGTATGAATAAAATCATTTTGAACATTTATTATTAGATATTTTTCAAAAAAAAAATTATTTTGATATTAAGTAATTTCTATCATTGCAAGGTTATAACTATAATTTAAATTATTAAAAAAATATATTTCCTAGGAAATATTGTCTATATCTATTAAAAAATTAGAATTATGTTCATATAAAGAAATTATCTCTTGCTACATAAAATAAACAACAATTTAATGTTTATAATACAGTGTGTGGTTTCTAAACCCTTTTAAAACTTTTTCATTTGACAAAGGTTCTTTTTAGTTGTTATTAAAACTAAAAAATATATTTTTCTTATTGTCCAATTATATTATTTTAAGAATAACCTACCAACAATATTCTATTGCGAATATTTTATAGTATTTTGTTTTCGTTCTCCAGGATGGCCTCGGTCGAGTCCATTTTTCCAAACTCAGGAAAGTAGCCTTATTTTATTGCTTTAAATTTTGAGACAGTTTACAGTTTTCACAAATATATGTAGTTTTCTGTTACACGTACTCATATTCTATAAAAAGCAAGAAACAGATCGGCTTCATTATGGATTTGTTCAAAAAAGCAATGTTATACTTTTCTTGCAATTAATTGCGACGAAAATTATCAATAAAAGATAAAAATACTAGAGATTGTCTTTATAGAAAACTGCCATAACAAGATAGTTTGACTTACTGTATTTAATTTAATTTTTGCCTAAATGGTCGAATTATGGAACCATACAGGGTAATCAGTAACTGGCAAGCAAAAATTTAAGAGGTGATTCTACATCCAAATTTAAAAAATGTTTCTATAATAATATAAAGGTTAGTCCGAAAATAAACCCTAAAGTATCTACAGCCCTTTAAAATTGTACTAAAAATAAGGCTTTTAATTAATAACTTTGGTACCCTTTAAGCTAGAGCGACGAGTTTTTGCACGTATACTAGTAGATAGATAGATAGATAGATACTTTATTGTTTCTCAAGACTTACATCTTACAACAATTGTTACATATGTAACATTGAATATTAGAATGAAATAACAAACTTATGAGCTAATCTTAAATTAAAGGTGATCTAGGTAGAATGACCATTAGCATAAATTAGTAAAAGAATGTCAATAAGATAAGATTGTCAATGTTCAGTCCAGAGCAAACGTTTGACTTTAGAAAATATTCTATATCTGATAAAAAAAATAGAGAAAAGCAGTGCGCTAAAGGGTTTACCTTGAAGCACACCCACAGGAATATCAAAGTTTTTGGTTTGGACTTGCACACGTATACTAATATTAATACTTATTAAGGGCAATTAGTTTATGTTAATTTATTTTTTGAATTTATTCAGAGGCATGCCTAAACCGAAAATATGTGTTAACACATTTTTGCCCCAAACTTTGTGTATTTTCTTTTTTTTTTTGATTTTCTGTGAAAAGTATATATTCCTTGAGTAACAATACATAAAAAATATCATATAGTGTAACACTATAGGGGCAATCTTTTTTAAAAAATGCAATTAAGAGGAAGTAAAATTTTCTACCACCAAAAATGATACTGTTTAAAAGGCTATTACTCCTTTAATATTAACTTTAGGTGTTTCGATGAAGAACACATTTTTGCTGAGTTAATAAAATAAAGAATCACTTTGCAGAATTGAAATATTGGTACTTTCTTGTTCCCCATTCAATATGGCCATCTTCCATGGGCCTTAGGGCTCATTTCCGGGCCAACCTGTATAGAAACTTTTTTTTCATACTTTTGGGTTTAGAATTAAATCTTAAATTTTGGCATGCCAGTTACCGAGTTACTGATCACCCTGTATATATACAGGTATCTATAGATCGACTTAAGTTTTAAGCGTCAAGTTAGTATTTTGGTTAGTATATACTTTTTGTTATGTTATCACAGCATTCTGTCAATATAAAAGGTTAGAATAACTGATAAATCTGTCAAATTGTGGTAATGTAAATGTATAATGATTTTCTATCTTTTTGCATTACATTTTTTATAAGCGGAAGTATTTCTGTACTGACGAAGACCATCACTGCTCCAATAGACCGTATAAAAATTATTCTACAAAATCAAGATTCGTCCTATCAGGTCTTAAGCGGAGAAAGAGTAAAGTATAATGGTGCTTGGGATATATTCAAAAGATTACCAAAAGAACAGGGCTTTTACAGTTTTTGGCGAGGTAATGGAGTTAACGTAATAAGAACATTTCCATCAGGCTTTAAATTTTTCCCTGTTTGATGCATATAAATCATTATTTAGTAAAACACTAGGTTTTAACAAAGAGTTTTCTCACTTTTTAGCTGGTGGTCTCTCAGGAGCCAGTTCTGCTATAATCATTTATCCATTAGATTTTTGCCAAACTCGTTTGGCCAGTGATTTCGGGTCGGATCCTTCCATTAAAAAGCATATTGTCAAACGAGAATACGCTACTTTAAGAGGATGCTTAAGACAAGTTTACAAAAAAGAAGGATTTTTTGGTTATTACAAAGGAATGTCCGTTCAAGTATTAGGAGTTTTTGTATACAGAACATTTTATTTTGGCCATTATAATATGATGAAGAATTCTGCAATGGAAAGCCAAAGTACGAAAACTGGCCAGGATGTATATAAATTGTCTTTTTCAACCAAAGCCGTTATAGCTGCTTTCACCACTTCTGTAGCTTCAATTATTGCTTATCCATTGGATACAGTAGGAAGAAGGCTTATGTTAGACTCAGCAAGACCTAAGAAATATAAAATATTTAAAACCACGCATGGCGCGTTTAAAACTTTTTATTCAAAATATGGCTTCCGTGGATTTTACAAAGGAAGTATTATAAACATTATTAGGGGATGTGGAGCTGCTATGGTTCTGGCTGGATATGATGAAGTAACCGAAACCACTAAATGGAAGGAAAAATTTGAATAAAGTATTTTTTTAAATACATAGTTAAAACTATTAATATATTTAAGTTAAAGATGACATTAGCTATATAATCGATTTTTGTCAAAAATAAATAATATTTCCAATAAGATTGTCACATATACTGCCCTGCGAAGACAAGTTGCCTATCTGCAAATTAGATGTTTTGAGATATGGCCAGTTTTATTGTTTTTGTTTGCACTTTTTGAAAATATCTTTAAATAAGAATGGAGTTGGGTTCTGCTTTATTTTAGATAAAAAATACGTGATATCCTTTGAAAAAAAAAATATATTTTTTTTTGTCAGAAAAATAAATTGCGATTGTCGATAAATTGTCTACTAAATGCACTTATTCTAATTGAGAAAGTTATGAAAAAATGATCTAAAAAGTCCAATCATATTACTAAGATCTGTAAAGTTAGTCCTAGTCCTGAATTATTCATCTAGTAAGGACTAGTTAGGACAATTTTATTTAGAAAACTGAAAATTATCCACAGAGGACAAACATCTTAGGCTAATTTTTAGGATTTGGTTTTAGATAGGACATTTCTTTTTAGTATGCACATGGGGCTAGTGTAAAGCAATACAATAGTGTGCTTATCTCAAAAAGTGAATTTTTGCAGATAGGACAACTTGTCTTAGCTGGGCAGTATAGTTTCGTATGGATTTTGGGGTATTGAACCATTCCAGGAAAATTCAACAAATGCTGGCCAAAATATAACTTAAATCAGTAATTTATTTAGAAGGATAGTATAAAAATCAGTAATTAATAATTATATTTTTTTTCGATCTGTTCGCTTAGTTTCACGTGTTAGATTTTTGAGAAAAATGAGCCCAGAAACCCCAAAAATATAATTTTTTCGTAACTTTGCCAATATTGACTCTACTCTACGAGTCGATCTATTTGTCTGTTTATATGTATTATATTAGATTAAGACAAAAAGTGCCGAAGTTTTGGAAGTTACATGCGTGCCAATGTTTATCTGGTTTTATTTCGCTTCCTTTAGTTTATTTTAATTTTATATGTTGTGCACGAGTTTTCTTCAATTTTATTTTATTTTAATTGCATTTTCACGTTCATATTTTCTAGTTTACAAAATAACACCCATATATAAAACAACAATAAAGAATATGGTATTTGTTTTACTTTTATTTCCTTTATTTTTTAATTCAACATATATTTTAATAATTTGTTTTGTATTGTATTTTTTATAATAGTATTACACTCTATTTCTAAATTCAGTTTTTTTCTATATCTAACAGTTATTAAAATATTAAGGTTTGTCATGATAAATGGAATACCCTGTATAAAGGCCGCAAAAATGGGGTATTTGCAATGAGGTGTTGGAAAAAAAATAAGTTATTTTTTTATAGAAACTATTTAGTAATATATAAGCCAGTTTATTTAAATTAATCATGAGTTAATTAGCATTAAATATTTAACATCAAATATTTTTGTTTGATGAAAAACACGAAATGGTAAATAATTTACTGAGAGCATTTAAAATGAACTAACTGGTCGATTCTTTGATCTTTTTGATGAAAATTGATCCTAATTTTATTTCAGAATTAGAGTGCTTACTGAAAAGGGGTCTGGAAAATTTGCTTCAGACAGGAATTTTTATTTTTAATAATAATTACAAAAATTTTAAATATTACGTTATTGGTTTTAATAAACTGTGGTTTACATCTGCTGTTTCTTAGTACCAATATACTCTTGAAAAAAATTTTTCTTACATAGTTAATTCTTGGAATGTTAAACAAAATGTTTCAAACTTTCTTTGTTTAAAAATAGAGTCTAACAGATAGATGAATACTTGTACGCCATCTATTGAAAGATATATAATCCAAAAGATATAAAAGTCGATTCGAATCAACTTATATATCAAGGAAATCAAAGGTCTTTAATCTTCTTTTAAGAAGATTAAAATGAAAATTGATCCCTATTTTATTTGGAATAAACGGATATTAGAGTGCCTGTTGAAAAAGGGTTTGAGAAATCTGCTTCAACAAAACAAGATTTTCTCAAATAGTTATTTTTTAGATAATAATATTAAAAACAATTTAAAATAACAATTCTCAAAAAGGAATTTCAAAAAAGTATAAAAAAATAGATTTATACTTTTTAGAACAATGTTGTTAAAATTATTTAGAGTTTTGTTTTAATTTATTTTTTTTACATGAAAAGTATTAAGTAACTCTTTATTTTTCAATATAAAACGAAATTTTAAAAAAGTATTAGTATTTTAACACACTTATTTAAGTTTAGGGTTTATCTCCCATTTGATTACATAGGTTAAAACTTTGTCCATGGTTGTTAATTATTGCCCCAAAAATGGGGCAAGTGTTAACTTTGGGCATTTTTTGTTTAAAATAATTTTACATAAAATCTGTAAAAGTTAAAATTTTTATATTTTCACTAAATAATAGCTGAAGGTAAAAATTTTTATATTTATATTTTATAAAATAAAAGTACAAAACTTAATTTTTTGTTTTTGTTTCTGATTCGATTTGTTTCAAAACTGGGAAGATTGATTCTTATATATAATAAGAGTAAATTTTTCTAAAAAAAAAAAAAACGTGAGTCGGACTTTTCCTTCAGTCTTTTTCGATTTTTTTTTAAATTTAGCCCCCAATAACTTTTTTGGGGGAGGGGAGGTAAGGTAAAATATCTATTTTCCTACCTTACTGTTAAATTAACAAAAGCCCAACCTCAGGAAGTGGCTGGTGAGGGTGAGGCTTCAACATCAGGTGGGGCACCGGGGGATATGGAGGTTGAAGAAGTCTTCACCTCTGAATCCACTGACCCCATCGCCAAGGACGGCCCTCCAAGCAATAAGGGGGTCTGTTGATGTTGAGATCTCAACTCACCAAATAGTCATTCCCAATGTCTGGACTTGAGATTACACAAATTAACTTGCAACACTGCCGGGCGGCGGTAGCTACCATCTGCCGTCACCTGGACAGTAATGCGGACACAATAACACTAACACTAATCCAAGAACCCTGGATTGTGAAATCGAAAGTTTCCGGCTTCGGCAGCTTAAAAGGGACTATTTTTGTAAATAGCTATATTCAAAAGCCTAGGACGTGTATATACATACCTAAGCAATATGAAGCTACTCTAGTAACTCAGTTCAGCACAGCTGACCTAACAACTGTGAGAATGAACTATAGTGTAAAGGGTAACCAAGAAGAACTTTTTATAGCATCGGCATACCTCCCACAAGATACAGGTACGCAACCTCCATCAGAGGAACTTGCCAACCTGATAAACTTTTGCCAACGGGAGAAAAAAAGCCTTATAGTTGGATGTGACAGTAACTCTCATCACATTGTGTGGGGCAACAAAAACATCGACGGAAGAGGCAAAGTACTGCTAGAGTTTCTGTCTGGCACAAACCTAGATATATTAAATCGTGGATGCGAACCTACATTCGTAACACGCCGGGGTCAGACTGTAATTGACATTACACTGGCCACTTCTGATATCTCAAAACAAATAACTGACTGGCGTGTATCATCAGAGGCCTCCTTTTCGGACCACAGATGGATTCGCTTTAGGTTAAATCTGGATAGAGCTGAGTTAAAAGCCTATCGAAACCCAAAGAAAACAGACAGGGAGGCTTTCATTAGTCATCTGAAAAACAGAGTCAAGGAGCCCCCTAATGTTTTTTAACTCAACGAACGACATTGAAGAATATGTACATAATCTTCAAAGGAGAGGCCTTAACTCATATGAGGACTCTTGTCCCCTTAAAATTCCAGCAAACAGGAAGTTGACTAACCCCTAGTGGTGTGCTAAACTTCAAAAGCTGAAAAATGAAACAAGAAAATTGTTTAATAAGGCGAAGAGATCACGGTTGGATTCTGATTGGACCGCTTATTCAGAGCACCGAAAAGATTACAAAAAATTAATTCGCGAAAATCAAAGGAGAGCTTGGAGGGACTTTTGTGGCAGTATAGAATCTACCACGGTCGCCGCCCGACTAAAGAAAGTCCTTTCCAAGGATTCATCACAGAAACTAGGTAGTATTAAAAGGAATGATGGCTCATATACAGATGACCTTCAAAGTAGCTCTACAATACTCCTAGAAACTCATTTCCCAGGATGTGTTATTACTCCCAATCAGGAATGGCATCCACATACGCTTCCACCTCCAAGTAAAGAGGACTGGAAAGTGGCCTCCAAACTGGTTGACGAGAAACGCATAAAATGGGCCATTGGAACTTTTTCTCCCTTTAAATCTCCAGGATTGGACGGAGTATTCCCAGCGCTTTTGCTTTCAAATACATTCCGAAAGCATGGAGAGAAGTTAAAGTAACCTTTATTCCTAAGCCTGGAAGGAAAGACTACTCACTAGCTAAATCCTACCGACCAATTAGCCTTACGTCTTTTCTTTTAAAAACGTTAGAAAAACTGGTTGACAAAGAAATTCGGGATGGTGCACTCTCTAGAGTTAAACTACACCCAAATCAACACGCCTATATCCCTGGCAGATCGACGGAATCAGCTCTCCGAGCTGTAATTTCCCAAATCGAGAAATCCCTGGGACTGAAAGCATCGACACTTTCTGTGTTTATCGACGTTGACGGAGCGTTTGACAAAGCGTCTTTTAAAAGCATTAAAACTGCCCTACAAAGACATGGTGTATCACCCACACTCATTGAGTGGATACAACACATGCTTGAATGGAGAGCAGTTCAACTAAACATAGGGGGATTAATCACAAGAGGAGTTGTAACAAGAGGCTGCCCACAAGGTGGAGTTCTTTCTCCTCTCCTTTGGAACCTTGTAGTGGACAGCCTATTAACACTCCTTAACGATAATTCTTTCTACACAATAGGATATGCAGACGACATAGTCATACTACTTACAGGGAATTTTGAGAGCGTGCTGTGCGATCTCATGCAGCGCGCACTTAATATTCTACAGAAATGGTGTGATGATCACTCTCTCTCGGTTAACCCAGCCAAGACTGAGATGGTCCTGTTCACTAAGAAAAGGAAACTGGGAAACCTCAAAGTCCCATTTCTTTTCGGAAAACAACTCAGCTTTTCTAAAGAAGTAAAGTATCTGGGAATTCTTCTTGACAGCAAACTGTGTTGGGGACCACACCTTAAGCAAAAAACAGAAAAAGCATGCATAGCTTTTTGGCAGTGTCGTAGAGCACTGGGCAGATCTTGGGGTTTGTCTCCCAGGATCACCCTTTGGCTGTACACCGCTGTCATAAGGCCTATGCTAACATATGGCTCAGTTGTATGGTGGCCCAGAACCCAACTGACTACAGCAAGAACGCAACTAAATCATATTCAAAGACTAGCTCTTATGAGTATAACCGGTGCAATGCGATCAACTCCAACTGCAGCTTTAGAGACTCTGCTTTGTATTCCTCCCCTTAATATGTCACAAGCTCCCATTCTTGAATCTCAGACCGATCTAGTTGCTCCCAGGTATATCTTTAATAGATCATACCAAGCTTATGCTTCCACTAAAGAAGAAACTGACAGCGTACCTGACATTGTCATGTACACTGATGGTTCAAAGACAACTGAAGGATCAGGTGCAGGAGTTTTCTGCCCAGATCTAGAGTTAGAAATAAGCATTTCCCTTGGCAAGCATGCTTCGGTCTTTCAGGCAGAGGTAATAGGCATAACAAATTCTGCGAGAGCTATTTCTGAAAGGGAAATCAGTAATAGAAGAATAACTATTCTTACGGATAGCAAAGCTTCCATACTAGCAATCAAGTCTTTCAAAATTACTTCAAAGCTAGTTTTGGAATGTCACCAATCCCTGGAGGAAGCGGCAGTTTCTAATACTGTTACACTCTCATGGGTAAAGGGGCATAATGGAAATGTAGGCAATGAAGAAGCTGATAGATTGGCACGAGCAGGCTCAGGCTCTGTACCTATTGGTCCAGAGCCCATAATCCCTGTATCTGTCGCTTTTAAAACAGCTCTCATTAATCAAGAAACCCACATAAAACACACCCGTAATTGGATTACGAAAAACGACTGTAAACATGCAAGAGCAGCCCTTCCCACTCCGTGTGAAAAGACAGCACGCTTTTGTATTCAACTAAAAAGGGATAACCTAAGACAGTTTGCAAGCATCGTAACAGGTCACTGCAAACTAAATAAGCATCTTAACATCATGGGGAAGCCAGTCGACCCCATCTGTAGAGGATGCTATATGGAAGAGGAAACAATGGAACATGTGTTATGTCACTGTCCAGCGTTAGCCTTAATAAGAGGGTCCATGCTAGATGAG
Source organism: Brachypterus glaber (assembly GCA_958510825.1). Taxonomy (NCBI): domain Eukaryota; kingdom Metazoa; phylum Arthropoda; class Insecta; order Coleoptera; family Kateretidae; genus Brachypterus; species Brachypterus glaber. Next base: position 36,049,629 of record OY294046.1, read on the forward strand.
TACTGGCTCGACATGGCCGGTATAAGCAGCATCACTCCCAGACATCTTCTTAGATATATTCAAAGAATTGGATGGCTGAAAGGTTAAATTAAATGCTGCGACCAAAGGGAGGTAGTACAATGGGCCCAGCTAAGTGGCCTAAGTGCGTGTAGATAGCTACCCTCCACCCTAATAACCATAACCAAAACTTTTTTTGGGGGGGGGGGGGTGTTTCTTATAAAAACAGCGAACTTTCTCTTACAGGACTTGTTTTTTTGAAAACTCTGAGTCCATCGGACAATTCGTTCCTGAGTTATCGTGCTTACAAAAAAGTGACATTAGACGGACGGATATTTTCAAAATTTTGTTATACTATTCACAGCGTGTAGCGCTTGAATGGTCTTATACGGTAGTTTCTAATTTCCCAAAAACGCCAAAAAACGTCCCGGATTAAAAATTCTTCGATATAAATGTGTTTCATGAAAAAATAAGAAACTTTGAGAATGTCCGTCTGTCCGTCCTTCTGTCCGTCTGTCTGTCCGGTGTCACTTTTTTGTAGACACTATAACTCAAGAACGAATAATCCGATCGACTTGAAATTTTCGTTTGGACTTTTTAAACAAATACTAGTCACCACAATAGTCACTAAAAATACCTATTAACAAATATTCCCTAGTCATTCAACTCACTTAATAAACAAAATGTAGTCGTGTAGTACCTTTAAAACCTTTTAATTTTTTTTTTGTATTTAAATTTATTATTATTTGTATGTTTATTTTTTATCTAGTTTTTAGATTTGTTTTGTTTGTATCTTTAAGTCTTATTTTTTTATTAGTTATAAGGTTAGTCTAGTTTAGTTTTTATATTTTAGTTTAGTTTCTTTCTGTTCTAAATTTTCCACTGCACATACAAATGAGCTAGACTTATTTTCGTGCATACTATGCATATTTATTGTAAAAAACAAGCTTTATTCCAATAAATATTATTATTATTATTATTATTATACTATTCTAGCGCTTACGCGCTGTGAATAGTATAATAATTTTAAATAAAAACATTTTTGCACAACCTACTTATGCATTTAAAGGTTTTATCATTTTTGAAATATAATACAGAACAAAAGAAACACAATATAAGTAGGAACTCTTACATAAAACTAAGGAAGGAAGGATATAGATAAATATATCCACGAGCTATACGCCACTTCCTGCTTAAAAAAGGGAACCATGTAACAAAAGTAAGTATTTTAAAGTAGGATGTGATATTTGATAACCATTGGGGTATGTCCATGGTTACTAGTACGCTACAAACAGTCCATTTACTTTAAGGTCTTGCGTTAGTAAACAAAAAAACAAGTTTTTTGCGTTTTTTGATCCAAAAACATGATTTCCGTAAAAACTATAAAAAATATAAAATATTTTTTTTTCTCAAATATTTTTTTTTTAATTTTTTTTTAAATTTTGCACATCGAGTAACTATAAACGAAAATTTACGGTTTCAGGTAGGACTTTTTAGAATTTAATTTGGTTTTATTGAATCATACTATATCCAAGGACTTTTGCCCTGAAATATTTTAACGTACTTAAGTTACACCCTGTATTTCCCTATAAGAATTAAACATTCCATAGCGATATAATTTTAGGGTTAGGGTTGGGAGTCCTAACTTGTGATATTTTCGATAAAGTTAAGGAAAATTGATATAAATTATTTTATTGATCTTTAAACTGAAATTAAAGATTATGTAAAAATAAAATAAAAAATAGTGATAAATTCTTCACAGAAAACAAGAAAAAGTATAACTTTAAAAAATGTAAAAGTATAAATTATCAATTTTCATACTTAGTTTTTTTTTTCATTAAGGGGCACGTTTCTGTGGACAAACCCTGTTTAATCAACTATTCACGCAATGACTATTGAGAGTTCCGGCATTCTTTTGTTTCGAAATATGTGACAAATGTCAAGAGTTTTAAGGATTCTATTTAATAGAATCTATTATGCAGTATCTATTTCAAAATTTGAATGACGCACCTTATCTCAAATTCTTCAAATATAAATATGTCGATACCTTAATTATAAACTGTTGCATCTTTTAACTAGGTCCATTCAGCAAGTGGACATATACAACAGTTTAGAACTAGAGTATCAATATTACCTTGTGTCAAAGGTTAAACGGGCCGCGAAGAGCTAAGTTTAGCATTTTGGCTTTTATAGTCATTATAGCCATTATAGCTATTTTCGCTGTTATAGATATTATAGCTATTATAGCTACTGCCTCTACTATAGCTATTGAAGCAAAGATTATAGTTATAATAGCTATTATAGCTATTGTAGCTATTGTAGCTATTATAGCTATTATAGCTATTATAGCTATTTTAGCTAGTATAGCTATTATAGCTAGTATAGATTTTATATCTATCATAGCTATTATAGCAATAAGGGAACTTTCAAGTATTACGTAAAGCTCCTAGGGGGTATTGGGGTCATTTTGGAGTGTTACGCCCATGTTAATGGTCCTATACCTATAACCAAATAGCGTTACAGGGGGGGGGAGTCCAAAATTATCAAAATTTGCGTTACGTAATACTTGAACGTTTCCTAATAGCTACAAGTATTTTTTTTATTAAAATTTAAATCTCTTTAAAAACTGGCCCACAACGATTTTTACCCAGAGAACTTTCGATAATCCTTTGCATATCTATAGTCCAAATTCATTAGCTCAAAGCTGCGGAGTTAATAAGTTGTATTCTAGGAGGTTTACCCTACCCATTTGACGTTATCCGGAAAAATTGTAAACTATTATAATTTTCGCCTGCGGCGCTAAACTTGAGTAGCGTTTGTGATATTAGAATTTTAATTAATAGATTTTATAAAATTATTTACATGTTAAATTTTTAAGTGACTGGAAAATGCAAAAACTTAAAATTTCTAAAAAAATTCGCCTTCGACGCTAAGCATGGGAAATTGTGTTTTAAGAGGTTTCGCCTACTTATTTGAATTTTTATAAAAGTAATTTGCTTTTCGAATTCTTAGAAATTTTTTGCCCTGAAAACTGTAAACTGTAAAAAATTTCTCATACGGCGGGCTTAACTTGATTACCAATGATGTGATAAATATATTTTATAAAATTATTTACATTTCAAATTCTAAGGTTATAGGAAATGTGAAATATTAAGATGATAAGTTACATTTTAAGAGATTTCCTCTTCCCATTTGAAGTTACAAAATTGCTTATCCTGAAAAACTGTAAACCTTTAAAATATATAGTTTTTTAAATTTCGACTGCGTACAAATTGACTGCGGCGCTAAACTTGCTTACCAGTATTTCAAAAAAGTCTGTCTACACCCTTGTTTGTGACTTGACAAAAACTTTTAAATAATACTGTTAGAAAGCTAATAGGCTTGCCACCGAACAATCCTGTGACCGGCCCTGGCTCAGCCACCCCCAAGAAAAAATCATGAGTGCGCCACTGGCTCAAAGCTTTATCATGTTCTCAAATTTTCTTAAAGAGAGAGAGAGAGAGAGAGAGAGAGAGAGAGAGAGAGAGAGAGAGAGAGAGAGAGAGAGAGAGAGAGAGAGAGAGAGAGAGAGAGAGACCGACAGAATAATTTTTAAATATACATTAATATTTCTTCGCTGAAATCTTTTTTGAAAATAACGCATATAACAAAAAAAAACAATAAGGCTTTTCAATTTATTTCCTAGACATAATTCTAGGAGAAAGTAAGTTATTTTTAACTTACTTGGTAGATAAAAAAATCTTTAAATACACATTACTTCTCTTAAATCAACATCAAAGAATAATAAAAAATACAGACAATCAAAATCCAGCAAATCGGTAAAGATTTCTTTTCAGATTAGTTATTACCAATTCAAGTAAAGAATGGAAAGAAATACCGCAACAGTAAAATTGACCTCATTCGGAGATAGAAACGATAAGATCCTAGCTCTTCAACTTCTGGAGAAGTCTCCCGCTTTCAAAAAGAATCACATAGCATGCTTGTACCACTCTTCGCAGCTATTCAGTAAAAAAATACACTGTCCAGTAAGCGAGCTTTCCCATTTTCACATCCGCTCGTGAAATGGATTTTTATTATCAGATTCACTTTCAGCAACCTCAAAAACCCCAACATACCAATTTTCATGAAAAATGCCCCCCACCCTCAAGGGAACTTTCAAGTATTACGTAACGGAAATTTTGATAATTTTGGACTTTTTATACCAGATTTTACTAAAACTACCCCCGCCCCTCAGGGTGTGAAGTTAGATTTTGATTATTATCAGATACACTTTCAGCAACCACAAACCCCCAATATAACAATTTTCACTAAAACTACCCCCCGCCCTCAAGGGGTGAAATTAGAAAACTTTTATTATCAGATTCAGATTCGTCTACCACAAAAACCCCTAAATACCAATTTTGACGAAAATATTAAAAATATAATATAATATAATTTACTACGTAATTACAACTTTTTATAGCTTTGTATTCTCATCAAAATCAATGGAGAGCCCCTAGCAAGAGCCAAAAGCTTATTTGGGGCTCTCCATGACTATGTACCTACACCAAAAATAAATAAATAAATAAAATAAATAATAAATAATTTAAAAATATTTACCCCCTCACCCCCGCCGGGGTAGATTTAGAAAAAATTTATTATCAGATTCAATTTCAGTAACCTTAAAAACCCTTAATTTTCATATTTTGTAAAAAAATATATTTTTCCCCACTTGTCCCAATGTTCACCAAAAACAATCCCGAGCGAGAACTTTTGGTATCATACCTGTATGCCAAATTTTAAGTCTTTAGCTTAAAGCGTTCTTAAGTTATCTTGCTTACAAGATTTCCGGGACATAAGGACGGACGGTGCGACATTTTTTTTGCTCAAATTTGATTTAAATAAATAAATAAATAAATAATACCATTTATTTCCAGAAAAAATCAAATTTCATACACCTAAGCATCCAAAATAGACATTTAAGGAAATGTTGTCAGATAAAAAATATAAAATATTGCAAATATTCGTAGAGAATATTGCAAATGCACATAGATAAAATATTGCAGATATACATAGGTAGATATTGCAAATATACATAGAATAAACATATACATATGTAAATAGTAACATATGTATATACTTAAGTACATTGACAGAATACACGCATTTGGCTTTCAATTAAAAATAAACTGGCGTTTTTTTCTTCATATTTTTTAACATTATATAGTTGAATCTCGCAAATGTGATCAAATAACCTTCTTTTAAAAACAGACAGCTGGTTTTTAAGAATTTTGATATTTTTCGATAGTTCATTAAAATATTTCATTGATGAGTAATAAGATCCTTTCTCGAAGGCAATAAGTCTTTGGTAAAATATAATCTATCACTCTTTCTGGAATCGAGTTTGAAAATAGATGTTTATAACCGTAAGTATCCTTTTTGCTTTAAAAAATCCTCTACATGTAGAGTATACAACTCTCTTTATATGGTAAGAGTATATTACTCTCTTTATATGGTAAGTTAAAAACAGCTCTAATAGCTTGTTTTTGACATATTAGAATTGACTCAATATCTTTGGATTTGCCCCAAAAAATTATACCATATCACGAAACTCTGAAAGTTTGAAAAATATACAATTTTTAAAGTATGAATATCTAAATACTTCCCCAAGACACGCAGATAATATATTATATCGACATAAAAGTCATAAAACGCAAAAATACGCAAAAAAATTGAAAATTTTTGCACGAATACAAGGCTTTTCCAAAATTTTAAAAAAAATTCAAAATGGAAAGCAATACTTATTTCTGGGCCAAGGCCAGAAATAATGACTTTGCTGGATTTATCTAATCTGCCAGCCTAGAAACGAGGCTCGCAAAAAAGAAAAGCTTTTGTAAAAAATAATCTATCACTCTTTCTGAAGTTGGAATCGAGTTTGCAAATAGATGTCTGTTTTTAAGATAAAACATGATTACCTCGTAAATGTACAGACCTACAACCTTAAGTATCCTTTTTTCTTTAAAAAATCCTCTACAGCTCTCTTTATACGGTAAGTTAAAAACAGCCCTAATAGCTTGTTTTTGACTTAATATCTTTGGATTTTCCCCAAAAAATTATACCATATCTCAACAAACTCTGAAAGTTTGAAAAATATACAATTTTTAAAGTATGAATATCTAAATACTTCCCCAGCACAAACAGATAATATTATATTATATCGACATAAAACGTCATAAAACGCAAAAATACGCAAAAAAATTGAAAATTTTTGCACGAATACCAGGCTTTTCTAAAATTTTAAAAAATTTCAAAATGGAAAGCAATAGTTATTTCTGGGCCAAGGCCAGAAAGAATGACTTTGCTGGATGTGCCTAATCTGCCAGCCTAGAAACGAGGCTCGCAAAAAAGTAGCAAAGAAGTATACTTCTATAGTTTCAGTGCATGCAGTGTTTTTTAGACGGTCACAGTATAAATATAGTCTAAGAGCTGGTGACCATTTTTATTTCATTATTTTCTCCCGGCTGTATTTTATATATGTCTTAAAGTACATTCAAATCAAGCTTTTTGTCAATCGACATCTCCTAGATCGCGTTTCTTTCGGTGCTAGAGGTGGTGAAATGGGCTATACGAAATAGTTATTTATGATACTAGTGGGTAAAGTAAGATATTGCTCATGAGAAAATTAACCTGCTTGGCTGACGCCTCGAGAGGGCAATATCGGTTTACCCATGAGTGCCATACAAGGTTTTATCCAATAAATAGCTTAGGAATTCATATTTTTATTAAAAATTTTAATGACATTTACAAGAAAATTATTTGACAAGTGACAGTTGAGTGGGTAAAATAAATAATTATCCACTCAATAAAGTAAAAGCCACGCGGGGGTTAATATTGAGTTTATCTTTAAAATAAAGCTGGTAATTGTCTTATTATCTGTATGTATTCTATAAAATATATTTTTAACTTACATTTAGATTGGTCTATTTTAATAGTTTTACACAATTATTCAGCAGGCCAAAAGTTCATTTGACATACGTCAAACAGTCCGAATAATTTTCATTTAATCAAAATTTTATTTCATAAATTCTCATTTTTTTAAAACATTGAGTATCAGATATGTCAAAGGTACTTTTTAAAGATTGGACTTACCCCTTGGCCCCAAAATTATTGTGTACAACTATGAAAATAGCTTAATATGAATATAATAAATATAATCTATATGACACGCCAAGTTAAAAATAAATTTATTGGTAGCTCATTGCCACAGCTTCTGGAGCTTCTAGCACCCAAAGAAACCGGATCCGAAGCCTACCAATTTGGAAAAAGCTTAATTTAAATGTACTTTAAGAAATATAAAATACAGCGGGGATAAAGTATTAAAATAAAGATGGTCACCAGCTCTCTGACTAATAATGTCTTCAAATTAAAACTAAAAAACTATTTCTTATTGTTTTTAAAGTTATGCTACTACCTGTCATCTCGATGACGTTAGTAAAATGTGGATTGTATATAAAGTTGCCTAACAATACACCGAAACTGTTTTTCAGTACGATGACATTGTATTTTTAATACTGAATGTTATTTGTTAATACATATTTTTTATTTATATCTCCACCATTGGTATTTAATACTTTACTTGTGATATTAAATAGTGCAATGTGTGTATTGTATACAAAATGTTGTTATACTAACATAGAGACCGTGCTTGTACATTTGGATCCCCACGCAACATGTGTTTATTAATACTGCAACATTTGGTAAATTATATCACAGTTATAGTTTGGTATACTTTAAGTTGTAGTTGTTGTTTATTGATCTAGTTTAAAGTATGTTACAGTATTTAGTAAAATAACAAACAAACCAAGTGATAATACAGAGAAAAGTAAAAAAGAATCGATTATTTTATGTGTGTAATTGTGTGTGGTTGCAATTTTTATATTATTGATTATCAAATTTTGGTATTATTTACCGATTGTTAATTTTTCTGAATACTGTAACATACTTTAAACTAGATCAGTAATACAACTTAACAACGACTCAAAGTATACCATACTATACGTGTGATATGCTTTACCAAATGTTACAGTGATTTTTACAATAACATGTTAGTATTAATAAATACATATTGCGTGGGGATTCAAATGTACCAGCACGATCTCTGTGTTAGTATGACAAAATTTTGTATACAATACACACATTGCAGTATTTAATATCACAAGTAAAGTATTACATACCAATGGTGGCTATATAAATAACAAATATGTATTTACAAATCAAATTTAGTATTAAAATTAGAATTATATTTTCTGAGTGTATTTTATTTTGCCTACGACTACGTATGAAAACGAAAAATTTCAAGCGGTTTAGAAAGTAAGAAATTGTCATATTTCATAAGCGTGCAAAATATTATACATCTGTGGAAAGACATACAAACGAAAGAGACCAAGTTAAAGTTTAATTAATTTATTAAGGTTGACGCATACAAAATTTGGAAATTTTTTGAACTGCTATTTTTTAATAGTCACTAAATTTAAATCAATATATTAATGTTAAGTAATGATAATTATATTTATCTTTATTTACAGAAAATATTTTAAATAATTTTATTTTTGTTGGGGTCTTAAGAAAAATCTTGTACATAACTTGTCGGAAAGTATCTTTCTTGAATTCGCTACATTTCGGCACTCGTTTCTGCGTGGCTTGTGCTAAACATTCGCTCATGAGAAATAAGTCACTTACCGTAAACGTTATGTAATATACTATTACTTTCGGTACATGCATAGTTGAATAAAGTTGAAAGCTTTCTCTAAAATAATACCGAGCAAGTAAGTATACTTTCAAGTATGGCCGTCTAAAATTAAATTTTATTAGCATCTGCAGGATCAATTTTATCAGGCGTTATTTTAACAGCAGTTAGGCCAGGTACACACATGCGTTTTTTTGCCGCGCGGTGCGGCCGCGGACAACAATTGCGGTGTGTGATACTATAAATATAAGGCCCGGTACACACATGCTTTTTTTTTGCAGCATGGTGCCACCGCGGTACCGCAATTGCGGTTTGTGATACTATGAATATAATTGGGAAATGCACACATACGGCCAGGTACACACATGCGTTTTTTTGCCGCGCGATACCGCAATTGCGGTGATACTGTAAATATAATTGGGCAATGCACACATATCTCCGGCGATGTTGCGACAACGCGCATCCGTCTTGCCCATTTATATTTATAGTATTACAAATCGCAATTGCGGTACCGCGGCGGCGCCTAGCGGCAAAAAAACGCATGTGTGTACGGGGCCTACCGACGACGCCCCGCGGCCTTGTTGCGACAACGCGCGTCCGTCTTGCGTGCATTTTTTGCCTCCATTCACTCTGGGACCGCAGCGGCACCGCAAACACAAGTACGGCTACCAGTACATTGTTGTTAATAGAACGGTACACACGCGCAATTATTTTGCGGCAGCCGCAGTAAGGTGAGTGAGCTCTTGTGATCCGTAAGTCAATATATGGATGTATCCAATAGGGTGTTTATCTTCCAAATATACATTATGTAGACAAAAACAGCAAAAATTGCACCTTTTTTTGCGGACAACAACATCCATTTCTGCCGACAGAATGAGTACTAGCCTCATCTCGCTGCGGCGCGCCGCCCAGTGTGTATCTGATTTTGCAGCAGCCGCTGCAGCACCGCGCGGCAAAAAAACGTGTACCGGGCCTAAATATAAATGGGCAAGATGGACGCGCGGAGGTATGTGTGCATTTCCCAATTATATTTATAGTTTCACACACCGCAGTTGCGGTACCGGGCGGAAAAAAAACGCATGTGTGTACCGGGCCTTAGACTCAAAATGTGGAGTGGGTAATTTAAATGTGCAGTGGGGAATTTGAATTTGTGCAGTATAAAACATAATAAATATTTATTAAAAATACTAATACTTGCACTGAAAAAAATGACGTTCTTGGCTAAAAGTAGCAACACTTTTAGCTTAAAAGATATGTATCTTCAAACAAAAGTATTTATCTTGTCCCAAGAAAAGTTTCGCTTTTGAAATATTTTTAAAACTCTCTTGGACCTGGCGCATTTAAGGCAAAACCCATTTATCTTGTATTAAGATTGTTAAAAATTAAATAATTTTAAATACTTTGGCCCAAGAATTTTTCTTTTGAGACAAGACCACTTGCATTTCACACAAGATCAAAGAATTTTAAGTTAAAGAATCAGAAATATCTTGGCAAGTGAATTATATTTTTATGTTAAGAGAAGGCGCTTTTGGACATATTCAAGAGTGCGAAGCATTTGGCCTAATTTCATATGCCATTACCGCAAAGCATCCTTTTTTTCAGTGTGTGTGATTTAAAAAATAACTTAAATTTTACCTTGAAAATTGCAAAATTATTTATTATTCTGTTCATTTTTGTAGTTTTTTTCCTCACAAAATGCAAAAAATCTGTTTAATGCTTATTTAAACAAAAATCAACTCAGATTTTTATTTTTTTTATTTTATAAATGGATCTTTTTTTATTTTATAAATGGAGCACTTCATTCTTTGGTAATTTGTGCAGTGTAAAAAAAAACTTATCTAAAATAATCCCTTTTTATGGGAAAAATCTTCTAGAATGTACGAAGCAATATTTGATTTCCCGTTTTGTCTGCAATGATGATTCGTTATCGCAGAGTGTGTGGACGCTCTCTCTTCTTGCAAGGTGGCTATGCTCTCAGACCCACTTACTCAGTCCCTGTCTTTGCAGTGCATGCAGCTCTCAATAGCCACTTGTGGCTAGCTTTACATTGCGGCCTCCACATGCAAACTAACCAGGCTTGTCTCTAACCCCATTCCACCAACCACCTTGTCTTTATTGAGTGTCCCATAAATACAAGTGCTATTTTTGCACGTCTGTTCTCAGGGCAGTATCAAAAATACTAAAAAAAAAAAAATTGAAAATTAGCAGTTATATGGCATAATTTGTTAAAATTAAATATACGTATGTTTATTATTCCATCAATCTATTTTCTAATCATCGTACAGAGCGATATTGGTAGACTGACAGTTTCGGGCTGCTGGTCCTCTTCAGTACCAAGAGTCAACTCTGCATGCTGATTAATAAAACGGTTTTAGACTTTATTCGCAAAAGGAATATAGCCATTAGATTGATGTAGACTTGTGCCCATCTATTGCTAGATGTAGACAACTACTCCAACTACTCATATCTCTCCTAGTCTGGAGACTTTGAATGGTAGCAAGTCGAAGACTTGTGTGTCTCAAGGACAGAAATTTTTAATTTTAAACAAAATTATAAAAATATTAATTTATTATTCCATCAATCTATTTTCTAATCATCGTACAGAGTGATATTGGTAGACTGACAGTTTCGGGCTGCTGGCTCTCTTCAGTACCAAGAGTCAAATCTGCACGCTGATTAAGAAAACGGTATGAGTAGTTGTCTGCATCTATCAATAGATGGCGCACGAGTCTACATCAATCTAATGGCTATATTTCTTTTGCGAATAAAGTCTAAAACCGTTTTCTTAATCAGCGTGCAGAGTTGACTCTTGGTACTGAAGCAGCCCGAAACTGCCAGTCTACCAATATCACTCTGTACGATGATTATAAAATAGATTGATGGAATAATAAATTAATATTTTTATAATTTTGTTTAAAATTAAAAATTTCTGTCCTTGATACGTATGTTTAGTTATTATAACCATAATAGCACCAATATAAAAACCGTAAAATTTAAGACTGACCCGTCAAAATTCTGTAACTCGCCATACTATCTAAAGCCTAATTGCAAAACGGTATTTTCGAATAAAATTAATTTTAGGAGTTGAAAACTAAATAAAACTGGATTTTTTAATTTTGTCTGCAATAAAGATTGTAATATTGTAAAGTAAGTGTACTCTCTTTCTTGTTGCAAGGTGGCTATGCTCTCAGACCCACTTACTCAGTCCGTGTTTTTGCAATGCATGCATTGCATGCATGCAGCTCTCAATAGCCACTGCAGTCTCCACATGCAAACTAACCAGGCCTGTCTCTAACACCATTCCACGAAGCAACTTGTCCTTATTGAGTGTCCCATAAATAAATCTCCATACCTAAACGCCTATAGGCGTCCCCTATAGGGGACATATTATTTGTGGCCCCAATTTATAAAAGTAGATGAGTGCTAATTTATTCTGATAACTATAGCTATAGCTATAATAGCTATAACACAAACTTATAGTAGTATAGTTGTATACAAAGATCATCGTTTGGTGAAACAATTTTTTAACTCTGATATTCCGCTCAAAAGTTTACAGACATAGTTAAAAGCAGCCTGAATCAAGCACCAATTAAATTTAGTTTAGGTACTATAATAACTATTTTTATTTACAAGCATACAGAAAACGTCCTTTATATGCATTATAAAAAGTTGCAAAACCTATCATTTTTGTTTACTTCTTTTAAAGTTAAAAAATATTTTCATTTTTAACCAAGGTTAGAAATGAATTCATATCTAACCTGTTTTTTAGCTTTTAGTTATTCCTCATAGATGAGAAACTATCGCCTTGTCTGTAAAAGTTGAAGTTTGCGAATAAAATAACCTAACATTTTTGTTTATTTCTACGAAAAACAAGAACTAATGTTTATTTATATATGTTTCATACCGAGACTGATAATAGGAAATAACAATGAGTCACTTATTTAAATTATTATATAGTTGAAATTTATAGTGACATTAAAAATCTGGAAATTTTCTGTAGAAGATCACTTAAAATGGTGAATTTTACGAGGTAATGTGTTATTTATTTATGTTTGTAAATAAAATTCTTTTCTAACCACATAAGAAAATGACATTGACAACCAACTTAACTGTCATTTCTGAAAGATCAATGATAAGTGCCGTCACCACCGGTAATTTAAAGAAGTAAATACAAACGTTATTTTAATACTTTTTTAGACAAATATTTATTATTTATGTCGAATGAATATTTATATTTAATATCTTTATATGTTTTGAAATTCTTAATATTAAATAAAAGTTATTTTTTATTTTATTTTCGGTATGCATTGATGAAGCAAAAACTTGTAACTAACTTCACCATTGTTTAAAATTTAAAGATAGCAGTTTTTTCGTTATATATAAAATATACAATTAATTGTTATCAACAATTAACTGTTAATAAAATAGGTAAAATTTGTAAATAAAACCGTACACAAACCTCGGCGAAAAGTTTAATTTTTCCTTGGGGACTTAGCTGATCGCGGGGCAATGCCCCTTGGTCAGCTAACTAAATGATACATTTTCCATCTCAGTATATAATATACTATTTCCGCACACTTCACCATTGCTAGTACTGAGAAAATTGTTGTGGTCACAAGCAAAAAGGCCCAGCATAACTTTACCGACGGGCCATCACACGGGTTGATGGCCCGTCGGTAATATTTTGCTGGGGCGCGCTAATATCACCACGGTATTAGACGAAGGTATGTACATATATGTGTATCTCTCATTATACAACACACACACAAGTCCTGAGCTAAAAGATTTTTTTTTTAAATTTTAAAAAAGTATGTATCTTCCAGGCTATAGAAACCTTGCTTGTCCTTTGCGGGACAGGTTTTACTTCCTTATTGTTTAATCATAAATGAAAATATCATTTTAGTTTAGTTTGGTGCATGGGATTATGTTACATAAAGGTAGTTTGATCGAGTTTTAAATATACATTAGACCAACATCCTGGTCTATGCAACTTTCCATGCGTGTACAAAGATTTAATTTATAATTAAGCAAAACTATAGTCGAAGAGCTAGTGAACATTTTCGACAAGTTATTTTTTCCTGGCTGAATTTTATACATATTAGCAAATTATCAGGTTCTGCCAAAAAAGGTGCTAAAAGAAGGTACCATTATAACTTATCTTTAATTTACCAATTCGTTTACGTTACATTCATTACATTCAGATAAAGCTATTTTTCTACGACTGCTTTAGAATGTAAGCAAATACATACACTTTTCAAACACAGAATGAATCCATTCTAGCTCTAGATACGGTATGATATGTAGTGCCATCCCTTGTTTATAAAAGTAAAGAAAACTGTAGCAAAATTAGCAAAAATATATTTATTTTACCATGAAATATTGAATAATTTAATGCAATTTAAAGTTTTGCGTTAAAATTGCATAAAGTTTATTGGTTATTCTTAATATTTGACCAGTTTTTTATCAATTTAGTTCAAAAAATTAGAACTGCTTCATCTATTATTAAATATTTAAACCTGATATCTGTCACAACAATCTGACATAATCTTCAATTTTTGCATTATGATTTGTAAATATGTGCTAAAATTAAATAAAAATCTTTTTTAAGTACTGATTTGATAAAATTAATTAATTTAAACATTAATTAATTTATTTAAAAATATGTGTTTTGTTGCATTTACATGTCGAGTCATAAAAAAACATTGTTTTTAACCTTGTCCGCAGTTTAAAGCCATACAGTGTTTCATATTTGCAGTCGAAGAAAAAGTATAGTCTACAACACTTATGGAATAGTCATTCCGCGCTCGCGGGACGGTCATACTCTCCTGCCGGCTCGTATGACAAACTTTTCGCTTGCGCTGAATATTGTCTATTCCATACTAGTTATAGAATATACTATTTCATATTTACATATAATAAGTCTGGAGCAATCAAAGACCGACTGGTTGCTGGAAAAAGGAAGAACTGCACTCAGACAACTTGTAGGGGTCCTCACTGCAGGCTAAGGAAGCACCTGGCAACAATGCGGATTCTAGAGAGTCCGCTATGCCCAGAATGCGGAGAGGATGAAACATCCTCTCATTACTTAGCCGAGTGCGTCAGATACGACAGGATTAGGTTCCAAGTCTTTGAAACTCAAAGACTCAACCAAGAGGAACTAAGAGATCTCCCCTGGGCCAATATCCTGACCTTTATTGAAAGGACGGGCAGGTTCAAGGAGGACTCAAATTAGTAAATGGCTGGGATTGCCTGAGGTGACAAAAAGGGCCAGAAATGTCCCAGTTGTCCGGCTTTGGCCAACCTAAAAATTTACTACTACTACTAAGTCTGGGGCAAACGGGATAAAATTTGTCTTTGATATATGACAACTAAACTTTTGATTAAATGGGAATTTATTAAATAATTTTTTGATTAAATAAGAACACAGGCCCACAAAAAAAAATGGGCTGTGCTGGGGTTGAGACCTAACTACTCTTATGTATTTTGGAATGCTGAACACGAATCTGTCATAAAAAAGGCACTTCATCAGCTCATTTCTTTGCTACACTGAACAAAATGTCTGGACCCACAAAAAAAAGTGGTCTGTGCTGTGGTTAAGACCCACGGATTCTTATGTATTTTGATATGCTGAATACGAATCTGCCATAAAAAAGGCACTTCATCGGCTCATTTTTTTTTCTATACTGAAAAAACAGCATGGGCGCACAAAAAAAAATAGTCGTCTGTGCCGGGGTTGAGACCCACCTATTCTTATGTATTTTGGGATGCTGAACACAAATCTGTCATAAAAAAGGCACTTCATAGGCTCATTTTTTTTTTCTACACTGGAAAAATTGTCTGGGGCCACAAAAAAAAGAGTGGTCTGTACTGGGGCTTATACCCACCTATCCTTATATATTTTGAGATGGTGAACAAGAATCTGTCATAAAAAATGCACTTCAATGGCTCATTTTTTTGTTACACTGAAATAATATGAGATTTTTACCATTTTAGACAGTTTTTTCAGTGTAGCAAAGAAATGAGCTGATGAAGTGCCTTTTTTATGACAGATTAGTGTTCAGCATCCCAAAATATATAAGAGTAAGTGGGTCTCAACCCCAGCACAGACCACTTTTTTTATTTTGTGGGCCTGTGCAATTATTAAAAAAATTATATGTGTTATATGCATTGAGTTAGAGAGAGGAGAGTGCCATTCGCCCGGGCTGCGTGTGAACAAACTGTGCCGACAAGCGTGCTTTGGTTTGGGAAGTGTGAGTTTGAGCAGTTACTTCCCTAGTAACAATTTTTGTCAAGTCTTGAACAAGTCTATCTCAAGATTCTTAATCAAGTAACTGCATCCAGATTTTGACAATTCTGGCGCAAGATACTGTCGACAGATTCTTGCTCAAGAATTGTTAAAAAATCGCTACAGATACTTCGTCAAGATTCTTGGACAAGTCTTGAGCAAGAATGTAGCAAGAAAAATTGACAAGAAATCGAAAAGCGATCTCTATCATGATCAAGTCGTACTTGTTAGAGTAATTCAAGATTCTTGACCAAGTATGTTGTCAAATTGCTTGTCAAATTGCTTGCTACAGACTTGACGAACAGACTTGACAAAGTATTACCAAACGCTCTGCTTCCAGAATCTTGGTAAAGTCTTGCCCAAGTCTGGATACAGAATCTTGATTAATTCTCTTGCTCAAGAATTGTCCAAATCTTTACAAAGAACGTTGTCAAGTACTCTGGTCAAGAAACTTGTCCAAGTTCAATGATACTAGGGTTTGACTTTGGTTTTTAAACTAACCTAAAATTTTGTTCACATGTGTTTTTCAATTTCAATTTCGCAAAAATATCTTAAAACGCCGATATCTCAAAAACGGTGAGACTTTGCATAAGGGTATATTTGGTCTAATAGACTTAAAATAAGCTTTTATATCACCCCTTAAAATTTTTTTAACCATGTACGATACACCCTGTATAAATGTTCTTAGCAAATATATATGTATATTAATTTAAAAAGAACCAAACTGCTTTTTCATATAAATCAAAAAATAACCAAGCGCCAAAAACTAAAAAATCAAAGTTCTTTTTCATAAAATAAAAATTAATGTGTAACTGATATATAACCTAGAATATAATTCATTGAAAGAAACAAAAAAACATCTTAAATAATTTGATCGTAATTTATAAATAAACGGACACTTTGACTCTCTCTCATTAAATGGTGATTGGTCCCTTTTCCAGTAACGCCCTCCAATTGTGTTTAACTATGAAAAAAGCTTAACCCTAGAGTGCAGACCCCCGGTCTCCGAGGCCCGGCAGGTTAAATAATTAGCTGTAACAGAAAAATAAATTTAATAAAAAATCCTTTTAGGGGTGCCTCAATTGAAGCATTTGAAATATAAGATTTTTGCAAAATTGTTATTTTTATTTTATACCATGTGATATAAACAGTTCTTTTCCATCAATACCGCATATTAACATATCCCGAGCCTTTCAGGCCCGTATACGCAAATATGTATTTTTCATTATAAAAAAAATAAAAAACGCTGATAAATCATTATTAAATAGACTTATAAAAAACATAAACCCATTAAAAGAAACATACAGTGCGGTCCAAAAGTCACCCCCCCCCCCTCATTTTAACTTTTGAACGAGTTGAGATATCGACTTCAAATTTAAAACTCTTAAATAAGACAACTTAAACTATCTTTTAGCATATATTTGATATTTTCAGCTCTTAAAATGTGGGCAGGGGGGCATGGGGGAACATTTTTTTAAATGGAAAAGGGAATCGTGTGATACACCATTTTAAAGCTTATAAAAATCTGTAATATTTTTAAATTTTTTAAAACTGTTTTTTAAGGTTTTGATTTTTCAATTTTTTGTGCTAAAACATTCGATTTTTGAAGTTTTTTTTTATAAATTTTTATTTATGTCAACTAAAATTAGTTTAAAAGTATAATTAACATTTTTTTATGATGAAATTAGGCATTTTTAAAAAATTATTTGTTTTTTTTAGAGGAATTTTGACATTAATACCCATTTTCAACCCCATTTTAAAACCAATTTTTTTTTTTAATTTAAAAATATGGAGTTAAATGGAGAATTTTATAAGCTTTAAAATGATGTATTACACGACCCCCCTTTCCGTTTAAAAAAATGTGCCCCCATGCCCCCCTGCCCACATTTTAAGAGCTGAAAGTATTAAATATATGCTAAAAGATAGTTTAAGTTGTCTTATTTAAAAGTTCCAAATTTGAAGTCGATATCTCAACTGGTTCAAAAGTTAAGAGGGGGGGGTGACTTTTGGACCGCTCTGTACAATGGAGTCCTTTCTACATGTGATTGATGTAGCAGCTTCAAGTGAAATTATCGTTTTTTCAATGGAAAATCTAGTTTTTTACAATTCAAAACTAACTCATAGACAAAGACTCTTTTTAAAGGATTTAGCAAAGCAGTTTATTTTTATCTAAAAAACTATGTTTGTCACGGTTCATTTTTGACAGCATGGGTAAGTTTATAGACCATCTGACGAACAACCAGGACCATCCAGTAGGAGAATATGCTATTTGTGTCGCTTAAAATTGGACAGAAGAAGTAAAATGACAAAAATGTAAAAATAATATTTGCAATGAGCATTGTACCAAAATTTATAATAATTATTACAAGTTTTGCTACATTATAATTGCTTTTCTAAGGACTAAATTCTTTTCATGTACTTTTTTTCCGATTGTTTTAAGATATTTATTATGATATTTTTAAAGGTTATGTTTCATTTTCGTTTGAGTTTTTATTATATAAAGAAATATATTAAAATATAAATATAATAGTTTAATTTTATATGACATCTATTAAACCGTTAATTTTTATATTCGGACCTCCCAGGCCCAGGGTATGTAAATATGTATATTTTTTAGCATATTTCTGGGTTTAACTGAAAGTATGGACTTTTTCTTTGGACTTCTTACACCCGAAGTTACCGGATTCGGGGCGATTTCGAAATAACTTAATTAGAATGTACTTGAAGATATACGTAAAATTCAGTCAGGAATAAATAACTTATTGAGAATGTTTATTAGGTTTCAGACTACTAGATAGAAACTAAAACTAGTTTTAAACAAAGGACCAAACATATTACATAACGGATCACCCTATAGGGTAATCCAAACAATATCAAATTCTGAATTGTCATTATCTTATGAGATAATGAGAAACTAAGCTCAGTTCCTCATTTTGCTGACTTGAAGTTATAACTTATAAGGTCACATGTGACAATGGAATAAAGAGCTCAACTGCATAAAACACGGAGAAAAATATTAAAACTTTTTCAGAGGTAGTGCTCTTAGTGTACTTCGATAAATAGAAATACTATATTATTATACTAATTAAAAAAAAATACTGCTGCCAACAAAATAATACTTTCCCCTCTAGGCCGAAGTTTATTAAAATCAAAAACAAAAAAAAAATAAAAAAAAAATTGTTATTTTAAAATACGTTTCTTTTTTCGTATAACGAAAAATAAATTAAAAAAAAATGTTTTTGAAAAAAATTGTTTTTACCCTATTTTACCCCCTTACCCCAATCCGATTTTTACCAAAAACAGCTCCAGCCTAGAACTTTGGATACTTAATTTATGGTCCAAATTTGAAGTCTTTAGCCCGAAGCGTTCTTGAGTTATCGTGGTCACAAGTTTCCCGGACATACCGACAGACCGACCGATAGACTGATTTTTTTTTTACGGAAATCATATGTTTTGGATATAAAACGCCCAGAACATAAAAACTTAAGACTACTTGGGGAAAGTATTTTTTTTTTCAAAAAACGTTACTTTTTTCGTAAAACGAAAAATAAATTAAAAAAAATGTTTTTGAAAAAAATTGTTTTTACCCCATTTTACCCCCTTACCCCAATCCGACTTTTATCAAAACAATCTCAGCCTAGAACTTTGAATAATTAACCTGTGGTCCAAATTTGAAGTCTTTAGCTAGAAGCGTTCTTGAGTTATCGTGTTCACAATTTTCCCGGACACAGACCGACAGACAGATGTTTTTTTTACGAAATCATATATTTTGGATATAAAACGCCCAGAAACAAAAAAAAAAGCAATAAAATTTTTTCAAGACTTCACGGTTCACCTGGGCGATTTTAAATTTCCTGGACCCCTACATTTTTTGGACTAAAACATACCTGATCACATAAGAAATCAATTTCCATTTGAAAGAAAATCGTGAAAGATACACTTTTTTAGAAAGATAAAAAAACGTTTTTTTGAGTAATAGGGTGTGTCAAAACATTTCGATTTGCAAAATCGAAAACGCTCTCTGCCTCAAAAGTTGCTCCTTAGTAAAAAACTGTGGCCACTCAAAAATGAGCCAAATCGATTAATGTTTAGAGGTAGCTCAAAGCACTCAAACTTTGAAAAATATCGGTATCTGTTTTTCGGATAAAAAGTGATTGTATATAAAATTAAGGAAATTTTGGAGGGTTTCTTTGGTAATATTTAGAAACAATACTAATTGTGAGAAAACTAAAAAAAATATATTATTGGGAAGAAAACGCAATATACTATCCACTGCGAATAATTTACTGTACATCGCGAAGCATTATATATCTTCACGGCTTCAATATATCTTCACGGCTTGTTAATTTTGCATATGCTTATAATTTTAACGTATGTGGCATATATCTATAATCCAATCCATTTTGTAATAATTTTACGGAACTGAAAGCAATTTAATTAAATTGAACCATGTACTCGCTCCGCATTTTTAAAAAAGACCCCGTCAACAAAAATCTAATTAATTTATTTTTAAAGCTGAAATTGCACAACTAACAAGTCGTTACTGGAGGCGCAAAAAATGACAAATTAAAATCTTAACGGCATTGAAGGCATTTGGACTTTAAACCTTAAACTTCCTTTTTCGGTTTATTACCAAATATATGAATTTATCTGTCAAAAAATAAAAAAAATGGGAACCTTTGTTTAGAAAAAATAATAGTATATTAAAGTACTAGTTTTTAGCGCACTAGTACTTTAGAAAACTCGCCGCAAGCAATCGTTTTCTAAACTTGTACTCGTGCGCTAAAAACGTGTTATGAAACGAGTGCTTTATACAATTTTTTCTATTTTGCTCTAAAATTTAAAAAACTTTAAATTGATGACTGATTTAGGGATTTTGGTTTTGGATTGGCATTACAGTTTACACCATGTTTAAAATTCTAAGAACAAATTATATTTTGATATCTTTTATAGTCATCTCTTCTCTTTTTTACTTCAATTAACCAAGCCACCATTTTAACATGGTAAAAATAACCTAAACACAAACTTTTGTAGAAAATTCAACTTTAAAGCGACATTGACATTTGCATGGAAAACGTCAAGCGATAGGCCAGGTCTGTTGCCAACCCAAAAAAACAAATAGACCTCTTATGGACCTATAAGAAAGCAAAATGAGTCTGATTATGAGCTTATAAGAGTCCCAAAATAGAAAAAAGTAATAATATTATCCTGGTCTATATTGACTAGGGTGGTTCAAAACAAAAAACTTGGATTTTTTTGCTGCTCATGGAGGATAAAGCTTATTTTGATGAGTAGATATCCCACAAAAAAAAAATAAAAAATATTGGAGTATATTTAATTTAATACTCCCTCACAAGGGTGCAAGTTTTGGCATCTTATCCACGGCGGGTTCGAAGTGATTTTAATTAAAATGCTCTCTACCTTAAAAATCCCTATTTTTATTTATCTAAATAAAAATATATATAGGGTCCCATTTAAAAAAAAAAAAAAGTTACGGCTATTTTAAATTTGTTAGATTTGACCTGCTTTCTGAGACACCCTGTATAAATTGTTGGGTTCTGTTTTAGCTTAGGATAATTCAGGTAAGTATTATTGAGTAAACTGCAAAACAACTTTTCTCCAATTTAAAAAATAAAGGAGAAATTATTTTTTTAGGGGCGCTTGAATTTGCTAATTTTTCGCTAAAAACTTGAATAACTCAAAACTACCAGAGATAGATATAAAGTGTTAACATCAAAATAAAGCAAATTTAATGAGAATTTTAAAAATTAAAAAATATATAGGGTCTTCCATTTAAAAAATAAAATTTAAGTGCCACTTCCGGTACAACCGGAAATGGCACAAGCATAAAAATATTTTTAATCGATTGACCATATTCAGAAACCCTAAAGTGCAAAATATCAGATTTTTAAAATTATTGGTTCTCCATAAACTTTTAATAGACCAATTCCGTGAAAAACCCTGTATTCTGAAAATTGCAGGTCCTTTGAGGAAACGCTTATTTTTTGCTTCATAAATTCAAGTTTTTCCTGTTATTTCCCCATTAAAAAAACATTGGGTCAGGTGATTATTTTTATTTTTGGACTTTTTACTAACATACGATCCCTAAATAGGGATTTTTAAAGTAGCGAGCATCTTAGTTTAAATCACTTCGAACCCATGGTGGATAAGATGCCAAAACTAGCACCCTCGTGAGGAAGTGGTAAATATACTCGATAATTTTTATTTTTTCCAAGGAAAGTCTTGCGTTAGTAAAAAAAATTCGAAAAATTTTTATTGATTTTTTTACGTTTCTGGATGTTTTATATCCAAAAAATATGATTTCCGTAAAAAAAAACCTGTCTGTCGGTCGGTCTGTAGCGACATGTCGGTCTGTGTGTCCAGGAAATTTGTGACCACGATTTTTTTCAATAGTTATTTATGGTACTAGTGGGTAAAGTAAGATATTGCCCATGAGAAAATTAACCTGCGAGGCGTCAGCCTTTTTTATTTTGAACCACCCTAATATTGACTGATGAAAATTTTATTCCGATATCTTTGGTATAACGCTCAGATTAAGTAATTTTTCTACGTGGGAAATCCATAATCCAATAAATGGAAGTTTGTGTAAGTTTATGATATTAATGCCAGAGATCTAAGGGAATAGATGAGGGGGGTAATGGGGGTAATTACCCCCCATAGGCGTGGGCGCCAATTTTGTTTGCAGGGCGCCAAGTTTGGTAGAAACCGTCAGGGACACAGTTTTTTTCTTGTTGGTATTTGTTTGGGCTCCAAGTTTGGTAGAAACCGTCAGGGACAAAGCTTTTTTTCTTGATGGCATTTTTTGCACAAAGTTTTATTTTAGGGTGTTTTTGCGCTAGGGGCGCCAAATTCGAGGCTTGAAAGGCCGGCCCTGGGTATTACCCCCCCCCCATAGAAGAAAAAGATCTACGCCCTTGCAGAGATCTCAAATATTAAAAATTTCTTGCAGTCATAAATATTTTAAAAAGAAAATCTCATGTCTCGTTTTGTGTTTTAGGTGGCAAAATGGGCTGAAAAACAGTTGAGGGCATTCAGCACTAATTCATTAATCTATCGATTGATTGGAGCCGACCAGCCGACCATGATTAGATTAGTTAGCAAAACTCGGCAGGGCCTGCTCAACAAGCTGATTTCAGATGACTCTTCAGATGCACTTTCTATAGTCCTGAAATTCTATGCAAATAACACGGCGCGCCGCACAGTAGGGAATAGCGGCCAAAAATCTTTTGAATAAGTGAACCGCTTTGAGTAATTTCTTGTTTGATAGAAAACATTTTTTTTATTCGATTGATTTTAAAAGTGAGACTTTTCATTTATGTTTTACGGGCGAAAAGTTGAACTTTGTGGCCCTAGGGCCAAAAGGTTTTTTGGCCCGCTAACTAAAACTTGTTATTTTTAAAGTTTTTAATAGAAGATGCTTTACCTTTACTGTAATATTTATAAAGAAATATGACCTTTTGGTCACTTTTGTTCTTGAACTAACTGTTCTTTTTGAACAAATACAGCTATTATAATCATTTCATACAAAATAAAAATTTCTTCTACAACATAACCTTAAAATATATCTTAACAGATTAATCTGTACTCATACACTAAAATAAATTACAAACACAACATTTCAATTGTAAAATCAATTTCAATATTTATAATATTCATAGAACGGTTTCAGAATTATTATTTTTTCATAACAGACATATTTTAACAGAAATTAATCAAAACACCAACTATAGCTTTATTAATTTGGAAATGAAACCGGACCCAAAAGAAACGATTCAATTGTTTTTTTAGCGATGTGATTGGATAGCAATATGTCATGGATAACTAGATAAGTAATAAGACAGTAAAAATTAATGTTTTTTGCAATTTAAAATTAAGTATATTTTAATAATTTATTATAATTAGTAACAATCGAATAAAAAATATTGTATAATACACGGAAAAAAAGTTAAATTTCAATTTCGTACGTTTATTACCTCGGGCCGGCCCTATCGGCCGGCCCTCGGCTTCTAAAAACCTACTCAATCGAAAAATTTAACTTTTCGCCCTTGTATTATAAATAACTATTTCTACGATCTAATAGAAAAGTTAACATTTCTACCAAAACAAATGAAGTTTTCAGACTACAAAATGACCTATTTCTTAGTACTTTACTGCTCGTTACCATGACAGCTAGCAGGAAAGTGATTTTTTTTCGTGAGCACAGTGTAGGCAACCGGCATGTCAGTAGTGAAACAACTGTCAGTTATATGCAACGAGATGTTTGATCGCCATTTTTTTAATATGAAAAAATGTTGTAGACTCCTCGATCAGAAAAGTCCACGCTCAATCATAAATCAGTCATTTGGCGCTCTTATTACAAAAATAACTATTTTGCAGTTTTGAGATAAAAATTGAATCCCAAATTGTCGAGTAATACTGTTTCTTGCAGAAATTTTTACCAGGCATTGCTAATTTTTTTCACAGCTTTATAAAAATACTTTAAGTCATATTTTGATATATAATTTATAAAGTCGGATGATGGCGGATGTATGAAAAATGGACATTGAAAATCTCAACTTACCTCTACTTTCACAGAGAAGAATACACTGCCCAGTAAAAGAGCTTTCCCATTTTACACCTCCGCGCGTAAAATGGATTTTTTATTATTAGATTTACTTTTATCAACCTTAAAAATATAACAATTTTCACGAAAACTACCCCCCGCCTCTTAGGGGTGAAGTTAGAACTTTTTTATTATCAGATTCACTTTCAGCATTGCAGGTTAAACCTGAAAAACACCAATAAGCCAATTATCACTAAAACTACCCCCCGCCCCTTTCCAGAATTCCAGAAAACCAAAATAGTACGAAACTAGTGCACTAGTGGCGAGCTACTTTTATGTGTCTAGAAACATCCATAAAATGTCCCCAAATGCATACAACTAGCCCTAATAATATAGCTGGCATTTTTATTCCTATTTTTTTATCCATTTAGAAACCTAGAATAGCATGCTATTTTCGACATATAATAGATCGAAAATATCGACCTAAAATAGTACGTGAATAGCATGCTATTTTTAATCCAAATAAGGTTAAAAATAGCATGCTATTTATGACCTAAATTAGCTCGAAACTATCATGCTATTTTCTACCTAGTTTAGCAGTATTTTTTTTATCTAAATTAGGATTAAAAATAGCATGCTATTTATGACCTAAATGAGCTCGGAAATATCATGCTATTTTCTATCTAGTTTAGCAGTATATTTTTGATCTATATTTTTGATAGAAAAAAAACAAGTGTTGTACATAAAAAAATGTTATTATTTTTAAACTGGAGGATCAGAATAGGTACAATGTGGTTCAGACTTGTATCACAACACACTTTAGATAATTATAATTGTTGTTGAAAATATTTATAAAGCAGTAAATATTAGCAATTTTAAAGACACCACTACACATCCATGCCCCAGGCGGGATTCGAACCCGTGACCTCGGTGTTACAAAGTGAAAGTGCTGCGTCCTACTTCACTGAGGCCGGCAAGTATTATAAGTATTGTAATTATTAAACTTAAGCACTGCTTATAAAATTTAATGTAAGGCCTCTTCAAAAAACAATAACTTATAAAGTAAAAATAGGTTAAATCATTACAATATCATTAGTTGTTCTAATCATGCTATTTTCTACCTAGTTTAGCAGTATTTTTTTTATCTAAATTAGGATTAAAAATAGCATGCTATTTATGACCTAAATGAGCTCGGAAATATCATGCTATTTTCTATCTAGTTTAGCAGTATATTTTTGATCTATATTTTTGATAGAAAAAAAAACAAGTGTTGTACATAAAAAAATGTTATTATTTTTAAACTGGAGGATCAGAATAGATACAATGTGGTTCAGACTTGTATCACAACACACTTTAGATAATTATAATTGTTGTTGAAAATATTTATAAAGCAGTAAATATTAGCAATTTTAAAGACACCACTACACATCCATGCCCCAGGCGGGATTCGAACCCGTGACCTCGGTGTTACAAAGTGAAAGTGCTGCGTCATACTTCACTGAGGCCGGCAAGTATTATAAGTATTGTAATTATTAAACTTAAGCACTGCTTATAAAATTTAATGTAAGGCCTCTTCAAAAAACAATAACTTATAAAGTAAAAATAGGTTAAATCATTAGAATATCATTAGTTGTTCTATAATATACCTACTTCAGCTTTTCCCATTATATACCGATACTTTAGAAGATAAAGTCTACTTAATATTTTGCCTCCAGCATAAAAGAAGCAGCATCTACAAATTGTAGTGTAAGTACTGTTTAATTTCAGAATAATTAGGTTATACTGAACCAATGGCAGTAAAAACTGTAACCGTGCTTGGAGAGCGATTATAGTTTTTGGTTATTATTACATCTTTTTCTAATATCTTCTTTCTTTCTTATGAGTAAATATTTGCAGAGTAAACGACTGTTTTTTACATCTTACCATTTCTATTCACAAGTTAAAACGAAATTCTTGTATTTTGACTAAAATCTATTCACCATATATCTTGACAGATCAACACCTGCTATAGGTTGTGTTTAATACAGTAACTGTCAGTGTAACACATTCGGTATTGATAAATAATTTGAATTAATGTATTACGTTTAACCATAACCACAACTTTGGTAAGAATTCCGAAAAGGCTTTATGTATTAACTCCTATAGTAGTAAGTTACTACTAGTAACTATTACCAAGGAGTAGAATATGAATCCCCGTAGAGTCACAGCTGTTCGAATTGTCTTAACAAAATAGTACCTATTATATAATATCTTTTTATACATTTTACCATGATAATTTTCTATTACCGATCATCTACAACAAATTGGTAAAATGGGTGAAATGTATATTTATATAATTTATATTTATTTTATAAGAACCGATAAAATAAGCGACCTCAAAAATTGACACTGTATTATAGTTTTTTGCTTACAGTGCATATAAGGTTTTGTTGTTTACATCGGCAGTCTTAGTGATTTGAAGATAGCTGATGCAGGATTAACATTCAGGAAGCCATTAGCTAAATGACGTGATGTATCTGATGATTACTTCCACTCCCTATGCACAGAGGCCCATTTGTGTACGAATACTCTTATATATGGACAACGTATCTAAAATATATTAAAATTAGTTGGGAACCGCACCTATTAGGGTGCTGATTTAGCGACGCTGATTCAGAGGAGTAAATACGCAGCTGGCTTTCTAAATGTTTAACTATGTCTACCAAAACTTTTAAATTTGTTAAGGTATTGAATCCATGGAAGTACTTCTTTGGAACAGTACATCTAAATTTTTTATGTTGCGACGTTTGGAAAAGGTTTACTCTCAAAAATACAGAAAATACAAAAATATTGAAATTACATATATTTTGATCCACACGTCTCAAACACAAATTTTCGCCGCAGCTATATCAACACCAAAACTAGTGATTTCAAATTATTTTGGGTTTCTATACCAGATTTAGGTTTTAAATCAATACCAGATTTTGATATTAAATCAATTACAAAACCAGTATCACTACCTCAGTTTATTAACTGGTAATTAACATGTTTTTTGAACCTCGTACTATTCTATTGAGTAAGTTAGTAGTAGAGGGAAACACTGGCTTTAACTGTCTCTTGAACCAGTTTTTAGGGGGGGGGTGTCTTTGTTTAACCTTTCGTCTTCGCAAATTTCAATTATTAATTAAATAAAAAATACCATTGACTCGGGTGAGAATCGAACTCACTAGTGAGTGCACTCAAGTTGATGTGCTAAGTAACTGTAATGTCATCTGATGGCTGAATGATAGCTCTCCTTCCATCTTTTATGACGTGAGAGTTGTAAGCTAGCTGAAATTTTGAGTTTAATATCTTACCATTTACTGTAAATAGTATATAATTGAATGCATAGCATTACATACGCTCACGGCTTTTTTTTATTTACAATTTAAAAACGTAAAAAAGAGCATGTAACACAAAAAAAATTACGACCCCATGTTATAAAATTACTAATCTACCACTATGCGGTGTGGTAGGGAGCAAACAGTCATGACTCCTGAACTACCCGGTCAGGTTGTTTCTGCCAAGGTAAAGCGGAAATATCAAACATGATATCGTCTTATTAATGTGTTTAGCCATGAGGGAATTAAATTCGACTAGATTTCCAAGGGAATCCACCAAATGACCAGAAACCGGTATTAATATACTCTTCTCTGCTCATAAAGAATAGTATATTCTATAACTAGTATGGAATAGACAATATTCCGCGAGAGCGGAAACTTTGTCATACGAGCCGGCAAGCGAGTATGACGGTCCAGCGAGCGCGGAATGACTATTCTATACTTTTTCTTCGACTGCAAATATAAAACACTGTATGGCTTTAAACTGCGGACAAGGTTAAAAAAAATGTTTTTTGTGACTCGACATTGTAAATGCAACAAAACACAAATTTTTAGATAAAGCAATTAATGTTATTTAATAATTTTATCAAATCAGTAGGTAAAAAAGATTTTTATTTAATTTTATCACATATTTACAAATTATAATACAAAAATTGAAGGTTATGTCAGATTGTTGTGACACATCAGGTTTAAAGTCCAAACAATGGATGGAGCAGTTTTAATTTTTTGAACTAAATTGATAAAAAACTGGTCAAATATTAAGAAAAACTAATAAACTTCATGTAATTTTAAGGCAAAACATTAAATTGTATAAAATTATTCAATGTTTCATGGTAAAATATATATATTTTTGCTAATTTTGCCACAGTTTTCTTTACTTTTATAGACAAGAGATGGCACTACATGTGCTCATTCTAACACTTGATACGGAATATTCATACCATATCTAGAGATGGATTCATTCTGTGTTTAAAAAGTGTATGTATTTGCTTACATTCTAAAGCAGTCGTAGAAAAAGATTATTCCTTTGGTGAAATTTTTTAAAAATTATTGTCGTTACGAAAGGTTTCAATTCTTGTGGTATAGATATACTGATTTGAAATTGATTATCAGGGTTGAGGCGAAGGGGGTAGCTCAAATATCCCAACTAAATATTAAGAATTTCCCAGCTGGTTTATTAAGAATTTCCAAACTTTTTACCATGCAAAAACAAGCTTTACCCTTGACGGAAAATAATTTTTGTGACTTTTTTTTTAAAGCAAAAAAAAAGGTCCTCGCCTCCACCAATTTTTCGATTGTACTAGTCAATTTTCTCAACTATTCTACCAATTACATCGGCACTTAGTGCTACTAAGAGTGCCGACGTATTGAAATCTTCGCCAAAAAGTCAAAATCTTTGGCCACGTTTTTTTCACATTTCTCGACGTTTTAGACCATTTTAAGTCGAAATCAGTAAAAAAAATTTTGCGTCCGTCTGTGTCTGTCTGTCTGTCTGTCTGACTGGGTGTAAACTCTCTAACTTCATTTCTACATGAGATATCGACTTGCGGTTTTTTGCATATTATTTCTTATCGTATTCTGAAGAGCTGATTAGGTTTTGGGGGTAAACGATTGGGGGTAAGGGGGTAAAAATAGGGTAAAACTCCTATTTTTAGCGTTTTTTGTTTATAATTAAGGCAATTATTATTGTATTTGGTTAATTTAGCACTTATATAAAAGATAATTTTAAATTGGTCAAAAAATGTTATAAACAACGTTTTCCTAAAACGCATTGTTTTCGAGATATTGGCCTTTAAAGCAGTAAAAGGTTTTTATAGCATATCTCACATATTTATAACCCGATATCAAAAAATTATATTTTACATAAAAGCTTTTTTTAAACCCTATAAAAAATGTTATATACAGTTTTTTGCTAGAATATAATGTTTTAAAGATACAGAATTTAAAATCAAACAAAACACCTAGTTTGAAATTTGCAAACTAGATGGCTCTAGTGTGTAATCGTGCCGATGTTTTGAAAGGGTGCTTGCAACGTTTCATCTAGTTTCTTTACTCAATTTTCCCAACTATCTCCTAGCTCGATAGTGTATTTCCCAAAAAAAAAATGTAAATATAAGTATTTTAAGTATCAAAATAATTTTTAGAATCCCCAATATCGTTACTTTGGCAATAGTACACACGCTGTGAGAAAACAAAAAAAAATGTAAAAATAAAACATTTTTTTAAAACCTTCAATTTTTTTTAGTTTCTTTTCTCGAAAACGAAAAACAATTTTTTTTTTTTTTTTTTTTAATTCAAAAAGTTTTAATTTTTTTCTTTAAAAATAGTTTTTTTTTTCATTAAAAATAGTTTTTTATGTTTAAAAAAGTTTAACCCCCCATATTTTTTTTGTTTTTAGAGGGATTAATTTTAAAAACAATAGGGATCTTCCCCTTATAGGACTTGATTTTTCCTGAAAATTTCAAGTCGATCGGATTATTCGTTCTTGAGTTATCGTGTCTACAAAAAACGTGACAAGAATTTTGGGAAATTCTAAACTACCGTATTATACCATTCTAGCGCAGGCTCTGTGAATAGTATAATAACATAAATCGATCCGTCATTTAGATATTCGTTTTTACGATTTGGCTGCCAAATTTTGGCATCACCGCATCGCGAAAAAAAAGTCAAGCTAACCTAAAATCTTTAATTTGGACATATTCTTGTGTTTACAATCAACAACTCTATTACTATTCCCCGACACCATACGGCTCTTTTTAAAACATCATTTAGTTATACGGCCGCAAATCTCTACAATTCATTAAAACCAGGATTCACTACGATTAAGCCAAACGCGTTTCGAGCTAGTACTAAAAAAGCCTTGCTTGAAAAGCAAGGCTAGTTTACCACAATTTTTTTTATCATATTTGGTTGTTACACTATGCGTGATTTAATGATTATATTCTTTATAGACATTTATTATGTGCAATTTATTCGCTATACTTTACTGTATTCATTTTAAATATTGGAATATTTAAATATTTTAAATATGTAAATATTTAAATATTTTACATATTATATTTTAGTATTTAATACTTGTTCAACTTTTTTTTTAGTGTGATATTATAAATATATTTCCTATGTATTTTTATGGTTAAGTGTAAGATTGATTTTTATAATCAAACTTCGCCATGTCAAAGTAAGTCGTTTATTATTATTATTATTATTATTATGATGACCGGGGCTAGTTGTCGCAGGGGTAAGTTGTCGAAGTGCTTGTATCTCAAAAAGTTAAATAGCTTTCTGCACCAAACCGAGATTAACCTCCGCGTTACAAAAGTGACTTTTATCATTTGTAAACTTAAAAGCGATAAGTTAAAAGAGCAGCATTTAATCTAAAAAATGTCAAAATTAAAGGGTCTAGTAATTTTTTTGTGGTAAATATTTTTTCTTATTGTGAGGGATTTAAAATATTAAGATAAGAAAATTATATGTATATTAATAGTTTAAGGTGTATATTATTTGTTGATATTGTCATTTAGGAGTGTTTATTCGTTAATTAGACAGTACTTGATACATAAGGTTAAATTGACCACTGGGGCTAGTTGTCGCATTTGGTTTGGGGCTAGTTGTCGCATGATCTGGAGATATGTTCATGGTATAATATTTCCTTTTTTGCATTTTTATTATTCAAAACTGTGTTTAAAAGTGAAACTTAATAGGATAGCAAATAAAATCGTTTATTAAATTAAATTAAAAAAAAAATAGAAAAAATATTATTTCATTATAAAGTTGACAATTTTCGTACAAGAGATAAGAATCGGCTTTGGGGAAAGCACATGTCTTATTAGTTATTTATATTTTTTTTAAATACCTTTATATTTCTTCAAAAAAATATACTTTAAGAGCCGCGACAACATGCCCCGTGACGGGGCACGTTGTCGCATTTGTCGAGACTTCATAAAAAAAATCATAACTCTAATACCCTGTAAATTTTTCCATGTTTTATCTTATAATAATATTACTGAAACATGCAGCTAAAATTACCATTTGGTCAATTAAAAAAAAAACAAAAATAAAAGTAAAAACTGACTTTGAATGAAAAGTGCTACAATTAGCCCCGGTCACCCCTATTATTAATAATTGTTTTTACTACGAAGAGAATACTATATAATACGAAGCATCGTGATTATCTGATATCAGACATCAGAAGGCTTATGAGCCGATATTATGTATGAGATATCAACTACCATGAAATTGATATTAATGAAAAGATTAGCACCATGTTATTTCCTTAATTGGCGTTTGTCGTATCGAAATCACAATAACTTTTAATTAGTAACCCTTAATAAAGTTATCTATATTTTTTAATTAGAAATGATTGATTATACCCGTTATTTAAATCAACCGAAAAATCTTTTTTTTTGCATTTTTGGCTTTACATTGTTATGAGATATCAAGAACATGTAAAAATTGGGTATTAAAAAATTCTGTTTGACTATCTGTTTTATAATATTGTATTGATATTAAAATTTTTTAATTGTTCCAAATTTCAAAGTTCTAATTACATGGAAAGTGAGTAAAAATTACAACATTTAACTAAAAAATAAGAAAGTAAACTAAATAAAATCATGTAAAAACGGCTCCGTCAGATTTTTTTTTTCTTTCTGTATTTATATATTTTATTTTATTAAACATAAATAAAGAGCTTTAACTTTAAGTTAAGTTAATAAGTTAGTTGTTATAAATACATTTATCTTTAAATTACATAAATTACATAGGCCCACAAAAATGAAAGTATTATAATATTATTTTTCTTCTCCTAAAATTTTTGGTCGCTAAAAAGTAATTTGATAATAAAAAAAGCTCTCTAACTCCCAAAGGACCTTGCTCTCTTCTTATGGAAAAATAGTCTTGGTCAGATTTGGCTAAAATTAGGAAATTTTATAGTTGTCGACATTCTTATAAAAAATGTTTACAGGCACAACTCCCAAAAATCAATAGTATAGGTGCTAGGGCACTTTGAAAATCTCGAAAACTGCGGTGCACCGGTCTTACGGAAAAGTGATTTCACTCAGATTTATCTGAAATTTGTATATAGTATAGTTCTCGACTTTCTGATTAAAAGTGTTTGCAAGCACAACTCACAAAATTTAATAGTTTATGGGCTAGAGAATCTCGAGCTGACTTGATGATTTTTTTTGTGAGCTTGTGTTATCAATATTGCCTGTATTCAATATTTATAAATAATATTATGAAGAACAACGGTCAAATATCACATTATTTTAATACAGATAATAATAAAACAGGTCATGGTTTTATAATCGAACCTAATAATAACACAGGCCAACAAATTTTCAACTTTTGTTAGGTTGATTTCGAATATAAATTCCGTTTTTGTCCATAACGTAAAGGTTTTGAACAACTGCACAGTGGGCCAGAGAGAAAAAAATCAGTAACAAAATTCTGAATACTATTTTTGATACCGCAAATTTCGAAAAAAATAACGAAAAATAAAAAAAAATAATAAAACGCTCTATTAGGGTGTTCCAAAATTTAATTTTTGTTCGGATCTTTCTAAAAATGTGTCAAATGGCCTCTTTTGATTATGTTGTTGTAATGTCCATTAAAAATCCGAAATGGATAGAGATTTTTGGCATGGCTTATAGCTAAAAAAAATTATACGTGATGGAAACAAAAAAAAAATGCTTGTTTGACAGTCAGTGGTCTTAACTAACCCAGTAAATAATAAAACATCCGATCACAAAATTCTTGTTGGCCTGTGTAATTTATTGAAAATTGCCGATATTTTATTTGTTATCATAGACTATGTTTACACGAGACCTTATTAAATTGATGGTTTCTAATTGAAACTTTCATTCAGAGTATATTTCTGGAGGCACTGGGAGTCTTCAGTGAGGGCGATGTGGTAAAAAAGTATCGCCATTAATTTTCGCGTCCCTGTAATGGGGGCAATGGTGCCCCCACTTTATAACTTTTTCTATCCACCTGGTTTCAATATTTTAAAATCAGGAAATGAATGTATCAGTACCTACCATTAACCTGTATCCCCCATAAAAAGTGTAATCAATGATAATTATCATTCCTTGTGAATCAATCTAATAATCATCAACCACTGGCGCAGAGCCTGTATAATGGAGGACAATATTGTTTTGACGTAAACAGATGTCTATTTTCCGTATGGGTCAGCTGTTGCACTTACCAGGTGTCTCAGCCTGACAGCTGAGTATAGCACCCTATGATGATAATGCAACAAGTTCGAATTTTTGGGGTCACAGCCCTCTTATAATTTTGTACCAAGCCGCGATGTGCATGTCTAAATACGCCAGAACATAGTAAAACTAATTAATATTTATAAATAATAGTGCACAGAGAAAAATATTATCATAAAAAAAAACAGTTCAACAGCTCGAAAGGTGTCTGACTCTACATAATGCCTAGTTACTAGCCGGATAATAAAAATTTTCTGCTATACACTGTTTTCGAGATAATTGATCCTAAATTTGATAAAATAGTTAAATTAATTAGAATTTTTACAGATTACACAATATGTTTAAAAATGTTAACATCCTATATTTTTTGAGGTAGCTGAAATCTAATAAAATGTTAAAAATTTACAGTTTAAAATAGCGCATTCAATATGGGAGGATTGGTGTAGTGGTCTACCGCGTCTGTACATGACAAGTCTACTACAACTAGCGTGAGTTCCATTCTCATTTGCCGATTTGCCCTTTTCAGTTAATTAATAATTGAAATTTGGCGAAGGCGTAAGTGAAGTGGTAAAAAAAAACTGGTTCGAAAGTAAGTATAAGCCTGTGGTTCCCTCTACTACTAGCCCACACAAGTCCTGGACTTAGGGGATGCCTAATTAAGTAGAATAGTAGGAGGTTAAACAAACATGTAATATGGCGTCACAATTTTAAAAATTTCAATATCTTTTACCGAAAATTGGTGATATATTTTCAAATATTAAAAAACTAAAATGTTTAGGTTTAGTTAAATATTAACATTTTATCATAAAACTATTGAGATTATGTTTCTTTTCTAGATAGAATGTTGTCAAATCATATAAACAGCCGAAATCCCTTCTTAAACGCAACGTTTCATTATACAAAAAAGTACTTTTAAAATATTTGATC
This sequence comes from Brachypterus glaber, assembly GCA_958510825.1. NCBI lineage: Eukaryota > Metazoa > Arthropoda > Insecta > Coleoptera > Kateretidae > Brachypterus > Brachypterus glaber. The sequence goes on from OY294046.1 coordinate 36,084,697, forward strand.
TAAGAAAAAACATGCGTTTCATATGATCGAAAATTTGTTCTTGCACTTTTTTTTAGGTTTTAGCCCTGTATTAATTTTTTCAATAAACAAGATCTAAATCTGCAGATTTGCTTATTATACTATTTACAGCTCGTAGCATTAGAATAGTATTATACCGTATCCAAACGGTATCCAAACCTCGAATTTCACAAAATTGCCAAAAAACGTCATAGACTCAAGAATATTAATACAATAACTCAAGAATAATAATCCGAATAATCCGATCGACTTTAAATATTCAGGAAAAAATAAGTTCTATGAGGGGAAGAGTCCTAAAAAAATTTTAATTTTTTATTTTTGAAAAGAATATATTTTTCGAAAAAAAAATTTTTTTTCAAAAAACGTTTCAAACATTTTTCGTTTTTTGCAAAAAGTAAATAAAAAAAAATGTTGAAAATGTTTTTTATTTATTTTTTTTTATTTGGGAAAATGCAATATACCATTTACTGTGAATAGTATATAACGGAATTAGTAGCATTACATATCTTCACGGCTTGTTTATTTTACTATAAATATTTCAGGTGATCCATTTCAGCTGCTGGTGAGTGTATGTTCTTTCGTGCCTCCCTTAATATATATGGAAATTAAAATGTGTGACGGGTTCCTACGAATAAACCAAAAGGGATGTTATGCGAAATAACAAGATATGAACTGTTTTGCTTTATGTGGTATACTCTTGGTAGTAAAAACTTTAAATTTAACTTGGCAGGGAAACTTAATGGGGACATCAAGTCAATTTTGAGATAGTGCAAAAAATTTCCTTCAAAGAGTTATTAAATTTGATGCTGTGTACGCCGAGATATGATGATTGGTAGATTACAGTTGTTCCTACATGTATACATTAAGACATTGCAAAAAACGATTTTTTCTAATTTTTCATAATATGCATATTATGCACCCCTCGTATGTTGTTTCAATTGAAAAACTATGCCTGCATACCAAATTTCAGGTTACTTGTACATTTTTTGACCCCAGCCAAACTCAGTTATAATAATGAGGTATTCGTATTGTTTAATTTCTTACATTGTTACAGTTTTAAAAACAAAACAAGCCGTGAAGAACGCAACTTCAAAAAAAAATAAAAAAAAATAAAAATACAGTTTTTTTTTCAAAAAAAAAATCTTTTCGAAAAACTTTTATCAATTTTTTTTCAAAAAAAGTTTATTTTTTTTATTGTTAATTGGTTTTTATTTATTTATTTTAAGTTGGTTTATTTGAGAAAATTCAATATACCATCCACTGTGAATAGTATATATGCAAGCATAGTTTTTTAATTATTATTTATTTCATGGAGAGGCCCAAATAAGCTTTTGGCTTGTGCTAGGGGCTTTCCATTAATTTTGTTAAAAATATTCCAAATCGTTTTGTTCAGTTTACAATAATTTTAACTCTATCCTTTTATCTCATTCTTCCACTCCATTTTCCAATATTTTAATATTTACTGTAAATTTTGTATTTTTAAATTATTAAAAAAAAAATAAAGAAATTGACATTGACATTGGTATTGAAACAACATACGAAAAATTTGAAAAAAGTGTTTTTTTTTGCAATTCCTTATCGTACATCTCGGAATTTTTGAATTTAAATATCTTGGTACATTTTCATTATGAGCTTCAATAAAATGACCTAAGATCCCATCCTTTGAAGTTCTTTATTGTCATGGTATATAAAAAAATAGGAATCAGGTAGATTCCTAAATTAAAAATTTAAAATGTTTTTTACATTATAATATTAGTTTTAAGATTACGATTTATATTATTATGTACTCGATCGACTTTGTAATTTTAGCTTTATAGGTTTTAAATAAACTTACTCTAATATTAATTAAAATAATAATATTAATAGCAATAATTCTATAGAGAGCATAATAAAATAAATAATATTCTAAATGGAGAGTAATTTTTGGTAAAAACTAGTAAATTTAAAACGCGAGATATAATATAATAACAAAGGTTTAAAGGGTGAATAATATTGACTGAATATAGGTCAAATTTAGTGCTAATTATTTTAAAAAAATACTTAATGATAAATAACCACAGGATCAAACGCTTTAGGGAAATCAATTTCCATATTTTATTTTAATAAGCAGACATAGATTATTCTAACGTGCAGTAAGACTTCCAGCAACCTTAAAAACACTAATATACCAATTTTCAAGAAAACTACCCCCCGCCCCTCTGGGGTTAGATTTATAAACATTTTATTTTAAGATTCAGGTTAAGAGATCTCAAAAACCCCAGTATATCAATTCTCAAAAAAACTACCCACCGCCCCTCAGGAGGTGGTTAGAATTTTTCATTATCATATTTACTTTCAGCAACCTGATATACCAATATACCAATTTTTACGAAAACTACCCCCCGACCCTCAGGGGGTGGAATTAGAAAAAAAATATTATTAGATTCAGTTTCGTCAACCCCAAAAACCCCTATAAACCAATTTTGAAGAAAATATTGAAAATATTTAAAAATATTTACTCTCTCGCCCCCGCGGGAGTGGAAATAGAAAAATTTTATTATCAGATTCAATTTCAGAAACCTTAAAAACCTTTATATAGCAATTTTCAAATGTTTGTAAAAAAATGTATTTTTCCCCCATTTACGGCACCCCAATCTTGACCAAAAACAATCCCGAGCGAGAACTTTTGGTAACACGTATGGCAAATTTTAACTCCAAGCTTAAAGCATTTTTAAGTTATCGTGTTGACAAGATTTCCCAGACAGACCGACCGGTCGACCAATCGAGCGACAATTTTTTTTTGTGCTCGAAATTGATTTATATCGACATAAAACGTCATAAAACGAAAAAATAAGCAAAACAAAATTTTGAACATTTTTGCACGAATAGAGGAAAGTCGCCTAATTTCGGATACCATTTACAATGTATTCAATATTTAATACTCGGTATTACTTTTTGATATTTTTTTTATATACAGATACAACTTATTATAGCGAACCATTATAAAAGCAATTTTATTACAGTTTATTTTTTCCAAAAAACACGGTTAAAAAAAATCAGCGCATTTTTGTGCATTTGAAAAAGGGCTCCTAATTTCGGACATATCCGAAATTTTTTTTTTAAGAGTAGATCTGGATCCCATTGCTTATGTTTCTTGTTATTCCTTCACATTTAAGACGTAATTTAATCATTAAGCGATTTTCTACGAAATACTATAGGAACTATAATTTTAGATTCCCAATTTCGAATATCTTAGTATCTTAGGTAATTTTGGTTTTTTAAAAATTGTCTATCCAAAATTAGGCAACGTTCTGCTTTTTAGATTAGAAATTTGTAGAATGTTTACGTTTTCAAATTGCTTAATTATGAATAGTGGATCAACTTAACTAACATCATAACTTACCCAAGACAGAATCACGAACTTTTATAACGATTATTCATAAAATAAACAAGCATAATAATGCAACTGAGCACAAAACTGCCATTTGCAATATAAACGATTTGTGCTGCCATTTAAAGGGGAGAAGCTCTACCGTTATCATATTACAGGACGGATTTAGTTTGACTTTTGGCTTCGCATAAAAGTAGGTTTCTGTTTACCTTTGCAGACAGTATCTTAAATACACTACTATCCGAAATTTGGAAACCATCCGAAATTAGGCGCATTTCCTCTACAAGGATTTCCCGAAATTTTGAAAATTTAAAAAATGGGAAAGCAATATGTATTTACAAATAACATTTAGTATTAAAACTACAATAACATTTTTTGAGTATACTATTATCATTCTCTTGTCTGTTTAAAATCGGTTTTTGGTTGTGATTTCAGATATATTTTTAACTAGCATACTCCAAATTGTATATTTTTGAATACCAATTTATGCTGAAATTTCTAAATAAAAAACTCTTCTAGCTATAGACCCTTAAAGAGTGTAACAAGTTGCATATGCACATGCATTATGTATGTGCAAAGTACGTTTCGAATAATAGAAAAAAGGGTAGATTGTTATTTGCCACGCGTACCAACTTTAACAAACGAAACTGGTGGGTTAGCCGTATGAGACATGAAAATGGGATTATTTATCATACCAGCCAGCCGCACAACACACTTTTGTGTAATAAAATACAGAGATATATCTATACAACCCCAAAAATTGTAGAAACTGGTATCTTGATTTTTATCAGTTTTGAAATATTTGAAGTATACTAACTAAAATAACTTTTAATTAGTTAAGTTACACGAAAAGCATAATAAACGTAATTGTGTAAATTATAAATTCAGTTATACATTTTTACTTTCTCATTAGGTTAAAAATTAAAAAAAAATGCCTGAATCATCTTATTTTTTTCTGAAATGTCGAGAAAAATCAAAATAAGCAAAAAAAATATGTCTGTCTGTCTATAGGTCGGTCGCCTGGTCTGTCTGTCTATCTTTATTTCTGTATCCACAATAACTTGGAAAAGTTCACATATGAGCAAAATCATTAAGGGGAGGGAGGTAAAAAGGTTTTTTTTTTTGGCTATAACTTAGTTATTATTTAAAATGGAAGAAAAATTTAAAAAACACCTAAAAGGTAAATAAAAATTACACAAACAGTGCTATTAGCATTTTTTTCATCGCCCCCCAAAATTAAAAAAATTGTTTCTAGACATAATTTTATTATTCGACATAGAAGAAAAGGTAAGGGGTAAAAAATGCACAAAAAAATATTATAATTTTTTTCATAACGGGATGGAAGAATGAGACACAAAATGTAAAAACTTATTTGGGTGATTCTGTGCCAAATAGGACCCAAGGAAAACTTTGACTTCTTTGATTTGCCCTATTTTTGGCTCAAGTGTGCTATGTTTGTCCAAAAAGAACCTGATTTTTTTTCAGATTTTTTTGAGATTCATTTTTGGAGTTATGGCCTTTTAAAGATGAAAAAAATGCCCAACTTTTTTAAAACGTATAATTTATAAACGGCTGTATCTCTATAACGGTAAAATATAGAGACTTCAGACAAAGTGTATTTTAAAGTTTGTTAGTTGGAAGTTATTTTGATAATAAAGTAAATTTAAGTTTGGTGATTTTTGTGATAGTCACCAAAGTAACCAATTTTTGGTGACATTTTACTCAAAATACGCCATCTTCGATTTTCTTTTTTTTTAATATATGTTAAACTACAGACATTTCTCTAACAGTTGCCCAAATTTCAAAATGGGACCGCCATATATTAGTCTTTGGTAAATTTTTAAAAATATAGTAGCAACTCAATTTTTTATTTATTGGTTATATTATGACCACAGTTTGATGTACGTTGTATGTTAACTTTACCTCAATCAAATTTAAACTAAAATTAACTTTTTTGCAAACGGAATTATAACTTAATTGATTAATTTTTTTAATATAACTAGCCAAGACACCCGTTTTTCTCACGGAATTTTTAATAAATTAGGCAAGGTATTATTTTTGCATTTTACAGAATGTTTTAGACATTCATAATATTCTATAGTTTGTTTAAATTAGCAATTAATTGTAACTAGCCATATTTTGTAAAGCCTACTATGTTTACTAAACATTGTTTAATGTCAAAAGAATCTAAAAAAGGCAAATTCTCATTAAACATGCATAGCATAGGTACGTATGCTATATAAGCCAAAAATCAGACAAATCAAAAAAGTCTATGTTTAAAATTTAATATTTTGTGTTTCATTTGCCATGGAATGAGCCCAAAACCTATAATAACCTATTTTTAAAATTTGAAGTCTTTAGCTCAAAGCGTTCTCAAGTTATAGTCATCACAAATTTTCTTGGACAGACAGATATACAGATTGACCGACACTCAGATTTCTATTGGTAAACTATTGTTTTTTGTATATTAAACTACGAGAAAATAAAAAAAAAAATAAAAAAAAATTGCTAACGCAGTAAAAAAAAGTAAAATTTAAATTACATTTCCCATGCGAAGATTGGGTATCACAGCTAGTACATATGTATATAAACTCAATTTAAGGTTTTCCAAAACATATTATGTAAGTATCTTATTATTGCATTAAAAAAACTGATGTTAGTTTGATTAATTTCTAAAACTAAATTCCCGTGCGAATAACGGGTCCACTGCTAGTATATATGTATATCATATGAAGTAAAAAATATTGCAGATAAATATAAAATAGTTATTAAATATATCAGCATTTCCATTTCAAAAATACAGGGTAGTATTATTAAACTCGTTGAAAAGTGGTTGGGAAATGAAATTTTGACTGACATTTATATCTTTAATATTTTGCCCAAGGCAATCCCATGGTCGTCCCATTATGAATTTTGGCACATGATTAGAGAAAGATCTACAGATTATTATATCTTTTTATTAAAAAAATCAAAGATGGCGTATTCTGAGATAATCGTCACCAAACATTGGCGACTTTGGTGACCATCACCAAAATCACTAAATTTTACATATCTTTAAAAATTATTAAAACACAACAAAATGGCGTTAAAATATGTATTTTTTAAATCTGTATCTTTTAGCGTTACTGAGATAGAGCTATTTAAATACAGGCTGTTTTAGTGACTTTTGCAATTGTGGCCAATTTCAAAAGGCCGTAACTCCATAAATAATGGCCAAAAAAAATCTGAAAATTATATAATTTCTTATAAAGCATACGTAGAGCAAGTATACCAAAAATAATTAAAATCGAAGCAGTCGATGTCCAAAATTGCCCTTTTAGGGTCCTATTTGGCGTGGAATGAGCCATTTACAGAGATACCCATAGAAAATAAAATAACAAACAATAATAACACAGGACCACAAATTTGTTCTGTTAATTGAACAGGATCAGAAATGGTTTTCCAGGTGTATTTTTGATCGCTGAACACGAATCCGTCGTCCGTTTTGGATTTTTTTTTCAAATAGGAAAAACCAATTATTTTTTCCTTTGGAAAACTTTATTTCGCTCATATTTTGCAAAATATTAATCTAAAGGTATTATATTACTGTATTTTTGGAATCATCGCGCTGAGATCTATAATGATTTTTTTTTAAGCCTGAGACATGGTCAAAATCTTCAAATTTCGATAGATCTCAAGGCGCTGATTCCAAAAATACAGGCATATAATAATCTTCAGATTTTGCGTAAAATACTAGCGAAATAAAATTTTTTAAAGGAAAAATAATTGTTTTTTCCTATTAAAAAAAAATCCTGACATGGGCCAAAACGGACGAAGGATTCGTATTCAGCGACGAAAAATACACCTATGATAGAAAACCATTTCTGATCCTGGTTAATTGACAGAAAAAATCGTGGTCCTGTATAATCATATAAATCAACGATTAATTTAATTTTTTATGAGACGGATTTTTAACCTATTATATATATATATATATATATATATATATATATATAAATTAAAAAATTGCAATGTCTGGTTAATAGGCATAAATAAAAACAAAAAAGTAAGTACCTGTGAAACATGATACTTAAAAAATAAAACTTGTTAAATTCACTATTAAAAAGATGATAAAATTTTAAGTTTGGTAAACTGATTTTTTTACCCATATTACGGCAAAGCTAGTTTGAGTTTACTTGTTGCAAAAAAATCTCCCCTATATTTATTTTTATTATTTTTATCTAAAGGTTAACACAGTTTGATTTTATTCGCTGCATTATAGAACATCTGCCATTTTATAGGAAGGAAGGACCTTTAATGGATTCTCTAAAGGTACAATGACCTATACCACCTTTTTTCATGATACCGGTTCAAATAGATATATTTTATTTTTAATGTATATTTTTTATAGGTGGGTAGATTTACGCGTTACTAATGCACATGAAAAACCTTAGGGTGTCCCAAATCTAGTTAGGAGCAATAAAAACAAGGACATTATCCTCTTATTGGGTTTATAATTTTTAGGGTGATTGTTTTTAATTAGACTATTTCATAAACAAAACCTTGAATTTTTAGTTTTTTGACCAATTAGATCAAAATGAATCTGATAATTTTTGCACAAGTTCAATTATCACTTGGTTACTATGGAAACAAGAAACTGTCAGTTACTGACATATTAATAAATGTTAAATAATAATAAATATTTTTGCAAAATGTGTTTTTAATTTGTGAAGCTTATCTTTATTTGATTTATTTTTATTGATAAACAGGCCACTCAAAACTAATTTAAACACTTCTTTATTAAAAATATATTTACAGTAAAGAAGTAAATAATTTACTTCTTTTAAATGACGGAAATCAAAACATCAAATGACTGCTCTGGTACCAGTACAGCGTTGCCAAACTTTATTAGAAACCGATCGAAAATTGTTTTTTACTGGTGGAAACACCCGTTATTTTATTACTTTTCAGTTGAAAACTAAACTTTTTAAACAAAAACACCAATGCTAAAATATAAGATAACAACTATTTTATTGGAATAATCTCAAGCATAAAATATCCCTTCGCAAACATCGTTGTTTTAAAAAGCGCAGCAAATTTGAGATATAAAATTTTAATTATAGTTGTAAAGTGATATTGTTGTTTAGTTCTTAAATTTTTAATTAAAATATGAAACAACATTAAACATGATAAAATTATATACTTTTTTATGTTGTTTGTGAAATAGTCTTTCAAAATACCAATCGTGCATGTTGAATTATACATAATTTTTTTACTGTATATAAAAAATTATTTTGCTTAAGGAAATTGTTTTCGTGCATTTTTCGTCAAAATTCCTCGACCTGCGGTCTCGGAATTTTGTAACACGGAAAATACACTCAAACAATTGCCAAGCTAAATATTTTTTAATACAGTAAAAAAATTATGGATAATTCAACATGCACTTTTTGATGTTTTGATGTTACTACTGAAAAATGTTTAAGATATCAAGGACTGACCCATGAATTTATTGTATAATATATGAAATATTTATGAGGTATTACTATTTTTAGTCAAAAAACAAAAAATGCAAAAAAAATGTCACGTTTTTGCTTGTTAGACGACATAATTAGTAAAATGTAAAGAATTTACTCGCTAGAAAATAAACACCATAATTTCTGCATAGGCTAAACTATAAATAAATAAATTAAAAACTACATGCATTTTAAAACACTCCTTACAAGAAACAGTTAAATCTGTATGAATATTTAGAAGGTAGTCCCTGATGGGTTAATTATTAATTACCAAAAAAATATTGTGTGTAAAAAAATAATGGTACACTGATAAAACAAAACTGGATTAATTACAGCAAAAATTACTGAGTAAATATACTAATAATTACAATTTGTAGTTGCGGTATATTACCATTACCTTTAATCAGAAATACAACTACAAAGGGGTAGTGAATAGTCTCGTTAATAGTATTTTTTCTATTTTGCGACTCTTATAAGCTCATAATCACACGCATTTTGCTTGTTCTTTTAGGCCCATAAGAGGTCTGTACTTTTTGTTCTTTTGGGTTGGCAACAGACCTGGCCTATCGCTTGACGTTTTCCGTGCAAATGCCAATGTCGCTTTAAAGTTGAATTTTCTACAAAATTTTGTGGTTAGGTTATTTTTACCATGTTAAAATTGTGGCTTGGTTAATTGCAGTAAAAAAGAGAAGAGATGACTATAAAATATATCAAAGTATCATTTGTTCTTAGAATTTTAAAGATGGTGTAAAATGTAATGCCAATCCAAAAAAAAATCCCTAAATCAGTCATCAATTTAAATGTAAGTTTTTTTTAATTTTAGAGCAAAATAGAAAAAATTGTGTAAAGCACTCGTTTCATAACACGTTTTTAACGCACTAGTACTTTAGAAAACTGGCCGCAAGCGGCTCGTTTTCTGCGCTAAAAACGTATGTTATGAAACTAGTACTTTAATATACTATTATTATATTATTCACAGTTATAAGTTGTAATTTAAGTGGTTGGAAATACTTTTAATATGGTTTCCCAGCATGCAACCTTGCCAACGTTGCTGTAAGCTTTCATTTGCAAGCTTCTAAAAACGTTTGTAAAAAAACGTTACATTAAGCTTTATAATTCCGAAGTTATGCAACGTTTCAAATTAAAGCTTTAAGAAAGCTTTAATATAAACTTTCAATAAGGTTACTTTTGAAACTTTACCATAAGCTTTACTTTTACAAACTTTTTGAAGATTTTACATCAAAGCTTGAAGAAAGCTTTAATTTAAACTTTAAGAAAAGCTATTTTTGAAACGTTTTCTTAAGCTTTAGTTTTACTAACTCATTAAATGTTTCAAATCAAAGCTTTGAGAAAGTTTTCATTTAAACCTTATATTCTAGAATATAAACATATAATTATGAAATTACACACAGGGCCCGACATAAGGGGGTATTGGGGGGTGTATCAACCCCCCCCCCCCAAGTTATTCAATTCGGAAAATATTTGCATCCATTCGGCAACATTTTTAATTCATGTGGCAAAATCAAAATCAAAACTTACTAGGGGTTCAGGGGGTAAAGCTTTTTTAGTAGGAATTTTCGCCAGGGACGACGCTTTTTAGAGATTTTTTTTTTCATCAAAAATTTCGTCAGATACTTTTTTTATTTTCATCAGGAACAAAGCGATCGCCTCGATCACCTCGCGCGAAGTGAGACCTTTTTTTTCTTTTAGTCGTCAAATTTTCTGTCAGATAAATTTTATTTATTCTTTTTTATATGGATTTTTTTTTCTTATTCGGTTATTTTTTTTCTTATTCGGTATTTTTGCCAGTGAAAAGCCCCCAATGAAAATGTCTATATCCGGCCATGAGTACACCCCCAAGGTAAACTAATGTGGAAGAAAATTATTTTGCTGGGTGGGTTTAAATATTTTTCACCTATTACCATTTTAGAGTTTTATTTTAAGTATATTGCATAATATAAATTGTGAGGTCATATATTAAAACGTAAATTATGTATATTAGTGCCTATTCACAAGGTCGAATAAGAACATAAAACATAACAATGCGATGCCGTGATTGGCTTGATGGGCCGCCATGTATCTTGTAAGCGAATCACGGAAAGTACACCACACACACCCCCCTCGAAACGCCCCTAGGTACCTGATTTTTTTTAATAAAAGTCATTAAATTTATAAATGTTTCTTCATTCGATCTGCTATAAACCTCTTACTAGGAAGAATTTAGAATCATTCGAAATGCTTTTGCTGCACTTATAAATAAAACAGCATTTCTCACTCTTGACTTTTTACGTTTTAGACGATAAGCTTGAACACATATTGTTGAATGCATTGCCAAAAAGTAGGTAATGGCGGGGTAACTTGGATATCAAAAATTTTACCTTAAACTTTTATCATGACAAATATTTATTATCTTTACTTTAAGAGGAGAATTATAGGAAGTTTTTTTTGCATTTTAAATTTAAATTTTTACATAAATTACTGAAATTTTATGCAATATGAGATGAAGCCATGTATAAATTATAATTTACTATTGTAAATCATTTTCCTTATTAAACACTTTTATTTCTTTAACATAGATTACTTTTTACATAAATAAATAATATTTTCTAACCATGTAATTTTGTTATCTATAATTAATTCAAGGAAATAAACAAAAAAATATTTTAATAATAAAACAGGCATACCAAAAAAAAGGCCTTGTCCACCAGACTTGACAAACATTTCTATATGTTTTTGGGGTAGATAAAATTTCGATAAATTGTATCAACTTAGATCACTTTTTTGAAGTTATTAAAGAAATGCGATCTGACCGAGTCAAACCAATCCAGATTCGGATTCAGCGACTCCAAAAATGTATAGAAATGTTTTTTTCGGCTGGTGGACAAGAACTTTTTTTTCTTGTGTCTGTGCACAGGACCACGAAAAAAAGGTCTTGTCCACCAGACGAGACAAACACTTCTATACGTTTTTGGGGTCGCTGAATCCAAATCTGAGGTTGGTTTGACTCGGTCAGATCGCATTTCGTTCCTAAACTCAAAAATTGATGAAAAGTGTTTCAACTTTCATTAATCTTTTGAGGTTAGCAACGAAATGAGATCTGACCGAGTCAACCCAACCCCGGATTCAAATTCAACGACCCCCAAAACGTATAGAATGTTTGTCTCGTGTGGTGGTCAAGAAATTTTTTTTTCGTGTTCCTGAATCAAGAATTTAATCAAGAATCAAGAATCAAGAATTTATTTAATGCTAATAAATATTTACATTTTTGCATTCGTCAGAAATATAGTATTTAAAATAAATATACAATATGTTTAGACAATACTTGACATATAACAATATAATAAATTAAACATGAAATACAAATTTAGGAAAATATATTTCCGTCATCCAAGAACTCCTGGATATTATAGTAGGCTTTTTTCATAAGCACCGTTTTGAGTTTTGTTTTAAATTTTTTTGAAGGCAACAACTGTAGAATCGCCGGTATTTTATTTAGGAATATAGGGCCATAGTAGTTTAGACCAAAACGACTAGATTTAAGTCTTAAATGTGCTAGATGAATTTTGTTTTTGTTTCTTGTATTGTAGTTGTGTATGTCTGAATGGCTTTTATAATCTTTCAAATTCAACAGGGCTTCACAGGTGCACTCCAGTATATAAACACAAGGGAGGGTCAAAAAACCATGCGACCTAAATTTGTCTCTAACGTCATCTTGATAATTTAATCTAGTAATTACCCTAAGGATTTTACGTTGCAGGCTGAACAATCTGTCTAGGTGACAGCTATGACCCCAACAGGTTATTGCATAACTCAGCCTGGACATAAACAACGAGTGGTAGGCAGTGACAACTACAGAGTGAGGCAATATATCAATAATATTTCTAAATAAGTAAATGTATTTAGCCGCCACACCGGCGATATACTCAACATGAGAGTCCCACTTTAAGGTGGAGTCAAGAACCACCCCTAGAAACTTAGGTCTGACTGAGTTATAGTCTGTTAGGTCTTGTAGCCTTTTATGAGTAAATATTAAATTATTTGTTTTTGAGGTGTTTAAGTGAAGCTTATTTATTGAAAACCAAGCTTTCAGTTTTGATTCACATTGTAACTGATTTGCCTGAATTTCAGCAATTGTGTTTGCATTTAGGAGGACAGTGGTGTCGTCGGCGAACAGCACAAGCTCCGCACCCGGCACAGCCTCAGCCAAATCGTTAATATAGATTAGGAAGAGGATAGGGCCGAGCACGGAGCCCTGCGGCACTCCATGTATGACCTCACTAACCTCCGAAGCTACCCCATTGACAAAAACATACTGGGTTCTACCAGTAAGGTAGGATTCTACAGTCTTCAAACTAGTTAAGTCAAAATTGTAGAACTCTAACTTTTTAAGCATAACATCAAATGGCACACAATCGAATGCCTTCTGTAGGTCATACATTACCGCAGCTGATAGCTGTTCAGCCTCCATAGCCTCTACCACCCGTTTAATAAGTTGCGCTATAGCATTTGAAGTTGATTTTTTGACTCGAAAGCCATATTGATTTTTGTAGAATAAGTTATTACTTTCAAAGTATTTAACTATTTGGTTTTTAAGTATGGTTTCATGAACTTTTGATAGAATGGGTAGTAGAGATATGGGTCGAAAATTACTAGGGTCATCCGCGGAACCCTTTTTGTGGATTGGGACCACCCTAGCAATTTTGTAAATTTTTGGAAAAGTGCCTTCGGATATGCTCTGATTAATTAGTTTAGTCAATGGTATGTAAATAATATTTGAGATTACCTTGATAAGTTCTGTAGACAGGCCATAATGGTCGCGTGATTTTTTGGGTTTTAGTGCCATTAAGACATCCCTTACCTCGATGAAGCTAGCTTGTTGAAATTTGAAAGACGAGTTGGGCTGGTTCGATAGATATTTACTGGGACTGACATCGGTTTTATCTACTTTACTGAGTAATTCTTGTGCTATACCTGCAAAATAGTTATTTAGGGTATTTGCATCGGCTGTGGGCTGAGTAGTTTTTGATTTTTTACCACGTTGTTCATTTAAGAGATCCCAGTAAGCCTTGGGGGCGTTACTAGATTCCCTAATGTATTTTGAGTTTTGTTCTTTTTTCGAAATTTTGATTTCCTTTCTATATTTTATACGGTATGATTTTATTTCAGCTGACAGGTCAGTACTAGGAAAATTCTCATTTAGTTCTTGCAAAAATGTTAAGTTTTCACGCATGCGAGATATTTTTTCTGAAAACCAGGGGTTGGTTACTTTTTTTTCTGATATTTTTTTTTCAGGGAAAGAATTTTTTAAAGAGTTTGTCAAGGTTAAGAGAAAAGTTTCATATTTTTCTTCTAGCTTAATATTCGAGTTATTTATAAAGCTCCAGTCAGCTTCATTTACTAAGTTATAAAAAGTTGACTTACCTCTAGTGGTAATAGGTCTGTATGTTTTAATTTTATTTTCATTATTTAAATCAACTCGGGTAAATTTAGTTGTATTTAGTTCAATGGCCCTGTGGTCAGACAGACCGGGAATCACTCTACTAGAGTGGGGCCTATTTACAAAATTTAAGAGAAAATTGTCGAGACATTTGTTGCCTCTAGTTGCCTGTGTTATGGTTTCATAATACCCAAAAGTTCTTGCCATATCTAGAAGAGATTTACAGTTTGCTGCATCGGTGCCGAAGTGCACGTTGAAATCCCCATTTATAATAACATCACGTTTGGTTCTGGCACATTTACCCATTAATATTTCCAGCCTATCTAAAAATACATTGAAATCCCCCTTGGGGGGCCTATATATTGTAATAACAATAAGGTTTTCTGCCTCAATGAGGCATGCTGATACTTCAATATCTTTTTCAACCGAAATATTTACCATGTCTTCTAGGTTAGAGGCATTAATTTCATTTTTGCACATAATTAAGGATCCTCCTTTTGTAGAGGTTGTCCTCTCATAAAAGGAGACTGTATGATAGCTATTGACTTGAAAAAATTGTTGTTGTCCATTTATTAGATGTGTTTCTGTAAAACACAGTATGTCCATTGGTTTTACTTGACTAAGGGTAAATATTTCGATTTCGTCGTTTTTATTCCGTACTGATTGGGCGTTTAAGTGAGTGACTTTCAGGTTTAAGTAATTTATGAGTTATTCTTGTTTATGGTATAGTCAAAAGCCTTCTTAAAATCTACAAATAATACTTCAGTACTAAAACATAACAGGAATTAAATTTGAAAAACATCAAGGCTAATCGATTTTTATTTATATAAATTTTTGAGCAGTAAAAAGTAAACAAGTACTATTTTAGGGGTAAGAACTTCAAAAAAAATTATTTATAGGGTTGCCATTTAAGACTTAAAAGTTTTGGTAGCTGGAGAGGAGAAATGAAAATTATCCATTATATCTACTTAAATCATTTGAATTGGGTAATAATATTACTGGATTGTGCTTTTTCTGCTTCTTTTATTTTTTTCTTCTCTTCCTTTATCTCATTTTTCCTTAGCCTTCCCTACACATATTTTTTTAGTACAGTAAAATTCCGTGAGTATAAATTAGCAATCTAAAGGCTCTAAATGCGGGAAAGACTATCGTTCCAACCAGATGTACCCAGAATGTATGGATTTTTTGAGAAAATAAAAGTTCTCTTAAGGGAAAAAGCTTAAAAGCTTTGTTTTTAGGTTTATAATGGCACACGTGAAATGCCTGTAAGCGTAATACATGGCACGAGGTGAATTACTTACAAATAACATGAAATCTTAGATCGTTTGAATTTATAACATTCCAGGGTAGAAGGGGCCATAACCTATTTATGCCTAAAGGTTTTTAATGACCCACGTAAATTTTTATTGCAGAATTATTATATTATTCACGGCGCCTGGGCTAGAATAATATTGTACGGTACTTTCGAATTTTAAAAACTTTTCAAAAATCGTCATTGACAAAAAATTCTTAGATATGAATTGTTTCCTAAAAAAAATACCAACTTTTTTTTTAATTTCCATCCGTCTGTCTGTCCGTCTGGCCGATGTCACGATTTTTGTGAACACGATAACTCAACAACGAATAATCCGATCGACTTGAAATTTTCAAGGGGAAGAACCCTCTTCCTTTTAAAAGTTATCCCCCCAAATACAAAAAGGTTATGGGGGTTAAACTTTTCAAAAAATCGAAAAAGCTGAAAGAAATTTCCGATTAACGTAACTGTTATTATAAGGATCAATTCTGCCAATTTTAAAAGTAATCCCCCTAAAAACTAAAAAGTTATGGGGGGTTAAGCGTTTAAAAAAATCGAAAAAAGCTGAAAGAAAATTTCGATTAACGTAACTTCTTCAGAAAAAATTACTTTTAAATAAAAGTAATTTTATAATTATAAAGATTAATTTTACCAATTTTTAAAGTAATTCCCCCAACAACAAAAAAGTTATGGGGGGTTAAACTATTTAAAAAGTAAATAAAATTAAAAAAATAATGTTTTCGTTTTTTGCAGAAAGAAAAAAAGTTTTTTTTAATTTTTTTTTTTTAATTTTTTTTTGTTTTTTTTTAAGATGTTATCTAAAAAAAATGTTAAATAAACTTTTTTGAAAAAAAGTATTTGGGAAAATGCAATATACCATTTACTGTGAATAATATATAATGGAATGCGAAACATTACGAATCTTCAAGGTTTGTTTTTAAAAATTTTCTGTAGAATTTGACCTAAAAACCAGCCATCTCAAATGAGTGGGATTACTTTTTCATAAAAGAATAAAATTCAAAAAAAAAAAGTCCAAACCAAAAAAATCGGATTTCAAATATCTTTATTCGTTTGTTTTTTGTAGGCTTCTAAAATCAAAAAATTACATTTTTTCCTATTTTTTTGCTATATTTTCATGAAAATTTTACATAAATACTAAAGATATGGCTCTGATTTTTATAGACAACACTAACACACATGTGAGATTTGTAAAAATAAAAAAAGTTTTAGATTGAGTCCAGTAACGAAGATTTTACGGGGAGTTATTGAAAGCAAAACAATAATATTTTCAATTATTTTATGTTTATTTAGTGTTATTTTAATATTTTAAAGCAACGAAAAAAAGTTTTATTTTAATTTTTCGATTTGTTTTTTTTTTTTTCATAATAGGTAAATTTAATTTGTGTGGCTCTCTAAAAAAGAAATAAAATATTTTTTTTTCGACAAGCCCCGGTAAAATCTACGTCATTGGATTAAATCTAAAACTTTTTTTAGTAATAAATTTATATCCAGAAATAAAATAAAAAAATTAAAATAACATTTTTCTTGTAATTTTTATTTACCTTTAAGATAGTATTTAAATCTTTTTTCTATTGTGAACAATACAAAATGTATGGACAAAACAAAAGCTTAACCCCCATTTTAAGATTTTGTTTTCAGTAAGTTAGTTAACTTTATGTATGCATACTAGGGTGCCCAGGACCTACGGAATTGTTGGGGTCCAACCCCTCAAAATTGTTCATTTAGATGACAGAACAACCCTGATTTTTTTATAGATTTTTAAAAAAATATTTGGAGGTCCCGCCCGGCGTTTTTTTAAATAGAAAATCATGTGAAGGAATTTAATTTAATATAAAAACTCTGATATTGAAAGTTTATGGAACAAAAAAGTGTTTCTGGATAATAAAGGAATATTCTCAATTTTCATGTCCCTCTAAAAAAATAAAACGGATTTTTTATGAGGTAAAAATGGTAAAAATTGACAAATGAGGTTAATAAATTCTAGAAAAAACTGCACTTAGAATTTTTTCCAAAGAGTAATTTTTTTCTAGAGTATTCTCCAATATATCTGAATTCAGGGTTTATACTTACTTTTTTGAAAAAAAGTACAGGGTGTCCAAAAAATAATTAAATATCTCAATAAAAGTTAAAAAAATGCATTAAATTGCAATAAAATGTCAGTTTTGTAGAAAATAAATAAAAAAATTTTTCAACATTCCTTTTAATATGTTAAATTATGTAATAAAACACATTAAATATATTTTTTTTTCAAAAAAAATGTAAGACGTTTATTTTTTAAAATCCGAAAAAAAAAATCGGCAACACCCAGTTATAAAAATAAATACATTTCAAAGCAATTTGTACATATTATTATGCTCTTTGGCCCAAATATCATCTCTTTAATCGAAATAAAGTGATTTTTTTACATTTTATGGGATTGGTGATTTTTTTTGACATCCTGTTCTTTTTCTCGAAAAATTAAATATGGGGCGTTAATTTGTATCTATTCAAGAATTGCTAAAAAAAAAGACCTATGAGAAAATTTTCTAAGTAACCTTTTTTGTAGCATAAATAAGCTTCATACATCAATTTTTAAAATGTTTTTACCCTGGTAAAGCCATTTTTTCATGTAAAAGGGTAATTTTTTTTTGTATATTCCCTTATTATTTAAAAATAAGTTCCCCTTCTAAAATCGCCGGATTTCAATATTTTTATATTTAAATAATAATAAAAAGGCTTAACATGTTTTCTCTCTCAAAAACCCGCCGGGAGCGACCTCTAAATATTTTTTTAAAAATCTGAAAAAAATTGAGGGTTGGTTTTTGACCTAAATAAACATTTATAGGGGATGGGACCCTAAAAAAAACATTTTTCAATTTTGACTGGGCACCCTAATGCATACCAAAACAAGTAGTTCAGTCGAACGTTCCTGTGGAAGGGCCTCACCTTACGGTGATATGCACATTCTCTGTTTTTTCTTTGGAATCAAAAGGGGTTCTTTAAAAAGCCTAAATTCAAACTTGCACCCCTGTGCGATTTATGTTTGCACAGTTATGTGCAAAAATGCATTTGTTTTGTTTTTACTCTGTAGCTCGGCTTTGGCTCGTCGCTCAACAAAAAATGAACATTATATTTATTGTAAACCATAGAAAAAATGTTATCTCTATGGTTTATTTAAATCAACTCCAATATGAGTAACCATCAAGAATTTCTTAATTTTATATTTATTGATTATTAAATTTTCTACAATTTATCTAAATAACTTTTTTTTGTTTAAATATTTAGAAAAAAAGTTACAGAGCGTTAAAAATTTGCAAAAGTTGAAAATTTGCACAAATATTTCGGTTTTTCTAAAACAATGTAAAACTAATAATTTTTTGAATATAATGCCTATTTCATCAACTTTAACGCTCTGTAACTTTTTTTCTGATAGTTTAAACAAAAAAAGTTATTTTACATAAATTGTAGAGAATTCAATAACGAACAAATTTTATATTATTTTTTTTTTTGAGCTACGAGCCGAAGCCGAGAAAAATTTGCACACCTGATTTCTTTCTAGGAGGTAGTTCCTTAATATTTCCTCGTTATTTTACTAGTATAATATTGATTGATATTTTAATTTAAGAAAATTACTCACTTACACTTTATTGTCTCTTTTTGCATGGAAGGTTACATATTGCGAAAAGTAGTCTATTTTCAAGAAAAACTGACATATTTTCTTTTAAACTCATTTTTGTAAAGCAATTTCACACGCTTACCATTTTTATCACGTAAATACGTTTTACTAACTTAATACATTCTTTCAAATTCGTAAAGAGGAATCTTTTAGGATTTTAAAAGGCCTAAAAGATACTGCCAACATTATAGAAAAATGCTGAAAATTTAAAAAATCCTATCCTGTGATTTTACTTGTTGGCGTATCTCCTTTTCACTATTTTGTTTTAGGTTTAAACCTTTTCAAAAGGGAAAGCCCCGTATTTTTATACAGCCTGTTCCAGAACTCGCGTACCGAAATTTGAGGGTATGTTAAAAACCCTTTTTAAAATATGAAAAAAATTAAAAAAAAAATCCATCTTCAATACTAATTAAAAAGGAAGCTATTTAATCTGACCAATCCTGTTGCTGATGTTAAATTACCTAAAAATTAGTTTTTTCCTACTAATCAGTAACTATGGTTGCATTTTAATGGTTGACTCGTGCATTGTTTAAGACTTTCAACTTTAGAATCTTTTTAGGTTATTATATTTTGACAAAACCGACAGAGGCTATCAAATATTCTATTTTTATAGGGTCACTCCATCCGGCGGTGGTTTTATGATACCCGTCTTAGACGGCAGCAACAAACTGCCGCTGCAACTCCATTCAGCGTGCTGAATGTAGTGCTTTTTTTTATTAGAAACTCAGATCTTTTAATTGATTTACTGGCTATAAATTCTTAATACAAATTAATAAAATAAAAATACAATAACTGAATTTTATTTATTTATTTCAAAGTAATGAACATAGGAAAAATTAAAAACAAATATTTTAAGCATTTTATGGTGGTTTATTTCTCAAAATAACTTACTATAGCATCTCCCAATATTCCGGCCCAAATATTCAAGGAAAACCTTCGTTGGGGATTTCCTTGCCTGAAGGCATGGGGATTTTCCTGTCCCCAAACATGAGAATTCCTTGAATTAAAAAAACCATCTCTTTGAAACCCAGACTCATCCGTAAAAAGAATGCTTTTTACAAAGTTTTCATTTTCTTGATGTTTCTGCAACAGCCATGTGAAAAATTCGACTCGTAAAGGATAGTCCTCCGGTGTCAAGCATTGTACTCGAGTGTAATGAAAGGGATGCATTTTTTCATCTTTTAGAATTCGTTGAACAGAGGTCTTAGACATATCAAGATTTCTAGCCACGATACTAAGGCTTGTTTCAGGTTCTTCTTCAAAAGCCTGAATGACAGCTTCTTCATTATCAACAGTTCTTGCAGTTCGCGGAGCGCCTCCAATCTCTTTTTTGTTTGGAGTTAAATTTCCAGAATTTCTTGCCCTTTACACCAATCTTAAAATAATATTTCTGCTAGGATGTTCTCTATTGGGAAAACGAATAGAATATTCTACAGATGTAGCTGAAGCACTCCGGCCACACTCGCCATATAAAATTAGCATTTCGCAATACTCTTCTGAAGTAAACATCATGAAAGTTTTGATATTTTTTTATGACATTAATAAATATTTATGTCACATTAATCACCATGTCAACCTACAGAATATGTACCTGCAATAATTAAATTAGCTTCCATAGCTACAAATTCAACCTTTAATGGTAATTTATAATCAGCAACAGTATTTGTCCACTTAAAGCGTTCTTATTTTTGAATTGAACGAAGATGGATTTTTTTTGAAATTTTTTTCATATTTTCCAGAGGGTTTTTAATATACCCTCAAATTTCGGTACGCGAGTTCTGGAACAGGCTGTATATATATATAATTGTTTTGCTGATTTTAGGTTTTATGTCATTTTATGTAGAAAAAAAAAACTTTTCTAGCAAAAAAAATGCAAGTCGGATATTCGGATTACCCAAGAACACAGAGCTAGATACTTTGCCTACTATTGATTGTACGGGGTCGTGCACAAATTACTTAAAATTTACGGGTGGAAGAAGGGTAGAAGAAATCTATACTTAGGGTAAAGGTAAATTACTTTAAATAGGGTGGGTCTGAAAATCTCTAAAACATGTATTATGTACGTATTTGTGCACGAACCCTATGACAAAAATTTTGGTATAAAAAAGCTTGATTAGTTAATAGTATATTAAAGGACAAGTTACATAAGACACTATTTTGGCGCACGCGTCCTTGTTTGGAAAACGAGCCGCGAAGCGGGGGGTTTTCCAATTGACGAGTGCTCCAAATGTCTTATGGAAAGAGTTCTTTATACTATTTTATCTATTTGGGTGTTTTAGTTTGCTAACAAAGTAATTAAGTTTTAAATAATTTCAAATTTAATGTATTTTGAAATACAATTTAAAATTTTTGGTTTGTTTTTTTTTATTACAAATTATAATAGTTACAAACTTTTAAGTGTATTTTTATAGATATTTTGAATAAAAATTAACTAGGAAGAATTAACATTTAGGTACTCCAGGGTACAGAGTTGTCTCAAATGCTTTTATGCTGCCAGCCCAGCACCTTCACTTCAGCGTTTACCTAAAAATAACTTTTTTTTTATATAACATCAATTTATTGAATGTAAACAAGTTTATAAGATTAAAATGAATATGTAAAATTAAACTAAATATTAAACTAATTAATACCTAATGTAATTAAAGATGTGATTTTTGACCTTGTTCGTAGAATAATATGTATGCTTCACCTGATACGATCTATCTTAGTGAAATTGAAGATACTCTAGAATAACTCTTTCTGGCACACATCAAACATAGCCCACAATCACTAGCCCAGTCAAATAATAAATTAAAATTGCAATAAATGTACACGAGCTGATATTTTAAAGGCTAGTAGTGGATGGTAATAGAACACTCCTGTTAGTTTTTCACCTGGTCATTTGCGTAAGGGGTGTCCGCTAGGTTTGGACTTTTTGTGAGTTGCTTAATATTCATCTTACGATAACAATTTATATAACCAATTTTGTAAAGGAGGATATTTCCAACAATTTTTGTTTGGATAATTTTTTTAATATATTAATAACAATCGAGTTAATCCAAAAATAGCCATGTTGGAAGTAAAATTGTTGTTTTTTTTCATTTTTCAGCCAAACTATTTATCAAAGAATAAAAGTGTTTTGAGCAAACTTGTAGCTCTTGAAATTTTTTATAAGTTTCATATATTATAAATTTTCATAGATACTATGGTACGGTTACAGAGGGTGCAACTCGACTTTCAGCGCCCACTGTAACCGTAACAAAACATTAATGAAAATTCGTAATATATAAAACTTATAAAGAACTTCAAGAGCTATAAGTTTGCTCATAACCATTTTTATCCTCCGATCAATAATTTGGCTAAAACATAAAAAAAAAAATTTCACCCCCAACATGGCCATTTTTGAATATTTATAACACAATTGTTATTAATATATTAAAAAAATGATATGAACAAAAATTGTTGGAAATTTTCTCCTTAATAACATTGGTTATATGCATTTTTATGGTAAGTTGCATATTTAGCGAGATAACCGCACTCACTCCCAAAATTCAAGATAGCGGAGATTCCTTACGCAAATCACCCGGTAAAAAACTAACAGGTGTGGTCTGTTACTATGCACAACTACCCTTTAAAATATCAGCCCGTGTACATTTATTGCAATTTAACATAGGAATTCCTCGTTATTTGACTGGACTAAATACAAAACATACATATTTACTAATATTTTATAAGAATTTTATCTGTTTTCTAGATATTTAGATACTGTTGGATATAGAAGCCAGAATTGTTAGAAATGTCTTATTTTCAATTGTTTTGTTACTTTGTTACTAAGTTGGTAACTTATGAACAAAAAAATTCCCAAAACTTTTACAATTAATAAAAAGTTACTAAAACTGTTTAACAATTAAGTTTATTGTAACACGTGTACACGCAAACAAAAACTACAAAAACGTAATTCTGAAACGCAAATAGATAAAAACGGTTCTATGCATGCATAGGGACGTATAGAATGCCTAATATAGGAAGGGGGTGAAACTCATCTGCCTTGAATATAGATACAATTAATCAACTATGTCATGCAAAAAAATCTGAAAAAATTACTACTACAATTTTCCCAACCACACGGAAAGAAATTAGTGGGCTCTGCGCTATACATTATAAGATATTTGGTAACAGTGGCAAATTATAGTGATTTAAGCTATAGATTATAAGGGACACAATAACTAATAATGTTAAAAATAAATTGGAAACGATTATATATATTACAGACACGATTATATTTATTACAGGCACTATTATAAATTTACAGAAATTTTATTATATTATAAAAATTATTAGCACGGACAATAATTAAATCTATTTAAGCTATAAATGCCATACTATTTGTTATATTTTATTATTCACTAAACAATTAAAGTATTTCATATAAATTTTTACACTGACTGCCATAATTGTAAGAGAAAGCCTTGTATTTATATAATAAGCGATTATAATTTGCTTGGTATGTGTGTTATAGCGCTCCTAGCTATAATTTTTTTTTCCGTGCAGATAAAAAGTTACGAGTAAAAAAGATTATCACTTAAAAAAATTTCTAACTACAACACCCAGTTTTCCCAACTGCCCAACATTGGGGGTAATACACCCCCACATCCCTCCTTGGCGACGTCCCTGCCTATATAAATTTTTCATAATTATAAACTAGGATAAACTAGAACATAAGGTACTTTGACATTTATGTGTTTTATTTAAAATAAATAATTTAGTACATTTTAATTATAAATAAACAATCGATTTATTAGTAAATTAATTGTATCGGCAATTAATAAATATTAATATTTAATATTCATGGAAAGAACATAAATTTTCTATTACTGAAAAATTAATTAAATTATTCATCAATAACACTGCTCTACAAAACAAGATTTTTTTATTTGCCGGGAACCTTTTAGTTGAGTCTGGCTTTTTTGTTTTAGGGGGAATCACTTTCAAAAACAATAAGGATCTTCCACTCATAGAGCTTGATCGGATTATTCGTTCTTGATTTATCGTGTTCACAAAAATCGTGACATCGGACGGACTGATAGACGAACGGACGGACGGATGGACGGACGGACGGATTGTCGGACGGACAGACAAACGGACAGAAGGATATTAAAAAAAAAGGTTGCTTATTTTGTTATGAGACAAATTTATATCTAAGAGTTTTTTCTCTAAAAAGATTTTTTAAAATGTTTGAAAATTCGAAACAACCGTATAACACTATTCTAGCGCAGGCGCTGTGAATAGTATAAGCTCTAACTTTTTTATTGCAGTGGATTTAAAATATATTTATTTGTTTGTTTCTTATAGGCTTCTAAATTCAAAAAATTAGAATTGTCACTTGATTTTGCTCTCCCATTTTGAAAATTTTCAAAATTTCGGAAAGCCTTATATTCGTCCAAAAATTTTCAATTTTTTTGCGTATTTTTGCGTTTTATGCCGTTTTATGTCGATATAAATCAATTTCAAGCAAAATAAAAACATGTCGCTCGGTCAATGGGTCGGTCGATCGTTCTGTTTGGAAAATCTTATGGGCACGATAACTTAAGAATGTTTTAAGCTAGAGACTTGAAATTTGGCATACAGGTATGTTACCAAAATGTCTCGCTCGGGATTGTTTTTGATGAACATTGCAGTGAGGCAAGGGGGGTAAATTGCTATATAGGGGTTTTTAAGATTGCTGAAATTATAATAAAGTTTTTCTAACTCCACGCCTGAGGGGTAGAGGGGGTAAATATTTTTAAATATTTTCAATATTTTCTTCAAAATTGGGGTTTTTGTGGTCGACGAATATGAATCTGAAAATAATTTTTTTCTAATCTCACTCCCTGAGGGGCGGGGAGTAGTTATCGTGAAGATTGGTATATTGGGGTTTTTGAGGTTGCTGAAAGTGAATCTGATATTAAAAAAAATCCAACTCAACCACGTAAGGGGCGAGGGTAGTTTTCGTGAAAATTGGTATATTTTTAAGGTTGCTAAAAGTGAATCTGATAATAAAAAATCCATATCACGCTCGGAGGTGAAAAATAGAAAAGCTCTTTTAGTAGACAGTGTATTTCTTTATTTGCAAAGAAATAACGTTGCCTATAGGTCTATTTAACAAAATACAACTATATGTTGGCATTGGATACAAATATAGCATGGCAAATATTATAAATTAATTAATTAATTAATGTATCCTTTGGTTATTAAACATGGCGATTTTAAATGTTTGTTTTTTGGGGTTTATTACCCTAGTAGCAATTTTTGTCTTGAGCAAGTCTCAAGATTCTTGATCAAGTAACTGCATCCAGATTTTGATAATTCTGGCGGAAGATACTGTCGACAGATTCTTGCTTAAGAATTGTCAAAGAATTGCTACAGATACTTCGTCGTGAAGATTCTTGACCAAGAATCTTGTCAAATCCTTGCTACATACTTGATGAACAGACTTGACAAAGTATTGCTAAACGCTCTGCTTCCAGAATCTTGCTAAAGTCTTGCCCAAGTCTGGACACAGAATCTTGATTAATTCTCTTGCTCAAGAATTGTCCAATTCTTTACAAAGAACTTTGTCAAGTACTCTGGTCAAGAAACTTGTCCAAGATCAATGTTACTAGGGTAAGATCCAAAAACATTTTACTTTATTATTGATTTAAAAATGTTTAAGTAAAAATAAGAAGCTCCTTTTTAAAACACAATAAGTCCAAAAATTCCTATAGGTAAAATGCAAAATACGACGGTATTTGGGTACTATTTTGTGATTAGGTACGTCATGACGCGTCAGTCCGAATAGCTGTAAATTTGACTTTAGCAACTTTTTTGAAATCAAAAAGATCCTTACTCAAAAGTTATTAGTTTACATAAATAAACGTATAAACTTACCTAATAATAGAATATTATATAATCGTAACAATAATAAACAATAGTGTTAACTATAGGTAAATATAATCAATAAATTAGTATTCTGCTATAGTCCAGGGATATGAAACTTTTGCCATGACACTGACTCAACCAGAGGTCTGTCAAGTTTTTCAGGTAATACAGGTGTATAGAAGCAAAACCTATGTATTTGCTGTAGTGGATTTGGTGTGGTTATTAAGATATTAACAATTAAAAGTAATAAAATGTCTATTTTTGCACATTTTAGCATACCAGTAAAAAAATTGAGTTTTTTATCAAGTAACCATCTTGTAGGAAATTAAAAATCCTTCAAACTGGCTTTTTTAAATGTCGATAGGATGATTTGTTGCTTAGAAAACTGCAAAAAACAATCAAAATTTGCATATTATTCA
Organism: Brachypterus glaber; assembly: GCA_958510825.1. Classification (NCBI taxonomy): domain Eukaryota; kingdom Metazoa; phylum Arthropoda; class Insecta; order Coleoptera; family Kateretidae; genus Brachypterus; species Brachypterus glaber. Next base: position 36,111,279 of record OY294046.1, read on the forward strand.
ATAAACAATAAATTTTCCAAAAATCAACCTAAGACTTTGTTACTGGGTAAAAAGTTGCGTCTTATAGACTTAATATGTGGTTAAAATTTCAGAACCATTCATCAATAGTTTTTGCAAAATTGCAATTTTTTATCCCAGATATGTTTTTTGTGCAATAATAGTATGCGTACAATAATGAAGATATGATGATTCTACGGGTATCTAATGAAAGGAGAAGAGTTTTTTTATCAAAAGAAATTATTAATTAAAAAAATCCATTTCTAGCATTGCAAAATTTCCTTACAAAAACACTTTAATTTTTACCATAAACCATTTGAATAACTTTGTTGCAATTAATTTTAGGAGAATGATTTTTTCATATTCGAAAAGCTGGAATTTTTACACGAATTTAGAATAAAAAGATTGTTCATTTTGGAGTGTTAATGTTAATGGTATAGGAAAATAGCGTTAAGGGGGGGGGTCCAAAATAATCAAAATTTGCTTTACGTAATACTTGAAAGTTCCCAAATCCAACGCAGCAAATACATAGGTTTTGCTTCTATACACCTGTATTACCTGAAAAACTTGACTTGCTCATATCCCTGGACTACTAGCAAATAGTATATATATTATTAATATCCAAAATATACATATCTACATAGTATTAGTTACCTTATAATAGGTAATAATGATTATTATTTCATGAAAGTCAAATAATAATAATAATGATTATGATACTGGGCAGCATAATATTTTTTTAGATATACACGGTGAGTCAGGAGAAACCAAACAGGAGTGTATTCTGCCCTACTACGCTAGAAAGCAGTAACTCCATTTGTCGCATAGCAGCGTTTTCAAAATATTACATCAGAGTTGACGTGAAAAAGTCGCTAAGCGATAAATGGAGCTACTGCTTTCTAGCGTAGTAGGGCAGTATTGTACACAATGTGTAGTAGTATACGTGCGTTCCATTTAAAAATCTAAATTAGGGGTCGTTTCCGGTTATACCGGAAGTAACAAAAAAAATACGTTAGATTCGAAATATGGTCTTATAGGCACCCTGTAAATTTTATTCTTTTATCTCTAAAAATAAAAAAGTTATAGGGGCAAGCCACCTTCCGGTATACTGAAAAAAAAATTGCACCAATTATTGTATCGATGCTTAAAATTCCTTGCCTTTATGTATACATTAATTATATTAATGAATTTTATTATACATTTTACATTTAAACAACCAATTTTAAGCATAAAATTTTCTTTGACACAATTAAAAACGATCATCAGTGCAAAATCAATGTAATTTTTATTGATATCGCGTAAAATTTTGGTTCAGGGTAGGCTTCTAAAAAATATTTTTGTTGTCCTGTGTTATTTAACGAATATGAAATAATGTCTTATTAATAATTACAACCTATTAATTAATTAGTCACTGTTTATCTACAAACCTATTGGCATGTTACAAGTGCGTTGGTAAACAATATTACCTATTACTCATGTGCTTACTTTAAGGGTTAAATCATGTGAAAACGGATATTATTAGAAATTTTGAAATTATGTCAGCCAGAAACAAACAAAAACAAATTAATTAGAATAATCATAACAATAATAATAATAAGGCCCCTACACTATCAAAGCCTAACTGAAGCAGTCCCTTACTCTTTTTGAAAAACTGATTCGGACTCGAAGCATCCCGTACTTTTAGTAGGCTACCGAAGCAGGCATGAAGCCACCTTACTTGTTAAACACTACATATGAGTAGTATTGTTAAATGTCATAGCCTATGTACAGAATTGAACAGAGAAAACTGTATTTTTAGAATTTGAACAAAACGGGCTCATAAAAGATATAGGGGAACAGGGGGCACAGTGAGTCACTTACTTTTTCAGAGCGCACATTTTTAAAAGTTTTGACAATAACTTTTTTTTTCATACTACGTTTCTTTGATCTTTAAGCTAACATAATTTGCAGGTTTAAATTAAAAATGAATAGACCATGATTTTTTACAAGTACTTTTTTGACAGTATGTCATTTGATTCACTGAGCCCCGAGTACGGGGTACAGTGAATAACTGCAAGGGGTACAGTGAGTCAGTATGGGGTACAGTTAATCGTGATATTTAAATAAATTAAGTTAATTTATTATTTAAAAAAAATGTTTATTTTAGATACCTACATAGTTAAATAAACTTAAATAAAACTCTTTGGTAACAAAAAACAAAACTTAAAATTAATTAACGTAGGTAAAACAAAACCTTGAAAATGAAACTCTTAAGTAAGAAAAAAAAACAAAAGTCAAAATAAACTAACGTAAATAAAGACCCTAAAAAACAATGTTAAATGTATATTGTATAAACCGATTTTCAAAAAAATCATCATTTGGAAAAAAATAATTTCAACATGTAGTTTTAGCAACCTCAAAAACCCCCATATTCAAATTTTCACGAAAATATGAAAAATATTTTAAAATATTTACCCCCTCAACCCTGCGGGGGTGGAGTTAGAATTTTTTTATTATCAGATTCGATTTTAGCAATATTAAAAGCCCCTGTAATGAAATTTTCAAATTTTTGTAAATATTGTTCTCGCTCGGGATTTTGGTAACATACCTGTATGCCAAAGTCTCTAGCTTAAAGCGTTCTTAAGTTATCTTGACCACAAGATTTCCCGGACAGACCGACCAATCGACCAACAATTTTGAAATTAATTTATATCGACATAAAACGTCATAAAACGCAACAATACGCAAAAAAAAATAATTTTTTTCTAAATTTTGAAAATTTTAAAAATAGGAAGGCAAAATTCCTACAATAATTTTAATTATAAATATACAGGAACATTTAACCATAGTTGAGGCACAGTGGATCATGAGCCACTGTGTCCAATCGGTCTTTGACTCACTATGTCCCCCCAGTAACCAGACCAGTTCAAAGTGGACATAAAAAAACATACCAAATATCTCATAAATTTGTGTAAACAGACTTATTTAAGGGTTAATAAAGAATATAAAAATGCCAAATTACACTGGAATTTACGTAAAAGTAGTACAAATATACCTAATTAACAGATTAACAAAAAAAAACTTTTATTCATTTTATGCAGCCACCTCTTCGCTTTAACACACGCCACGCAGGTTTGCCGGCAACTGACCCTTTATCTAGAGAAACGTCTTCTTAGCGCGCCATTAGAAAGCGGCGTTTCTAAAACTAATATTGGTAGAGTTATAGTCAACGATTCATTGTGCCCAATGACTCACTGTGCCCCCTGTTCCCCTATTTTATGGAATTGATAAATTAATCGTGATTCATATTACACAGGGGTTAAATTCGTGACTGTAACAGTACCTATTATTTATTAACTTATTAGTAGTAATTTATAATGTTGTGCCATTAAAGGTAGGGCATTTTTATTAATTTATTCCGACTTTTGTCTTTTAAGAAGATGCAAGATTTTATGAAACCTTTCTTTGTCACACCTGGCAAAATAGTATGAATTTTTAAATAAAAAGAAATAACGATTACTTTAATTATAAAGAAATTGACCTCCAAGTTATATTAAGTAGGCAAATGAATTTTTTAAATTAGATATATCATTCAAAAGTTATAAGGTGTATTTGAAATAGCGTCAGAAATTTTAACAGATGATTCTACATCATAAAATATGACAAAAAGTTCCTATAAACATATGTCTAAAAATGCGTCACAAGGGAGCTACGCCCCTTTGAAAGTGGTTAAAAAAATCGGTTTTTATTTAATAACTCAGGAACCCTTTGAGATATATCAACGAGGTTTTGCACGTCAACTAATCCTATCAAGGCCCGTTTTTATGTGTTATTTTCATGTACATATTTCAACCAGGGGTGTGCGAAACGGAGGAGGGGGCTTATCAGTTTTTTGTCCCAAACTTTTTTCTGTGTAACTTTTTTGCAATTTTATTTTTGAAATATAATTCCTCAAGTCATAATACATAAAAAAGGTACACTTGTTGTAATACTGTAGGATTAACTGTTTTCGAGAAAAATTCATTTGAAGGTGAAATTCCACGGTTCGAGGACGAAAAATTAAATACTAAAATGTTGAAAACCAAAATTTTAATGATGCAGGGCGAATGTACATTAAAAACTAAGAAAAAAACCTCATATACAGGTACTTCGAAAAATCAATCCTAATGGAGCTATGGTCTCCTAAATATGCACCATTTTTAAAGGGATATGGGCTTTAAAAGCGTTTTTTCGACCTACATGTATGGAAACTTTTTTTCTTAGTTTTTGATGTAGAATAACATTGCATCATTAAAATTTTGGTTTTCGACATTTTAGTATTTAATTTTTCGTCCTCGAACCGTGAAATTTCACCTTCAAATGAACTTTTCTCGAAAACGGTTAATCCTACAGTATTACAACAAGAGTACCTTTTTTATGTATTTTGACCTGTGGAATTATATTTCAAAAATAAAATTGAAAAAAATGTTACACAGAAAAAAGTTTGGGACAAAAAACTGATAAGGCTCCCCCGTTTCGCACACCCCTGGTTTAAATAAGTACGTTAAAATGACATACAAAGATGGATCTTATTGGGATTAATTCACGTGCAAAACCTCGTTAACATATCTCAAAGGGTTCCTGAGTTATTAAATAAAAACCGATTTTTTTAGCCAATTTCAAAGACATATGTTTATAGGAACTTTTTGTCATATTTTATCATGTAGAATCACCTGTTAAAATTTCCTACGCTATTTCAAATACACCCTGTACAGCCAGACGCGTCCGTCTAGACGGACAGACAGAGCAACAGTTTTTAATTTATTAATTTTATTAACGAGTATTATAATACAGTAGCCACCTGTCAACAACTTAAAAACCAAATTCTCAATTTGATTGGTAATAACTTTGGACTAATACCAACTTTTCCTATGGACTCCACCACGTTTCAAACGACACAGGTTAGAGCTATAAATGATGATTTATTACATTTACATATATGAGTAAATGACGTGGTTAAATAGAATTTATCACTTCAAGATGGCGTACGAACCACACAACAAATTATTAGCACGTAATATCACGTCACCACAAAAAGAAAACAAATTGTCCAATTCCCCCAAAAAAACTAAACACGATATAAATTAGGAGAAACTAAAAAATATAATTGTGATTGAGCAGACCTACTTATTAAGGACAATCGCTCATGTATGAAATCCATTTATCATTTTTCATTATAGATTTGGACCTGTTGTAAAAAGTTGTTTAATTTTTAGTTTTTGACCTAGGTACTTACAGATTTTTGGGCCATCATAGTCGGGAAGTAGGCTTTTATAACAATCCATATTTGAAAGATATTTCATATATACTTTTTAACCGACTTCCAAAAAGGAGGAGGTTATCAATTCGACGTGTGACTTTGTTTTTTTTTATGTTTGTTCCCGCATAACTTTGAAACGGATGAACGGAATTAGATGAAACCTTTTGCAATTTAAAGAAGATATTCATGAGGTGGTCCAGTTTTAATTTGAAGCTAGGATAATGCCGCGTAAGCCGGATAATTAACATTAATCTAATTGTTTTAACGCGATTTCACTTAAAACTGGCTTAACCAACCAAGTTTTTATAAAATGATCGGATAATAGACTTCTGTCTCTAAAAAGTAAAAAATAAAAAATAAGTCGGTGCCAATTTCATAGCAAACAATTTAACAACAAAAATAATAGTTAGTATTTAATTTAGGCACCGGATTATTTTTAATTTTTTACTTTTTAGAGACAGAAGTCGGTTAATTTTTTTTGCGAAAAGTTTTTATCCATTGTCAAGTAAATATCAGTGTAATAATTCTTAATTTTTTTGTTTTTTGCAGCCTTAGGCTGTAGAACGCGATAAAATAGTACATGAAATTCGTTTGCGACTGACTTTTAGAAGTTATACCTACATACTTTTTGTAAAATTATATAAAATAACTTAACGTGTTTGTGAGCGTATGAGGGAAATCAAGCAAAAAATAACAATACAATGACATTTCACAAAGCTCTAAATTATCTAGGCCATGATTTATAGAAAGTTTAATTCGGGGGGGTTCGCCAGACACATACGTGTAAAAAAAGTGTACTTCTGCCAGTAGAAGTCCCACATTGTCAATATACCAGGATTATTGGTCCTTTATATCCAAAAAAATTGCTTACAGCCTCCCAATCCTTACTACTATAATAGTAGTAACTACTAATACTACTACTACTACTTCCACTGACTCCAATCACTTTACTTGTAATTATTCCCTTGGGACTCCCAAGACTTGTTTGGTATCAACTCTCACTCTATACAGGTGCCTTTACTTGCCTAAACTTGCCACCCTCCTGATTTTTAGAACATAAATATATTTATAAAAAAAAACTGCTGCCAGCAAAATAATACTTTCTCCTATAGGACTAGGTACCTTAAATTCAAAAACGATAAAAATTCATTATTCAAAAAAAAAAAAAAATTCAAAAAAGTTTCTTTTTCGTAAAACGAAAAATTAAACTGAAAAAAAAAATGTTTTTCAAAAAAAAATGTTTTTCAAAAACAAATGTTTTTCAAAAAAGAGTTTTTCAAAAAAAAAATTTTTTTTCAAAAAAAAATGTTTTTACCCCATTTTACCCCCTTTTCCCAATCCGATTTTCACCAAAAACAATCTCCGTCTAGAAGTTTGGATAAACAACCTATGGTTGAAGTCTTTAGCCCGAAGCGTTCTTGAGTTATAGTGGTCACAAATTTCCCGGACACACAGACAGACCGACAGACAGAAAAAAAACTTGACTGAAATCGTATATTTTAAATATGAAACGTCCAGAAACATAAAAAAAGCAATAACAATTTTTTGATCTTTTTTACTAACGCAAGACTTTCCTTGGGGAAAGTAAAAACCTATTAAAACTTTTATAAACTTTTTTGTTAATAAGTTTCGGCAAGGTGGCATTTTGAATTTTTGGTAGAGGCCTATCTGAATCTTTTTGCACAATAAAAAGGCAAGTCTAAGTTTTGAACACATCTATTTAGAAATCCCTATTTAGAGAATTGGTTATCTCCTAATCTGTAAACACAAACCAACATAGACTTATTTCTTGATTACTGTTTTAAGTTACAGAACTCTTTCTTAATTTGTGTTTTATAGCGCGCATCCATAGGGCCTGTATTGACAATATCAAAGTCAATTTGACATTGATATGAAATGTCCCTAAAATATTATTATTATTATCATTATTATTATTATTATTATTATTATTATTATTATTATTATTATTATTATTATTATTATTATTATTATTATTATTATTATTATTATTATTATCATTATTATTATTATTATTATTATTATTATTATTATTATTATTATTATTATTATTATTATTATTATTATTATTATTATTATTATTATTATTTATGTTAAAAATTTCTAAAATATTGACAATTTTAATCAATATTTAAGGATCACTTTATCTAGTTACTAGAAGTTTGTTGATTTAAAAGTCATAAACAATTTGACATTATAATGATGTCTGTTTCATTTGTGTTAACTTTTAATGGACAAGATTTTCTTTTAGTCGGACTAAAACCCAAATGTTTTCAGTTATGTATTGACTGTCAACTGGCATGTCATAAACGTCAATAATGACACCGTCTGAGGGCTCACTCTAGCCTAATTACGTAACTTAGACTTATTGACAACAATCAAGATGTAGGTATATAGTGGTCTGTGTCTGTAAAATTGGGACCTTTTTCGTACCAAGTACAAAATATATATCTAACTCGAGCCTTTCAAAGCCTGTTTGATTATTTAAATCGCCATCTGCCTGTAGCACGCGTTGAGCAACAGCTGTCTATCGCACACTCTCGGTGCCCTAAAAACCGGTAGCCTCTCGCATTGGCCATACATGACGTTTTTAATAATTTTCTATTTTAATCAAATGGGTCCTTTCGAGTAAAAAAACTCCACAAAGTTTTTCTTGTCCTTATGTAATGTTAACGTTTACTAACTGGCACCTGGAATGTGAGGCGCGCGGAAGACAAGAGGTAAAATTTGATGCGTATTCTATAGGCGACCTTGCATTCCACATATTCCAGCGAAATGCCAGTTCGTAAAATTTTAACTTTATGTGTCAGTGAGTAGGACCTGGTTCCGATTGGTAAAAATGCAATATTTGGCATTTGTAGGGCTTTTTTTTGGTATGGATATGGGGTGTTTACCATTGTTTAGTAAAAGAGTTGGTTGGTTTTTTTGTTTTTAATATAATATGTTTTACTTTAAATATTAGGAAATTTTACGTAATTTCAATAGTAAAAAAAACTCCTTAAATCAAAAAATAAAAAAATAATAAATATTTATAATTTTTTTTATTCGAAATGCCCCTTAATAACTTTCTATTTTAATCATAAGCAGACATGTGTTACTGCCCTTTAATATTTAAACATGGCCAAATTGCTTTTTTGATAATTAATTTTCTAGCTGTATGTGCATAATAACCGCGATACGAACTATGTATAGGTTATTACACGGATAGAAAATTCTAAAATTATGAATACAAATTGTTAAGCATATATTATACAATATAATAATGTAATTATTACAATAGACGCTATTATCTGGTACCTGTCATATTTGTATTAAAACGTTTTAATAAAAATGAAGGTTTCTAAATTTGTACTTTTTTTCAGCAACCTACTTAAGTGTGTATTATTTTACTTGTTTAAATATATTTCGAAAATTGATATTTTTAATTATATTTTATCAATGTGTAGCGCGTCGGACTACGGTTCAAACTTTAAATATCTCTTTTTCTTGGTCGTAATGTTGTTGTATTTCTAACTCTTTTTATTAATACCTAATACCAAATATACTTAATTTGTTTGAATTTGTGTTATAAATCACATTTTGTGATTTACGCATATACTACACTATACATAGTTTTATCCGTGTGTGTATAGGTTATTACTCAACAACACTTAATATGTGCATGAAAAGAGAGTTCGCTAGGTAGACCGATAGATTCTATATCGACTGGTCTATATGAAAACCTCGTAAGTCGTATGTGAAGAATAAACCATTTTGTTAAATAAATAAAACGAAACAAAATAAATTAAGGTGGGTTTATCATTAAAAGTAGGTACTTCGTTTTTAAGTTAAAAGCAAGAAATGTTTCTGCAGGATTTATTGACAAATCAGTAATAACCCATTCCTGTAAAGTTATGTTCAGTATTCGGCGAATTTCCAGTGTTCGCATAGACGCCGCGTCGGCTCTAGCGTTGACGCGAGGTTTTAAATATTTAAATTTTTATTTCTTTTTATCTTGATTTTTTCTTAATGATTCTATTTAAATGAGTAAGGTGGGAAAAAAGTTATCGATAAATAAAATTTAAAAACTTTCGTATTCTTAAAAGATAAAAATCTAATGTCGGTTTTTTCTATGAAAAACATCGATATATATATACATATGTATAGTTAATATTGTTATGTGTAACAAATTAGTAGTCAAATGTTTCGATTTAGTGATCTTTATAAAAATTTCCCTCATAATTCGGCAAAATTATGCCGTAAGCCTATATTTCTGTGTTTATTTTCAACGTAGATGAGTCATAACTGAGTTTACGCCGACTACTGGTTATGATATGCGAGCTTTTTATACATACCAGTCAATATGATACCTTTTGCAAAAAAATATGCAAATGAATATTGCTTGAATACATAATATATTTGTGCTATACGTTTTATGATAAGAGCTGATGGATTTTCGTGTTAATTTAAAACCAAATCCAAAAGCTCGTAATAAAAATGAAGTTTCTACAAAACCAGTATGCAAATGAATATTGCTTGAATACATAATATATTTGTGCTATACGTTTTATGATAAGAGCTGATGGATTTTCGTGTTAATTTAAAACCAAATCCAAAAGCTCGTAATAAAAATGAAGTTTCTACAAAACCACCAGTGCACTAGTGCAAAAGCAGTAAGCTGCAGCAAAATATGATATTTTTTGAAATAATTTAAACTATATTTAAAGAGGAAATGGTTTATTACTGGAAACTTTTAAACCATTTTTACTCAAAATACAATAGTATTAGCCAAATACTTTTTGAAGCTAAAATTTAGAGATAAGCCAACCAAGTTCATTTTAAACATTTCCCATTGAAAATATAATATACAGGGTGATCAATAACTGGCATGCCAAAATTTAAGAGGTGATTCTACATCCAAAAATATCAAAAAAAGTTCCTATGAAGGTTGGTCCGAAAATGAGCCCTACTAGGGAGCTACGGCCCTTTAAAATTGTAATAAAAATAAGTTTTTTAATTAATAACTCTGGTACCCTATCAGCTAGAGCAACGAGCTTTTGCATGTATACTAGTATTAATAAGGGCATTAAGTTATGTTAATTTATTTATTTTTTTACACGGACAAAATATGTGAGGCTTAACACCTTTTTGCCCAAAACTTTTTTATTTGTATATTGTTTAGATATAGATTCCTTAAGTAAAAATACATAAAAAATGTCATATAGTGTAACACTGTAGGAGCAACCGTTTTCACAAAAAAATGCAATTAAGAGAAAGTAACATTTTGGACCACCAAAAACGTTACTTTTTAAAAGGCTATTACTCGTTTAATATTAAATTTAGGTGTTTTGGTAAAGAGTACTTTATGCTCAGTTTTAAATGAAGCATTAAAATTTTATCTTCGCTTTTTTTTTGATCCCCATTCAATACGTCATCTTCGAAGGACCGTAGCTCCCTCATTTCCCTACCAACCTTTATAGGAACATTTTTTCATATTTCTGGATGTAAAATCACCTCTTAAATTTTGGCATGGCAGTTACTGATCATCCTGTATATTATATCTACCGGGTGACCAACGAAAACTTTAACCTTGGATAAAATCGAAACTAATGTGTTTTAGAAAAAAACGCCGAGACAGGTAAATTTTTATTTTTAAGGCGACATCTTTTGACAGGTAACCAACAATTGACGTAACTACCCCCACCACTCAGAAGCTACCAGTTCGAGAATCCTAAATGGGAATGGGGGTCATGTAAAATATCATTGAAAAGGTTTTTTAATTCTGGTTCTAACAAAGCTTAATTTTTTTTTAAATCGGTTCAGTAGTCCTCGAGATAACGTATTAAAAAAAATTTAAAACGTGCATTAATTAATTAATTTAAAAACATAATATTATTAATTAAATTAAAAAAAAAACACCCGTTTGTGGCAGGTAATATTTTTCAAAAAAAAAATCGAAATTTTTGGTTTTTCAAAAAAAGATAAATTTTCAATTTTTTTTTTTTTTTTCGAAAAAATATGCCACAAACGGGTAAGATTTTTCAAAAAAAAATCAACGTTTTTGGTTTTTCGAAAAAAGAAAAAAATTATTTTTTTTTTAATGCCACAAACGAGTATTATTATGTGTTTTTTTTTTAATATTATTAAAAAAAAAAAACATTAATGCAAAAATATTCTGTTTTTAAATTAATTAATGAATGCATTTTTTAAATTTTGTTATATATTTTCTCGAGAACTATTGAACCAATTAAAAAAAAATAAACCTTTGTTATAACCAGAATTAAAAAACCTTTTCAGTAATGTATTACATGTACCACATTACCATTTAAGATTTTCGAACTGGTAGCTTTTGAGTGGTGGGTGTAGTTACGGCAATTATAATTATTGGTTACATGTCAAAAGATGTCCCCCTTAAAATAAAAATTGACCTGTCTGGGTGTTTTTTTCGAAAACTCATTAGTTTCGATTTTATCCAAGGTTAAAGTTTTCGTTGGATCCCGGTATATTATTTTTGGTATCCTATAAAAATGTATATAGTCGTATTATTGGTGGAGGTCGCGACCGGTCGCTTGCACGCTTTGACACAAAGACTTAAATTTTGGACCAAATATTTTCAATGTGGCAAAAAACTTTTGGTCTAAATTTGCAGTCTCTATGTCATGGCGTTCTTGAAATATAGTAATGTAAAGTTATTTTGCAAGCAACCTGCACCATTAGTACGACTTTTTATCTAATTTTATTCTCTTTGTATATTGTTATATATTTTTTTACTTAAAAATTAGTTATTTATGAAAAAAAACATTTCAACAACTTTACAAGTATTTATTCTGTAAAACGAGAGTTCTACCTAAACTAAATTTTCGCATAATAATTCACAATTTATTGGACGAAATCCAAGATTTTTCCTCTTTAGTTGACCTATTTGGAAGGATTATAGAAATAGTTACACCAAAACTCGTAAGTCTTATGAATTATACTTAAATTCTACATTTTCACCGTATATTTTAAATTTTAATATTCAAAACCAGTCAAGTATTTCATTTAAATGTATTATTCTATTCTATAGTGCAAAAGCCATTATTATAAGGTGCCAACTAAATTATCATTTTCTTTATGATATAATATTATCTATGGTTAGTTTTGTATAAAGCACTTTTTACTGTTGGGTAAATTTAGAATGTCAAGAAAACATAAAAACATGGATGTTAAAAAATAGTATATTCTATAACTAGTATGGAACAGAAAATATTCCGCGCGAGCGGAAAGTTTGTCATTCGAGCCGGCAGGCGAGTTTGAAGGTGCCGCGAGCCGGAATGACTATTCCATACGTGTTGTAGAATATACTTTTCCTTCGACTGCAAATATGAAACACTGTATGTCTATAAACTGCGGACAAGGTTAAAAACAATGTTTTTTGTGACTCGACATTGTAAATGCTACAAAACAAATATTTTTAAATAAAGCAATTAATGTTATTTAATAATTTTATCAAATCAGTACTTAAAAAAGATTTTTATTTAATTTTAGCACATATTTACAAATTAGAATGCAAAAATGAAAGGTTATATCATATTGTTGTGAGAGATATCAGGTTTAAATATTTAACAATAGATGGAGATGAAGTTTTAATTTTTTGAACTAAATTGATAAACAACTGGTCAAATATTAAGAAAAACTAATAAACTTTATGTAATTTTAACGCAAAACTTTAAATTGCATTAAATTATTCAATATTTCATGGTAAAATAAATATATTTTTGCTAATTTTGCTACAGTTTTCTTTACTTTTATAAACAAGAGATAGCACTACATGTGTTCATTCTAACACTTGATACGGAATATTTATACAGTATCTAGAGCTAGAATGGATTCATTCTGTGTTTGAAAAGTGTGTGTAATTGCTTACATTCTAAAGCAGTCGTAGAAAAATGTCCTTCTGTTTTTCGGCATGCCTGTATGTATAATTTTGAACAAAAACCCGATTTAAACATTTCTTTCACTAAACGATTCCTCTTTTCTTACGTTGCCCTTGGCCCAACAGGAAAAATACATGTTTTTGCTTGGTATTCAATTACACAATGTACAAAGTTATTTTTATTTATTTTTTGTGTAAAAACTAAATAAGAGCATTATTTTTAACAGAGAACACAGAAAAAACAATTTTTAATAGTCTGTTAACAAAACTTATATTTACTTTCATTTCTAGCAAAGAAATAACAAAAAAGTGCTATTTTTTATTTTTTCTATCAAAAGTACACATTATTAGTAGTGAAATTTAAAAAAAAAAAATAAAAAATGGAGTTTTTGAGAAAAATGGCCTTAAAATTTTTCGCCGCCATCTTGGAAAAACAAAAAACTGTCCAAACTAATTTGATAAAATTTGATAGAAAAAAATATGATTTTTTTAATGGCGAAAACCGCAGTTCTCTAGGTAAAATAGTTTATGAGTTAATGTCACATTTTCGAGAAATTTAAAAAAAAAAATAAAAAAATCATATTTTCAAAACGGAGCGATTTTGAAAAAAATTCCGTGAAGGTTTTCCTCTAACATCACACATAAAAAAATAATCAGCCAAATCCGTGACCCAAGACCTCAGCCCTGCCTGAATCGGCGCGGATCTCATCTGCTAAGGCAGTTTTCTCAGTCCATTAAAGTCAATGAAACAAGTTAAAGTTTTATAATATAACCCTAAATTATATCTAGACCTACTTCCTGTTCTGTCTCAAGTAATTTTTTATTCACGGTGATTTAATAGTCCTTCTCAATGTCCTTTAGTAAAGGATATACTTATTACCCTTTTTTTTACTTGCAGGTGTCAAGGTCTTAAGGAAGTAGACCCCTTCTTATTTTTATTAGCACAATTGCACTCACTTGAATCAGGTTATTTTGAAGAACTTGCTTACTGTTTTCCAGATTAAAATTTGTAAGATAAATCTATAATTCATAAGTTAGAAACTTTTGATTTTTTCGCCGTTTCATTTTAGATTCCACTTCCCCCCAAATGGAAATAGGTTTAAGAAAAATAGCAAACTTAGGTGATAAATCATGTGAGCAAAGAGTCCGTAAAATTCAAAACCTCTGAGACCGAAATCCTAATGAGCGACAGTTCGTAAATAGTAGTAACAACAATAACAAACTGCAAATTCTTTTGCACAATTCTAATAGTGTTTTTGTTGCTGATTTCGATTCTGTTTAGATCAAATCTCTATCTCTTTCCGTTTTTGAGAAATACCCTGCCGAAAATTCGAAAAAATTAAAAAAATTCTTTTTAGGTGGACAATAAATAAATTATTAAAGCACCTACAAAAGTTTTCTATAGCTTGAATTCAAGTTACATGCTTGCTCTATAAAACCGTAAAGAAAAGTATCTGGATTTTATTTCCGGTTTCCAACTGAAGACCAGTTTTTAAGACATCTGCAATGGCGATTTAGTGTTGCTATTTAAGACTATTTTGGGCAGTATATGTCATATTTAGCAAAATTGACAAACACATAGGCATGACAAATATAATAAATTTGACGTTAAATTTATAAAAACTGCTTAGGCATCAAAAGCTATTCATCAACTGAACTTTGAAAATAATTTTCAAACATTGTTCATAACTCTTTTATAGAGCATAACTGTAACTTTAATTTAAACTAGAAAGAACTTTTTGAATATTTTAATTTTTATAAAATTTTGAAACGGTTTTCTCAAAAATGGAAACAGATCTGATCTAAACAAAATCAAAATCAGCAACACAAACACTATTAGAATTGTTCAAAAGAATTTTCAGTTTTACCACTATTTAAGAACTGGCGCTCATTAGGATTTCGTTCTCATAGGTTTTGAATTTTACAGACCAGTTGCTCACATAATTTATAATCAAAAAGTTTGCTATTTTTTTTTAAACCTATTTCCATTTGAGGGGACGTGTGAGATTGTATAAAAAGGGCATTATAAATTAATGTAGCGTTTTTTTATGAAACAAGGGGCTCAAAATTTGAATCTAACAGCATAATTTCCTTATGAAGTTAGGTTTTCCAAAGCGGAGCTGCGTATTTCAATTGTTTAATTTACAACAACAAGATGACAATATTTTTCCGTGTGCAGGCGACTTTAATTTATTATTGTTTCTAGTTAATATGATTTTCTTGTCCACTTGTGTTCCTATAACTTGTTGATTTTTTAAAGATTCTTTTTAAAATTGGTTGGATCCTTATAATAAAAGTCACTTTTTCTAAAAAAAAAAAAAATAATAAAAAATAGGTCAATCAGATATTTCCTTCAGCTTTTTCCGATATTTTAAAAATTTAACCTCCCATAAATGTTGTTTTTTTGTGGATTATTTTTAAAAACAATTTGGACCTTCCTCTCATAAAGCTTATTTTTTTCCTGAACACATCGAGTAGATAGCATGTTTCATTCTTGACTTACCATGTTCACAAAAAACCTAACATTAGAAGAACAGACGGACATTTTCAGTCTTTTATTTTTCCGCGAAACACGTTGTGTACCCAAGAATATTTTGTCTATGAGATTTTTTGGCAATTTTGAAAAACTACCGTAATATACTCATCTAGCGCTTACGCTCTGTGAATAGTATAATAACTAGAATAAATAATTGAATTAATTATATAAAAGTTTGAAAGTAGAGAATTAAACTTAAATACTTTAGTTCAAACTAGATGAACAGTTTCAAGCATCTTAATAATAATAACTTTATTAAATAGGAATCTCCTAATATACATACAAAAAATATTACAAATTTTAACAATGTAATTACTATAATATAACTATAATATAAATCCTTAATTAAATTAACAGCTAACTTATTAAAAACGTAGCCAACTTTCTTTTAAATATTAAAAGTGATGGGCTATTTTTAACTTCTGATGGTAACGTATTAAATTCATTAAGACCCTTAAAAAAGAGTGAATTCATGAGTATTAGTTGTGTTAATGTAGAAATTAGCAGTGCTTCTAGTACTATATGCATGAAAATTATTGAACGACAACTGATCATAAAGATAAGGTGCTGCAATTTTGTTTTTTATTTTAAATATAAAAATTAAAGTTAAATAAGATAAACGCTTACCCACAGACTGCCACTTAAAGTGTTTAACATTAAATTAATAGAAGTACGCTTATTACATCTTAAAATAATACGCATTCCTCTGTTTTGTAATTTTTGTAGAGAATCTACTGAAGTTTTGTCTAACAAATACAAAATAGAAGCGCAGTAATCAAAATGAGGTTGTATTATTGATTTATAAACTATTATAGATTTATTAAGAGTTAATTTTGAAGATACGCAAGAAAAAAAAATGTTTTTTGAGATCTTTTTTTGTATCTTGTCAAAGTAAGTTGTGAATAGGCAACCATAAATAACCCTACGTGTTGCATAACTTATCAAAGTTTAAAAGTCTCTATCTCCAAAACGTAATATTCTATTTAAAAACTGCACTGTTATGCTAAAAAATAAACTGATATAAACGCCAATATCTCGAAAACAGTTTCTTTTAGGAAAAAATAAATAATTTTTTTTTAAGTTATTTTAAAAAATATTTTATTTAAGCGCTAAATTGTTAAAATCCAGTAATAATAAACTTAATTATAACAAAAAAATCTTAAAATTCGAGTTTTACCCCTATTCTTACCCCCTAACCCTAATCCTTTATCCTCAAAATTTTATCAGTTTTAAAAGATGATAAGAAATAATATGCAAAAAACCGCTTGTCGATATCTTTTCTAGAAATGGAGTTATTAAGTTTACAGTTTTTAAAAGTCTAAAAATGGGAAATAAACATGGTCAAAATTTTTGACTTATCGGCGATGATTTCAATACATTGGCACTCTTAGTAGTACTAAGTGCCGAAGTAAAAACTTATAAATTAAACATTAAAGTATTAAACTTAGTAGAATATTTTTATTTGCATATTATTAAGGCCTTAACTTCTTTATCCCTACAAAAGTCAAATTACCATGGCAAAGCATTTTATTTAAGATCGTTCTTTCGTAATAATTTAATAACTTACACTTTGCTTCACCCAATATGATATCCCTACGGGGATAATATATGATCCTGACAGATTAACTAACCACTGTGTAACTTTATAAACCTTTATACTGCCGGTCTAAAACAAAAGGTCCTAGGATCCTATTTATATTGGATAACAAAATCATAATATTTCAGGTACAAAGTAATTTTAATTAAAAGTGAATGGATAAATACTTAAAATTATATTTTTAATTAAAAACAAATTAAAAATACTTAAATAAATACCATATATACAGAAAAATATCTTAAATCAAGAATGTGTGATTTGGATACAACAAAGAGAATATATTCTTCTTTTAAGAGAATGTATTTTTCTTTTAAGCATATCCTTTCATATTTGAGAATATATTCTTCTTTTAAGCATACCATATTCTTATCCTTTCATATTCAAAGCAAAATTTTGCTTTAAAGGAAAATATATTCTTTTCGTTATATTCAAATCACAAATTTTTGATTTACGATAATATTTTTCTGTATGTAGTATTTATTTATGACAATATATTAAAAACCATTTAATGTTTTATATCGTTTTTATAGG
Source organism: Brachypterus glaber (assembly GCA_958510825.1). NCBI lineage: Eukaryota > Metazoa > Arthropoda > Insecta > Coleoptera > Kateretidae > Brachypterus > Brachypterus glaber. The sequence goes on from OY294046.1 coordinate 36,129,130, forward strand.
TAAAATAAAAATATCTTAAACCAAGAATGCGTGATTTGGATACAACAAAGAGAATATATTCTTCTTTTAAGAGAATGTTTTTTCTTTTAAGCATATCCTTTGATATTTGAGAATATATTCTTTTTTCAAGCATACTATATTCTGATCCTTTCATATTTAAAGCAAAATTTTGCTTTAAAGTAAAATATATTCTTTTCGTTATATTCAAATCACAAATTTTTGATTTAAGATAATATTTTTCTGTATGTAGTATTTATTTATGACAATATATTAAAAACCATTTAATGTTTTATATCGTTTTTCCTTATATATATAATATTGCTGAAACATGAGCTAAAATAACCATAAAGTCAATTTAAAAACAAAACAAAAATAAAGAAAATATTTGTATACTTTTATATTGAAAATATAAAGTAAGAACTGACTTTTAATAAGAAGTGCGACAATTAGCCCCGGTCTCCCCTACTTTCAACATGTACTTTCAACATGTTCTTCCAAAAAGTCCAAAATATACTTCCGAAATTTACTTCCAACATGTACTTTCAAAATATACTTCCGAAATGTACTTCCAACATGTACTTCCAAAATTTATTTCCAACGTGTACTTTCAATGCTCCGGTTAGTTTGTTTTTATTGAATTGACTTATTTTCAAGTTACATCAGTTTAGAACTGAGGTACAGACATCTTCCTCTGCAATTATTTCATCCTTTGTCTTAAATAAAATCACTTCTTAAAATTTTAGTTTATTATCAGGATATATAACGAGGAGGAGAAGGCACAAAAATATAAAAGGATATAATGATATTTCCTATATTGAAAATGCAGACTGCATGTAGTTTTTGCGCATCGAGAGTCGAGAGAAAAGTCCCGGATATCTGATTGACTGAAAAAGCATTTTCCAAGTTTTGCCACCAGCAACAGCAAAACTGAGGAAATAATGCAGGGTAATCATAAAAAAATGTTGATAAGCATTGCTTTTAGTAAAGTCTGTCAACTATAAGACTTAAAGCTCTGTTAAACGAGTTTTATGACTTTTGATTAGTTTTTCTGTCGACACTGAACGCATATAAAATAACACCCCACATGGCGTCGCATTCAGTCTTCATGTCAAAGCTCTTGTGCACGTGGAGATAGGCAATCTTCACTATTCCTACATTTGTGGGAGAAGGTTTATAGGTAAAATAAAATATACTGTCAGGCAAAAATTAGTATGTTAATACAAATTTAGGTTGGGGTCCTTAGTCCTAGCATGAGGTATTTTTATACACTGTGCTAGGGTGTTGTAACCAAACTAGCCAAATTTTACATATTGTAATTTATAAATGGCAGAGGGGCAATTTTCTAGAAAATAATTCTTAGAACTCTAGCTAGTATAATATAATGGTTTTCAAATTTTCAAAATTGACCAATTATAATTGTATTACTATTATTATAACACCCTTAAAAAAAATATCTACAAAGTTTTTCTTGTCCATGATAGAAAAAACAAATATCTTACTTTAAAAATTAGTAAATTTTACGTAATTTCGATCATAAAAAGTCCATAAATCAAAAATTAAAAAAAGGACAACATTAGGCACTTAAGCAACTGCTTAACTTCAAAATAAAAAAACCATCCTAATATCTTTAATACTAACTGTGAATTTTCAGAACAAAATTTGAACTGCAAGAGCGAAAAATGTATCGCAATATAACATCTAGTAATTTAAGTTGCACTTGTGCACTTTGTAAAGGATATTTTGATGCACATTGATAAAACAGTGTATTTCTGTCAAATAAACTATTTTGTTCCCATTAATAAACCATTTTGAAATTAAAATATTTGTTTACATGAACTAAATATTTATTTGACTCAAATAAAAAATTTTACTCAGAACCAAATAATAGTAAGTAAGTAAGTAAGTATCTTTATTGCATACGTATATACAAATGGAAGGAGCTCAACAGGGTTGATTTTCAGCTCCCCCTAAAAATTTCAAATACATGTAACAAAACAAAGAAGTTTAAATCTAACAAATTTAAACAAATATAAGAAAAGTATATATAACTATGAATTATAATCAGACTTTTGTAAATTTAAAGTTATGTCTTTAATTGTTCTTCTAAATATATAGGAAGAACTATTTAAATACTCAAAAAACTCATTTAAAGAAGAAGGAGCCCTATACTCAAAACAACCTTTAAATTTACTCAGTCTATATCTTGGTAAATTATAGCTATCAGTTCTTAAATTTCTGTCGTGTAATTCGGAACGTAAATTAAGCAGATTAAACAGGTAGTCAGGGGTTTTAGATTTTGAAATATTAAAAACATTTTGAGCAAATAATATTTTTATACGATTTTCTATTCTTAGTTCATTGTGATTATTGATGAAGGGCGAAACGTGCTCCCCAAAGGGGACATTACAGACAAACCGAAAACAAGCATTTTGAATTTTTTGTAGTTTATTTTTTTTCTCTACAGTTAAGAAGTTATAGAATACTGAACAACAATATTCTATATGTGGATAAACAAGAGATTTAATAAGTTTTAGTTTAAGTTCCTCGGGCAACAGAAATTTAAATTGATATAAAGACTTCAATACACAAAAACATTTTCTATATATATGCATAACATGATAATCAAAACTTAAGTAAGAGTCGACAAAAAGACCTAGATTTTTAGCATTATTAACAAATTGGATAATGGAACCATTTATAACAATATTAATTTCATTCAAATTGATTTTTTTAAGCAGAGGTCTTGTTCCGATACACATCGCCACAGACTTACTTGGATTAATCCGTAAACCATTTTTTGTACACCAAACATAAAATTTATCGAGTTCACTGTTTAGCGTATCAATTGTTTCTTTAATTTTATTTATCTTACAGGAGATGTATATTTGTATATCGTCCGCATACATATGTATTACGCAGACAATAAAAACATTAGGCAAATCTATAAGATAAATACAAAAAAGTATCGGAGAGAGAACCACTCTTAGTAAACAGAATTAATGACTCTTTGTCGTTAATTTTAACTACTTGCGACCTTAGTTTTAAGTAATCTTCGAACCATTTTAGTTCATTATCTCGAACATTTATATAGAAAAGTTTGGCTAGAAGCAAATCAAAATCAACCAAATCAAATGCTTTGGATTGGTCTAGTAGAACTAGAAATGTTATCATAGTCTGATCCATATTTAATGCAATATCATTCAAAACCTTTTGTAGGGCAGTACTAGTACTATATCCAGATCTAAACCCCGATTGCATTTTTGGCAAAATTTTATGAGATTCCAAATATTGTTTTAGTCGAATTGCTATAATTTTTTCTATAACTTTTAAAAATATTGATGTAATGCTAATAGGACGCAGGTCTTTAAATTCTTTTGGTTTATTTATCTTGGGTAAAGGTTTTACAGCAGAAATTTTCCAAACTTCTGGTATAATTCCATTACTTATAGACTTATTAAATAAATTTTTGACTACCGGAATACAAAATGGCATAACTAATTTTAGCATTTTAGCATTAATATTATCTAAACCATAAGCATTTGTTTTAATTAAATTCAGGTTTTTGAAAATATCATCTTCGGATATATCACCTAGTTTGAAATTTATGGGTTCAGTAAAAAAGCTGTTAGCCTTAAAAGATGATTTTAAGTTTTCATCTACCTGAGAGTTTCCCGTAGCGTCAATGAAGTATTCATTTATTTTATTTACGTCATTTAATTCCTGTGGTAGCTCATTAGGAGATTTTTTTAAGGGGTTATGGACACCCCAGGATTTCAAATTACCCCATAAGTCTTTAGGGCTATTTTTACTTTTTTCATATGAATAATTCATGTACGCAACTTTCTCTCTTTTTATGGCCGTGGAAATGTAATTTTTTAGATCCAAATAAAAATTTTTATCAGCAGGTGATTTTGTACGTATAAATTTTTTATGTGCTTTATTTTTAGTTTTTATCATTTCGCGGATAGTGTAAGTAATATACGGTCTTTTTGAGTTTTTTAATTTCATTTTCGTAAGCGGGGCATGTTTATCAAATAAATTAATTATAGTTTCATTTAAAGCTAAAGCTTGATAATGGATATTTGTAATGGAATTTAAACTATTCCACTCAACCGCCTGAGCATCAATTTTAAATTTTTCATGATCAAAATTTTTATAGGATCTAAAGTAGCCATTAGGAATAGAGGGACGTGGATAGGTAATACTTATTTTGCAGGTTATCATTAAATGATCTGTCAAATTTAACATGTCAAAAGTCTCTACCTCTTCAAAATTTAAACTATTGCTTACACAAATAACATCAATAAGTGTTTCTGAGGTTCTAGTTATACGGGTTGGTTATTTACAAAAATAAACAATCAATAAAAATAAATTATTTTTAGTAATTACTATATTTAAAAAAGGCATCAAGCATAATTACATTTTTTCTTCTTCCAATGACAATAAGCATAAACATCTACATTGATTCTAAAAGCGATATTTCACTACTTTTTAATTGAAAAGGTTTTGTATTGAGCGTACTCAATTAAAACAGGATTACAGTATTTGTAAAAACTGAAGGGAAAATATTAAAAATATCAATGCAACAATTTTGAATGGACAAAACGTCCTGAAAAACCCATAAAATATTTTTTGTCGCGATTAATTAATAAATCATTCGGAAAAAAATTGCCGGGCGCCATTAATCAGAGAGAATGACCAACAAAAAAAAGAGCCTCGATTTTTGCGCCTGTCAATAGAGCCACACAAATTTTTTATATTCTGAGTAAGTTAATTTTTAAGTGATTTTTTTTATTTACGTGTTCCAAAACCAGTTTTAACCAATTCCTATTTTCGCCCAAAAATTATAATCAATAGATTTTACAAATTCGAATAAAAAAAAAGTCTATTTTAATTTTAAAACACTGTTCCAATTTAAAGTATCATAAAAGTGCAAGAAAACTTCTTACTATTTTTACGTTTAAGTTTTAAGAATTCTTATATTCGTATATTTTACATATAGAAGTAGTTTTGGGCTAAATGAGAATAATATGTTTTTGTACAAAATAATAAAAAGAAATAATGTTTACCAAGCTTATTTGTTAATAATAAAAAAATGAATATTTATAAAAAAATTTTAACAATTTTGTGTTATCGTAAACCTGACAACAAAGCACCTGCGATTGATACCATTTAATACTCGTGATAAATGTGTCTCAACATTTGAAAAGTATAATAAAAATATTGTATTTATTTAAAACTACAGCTTAAAAGTATCTAGATATCTTTTATGTAGCTTTTTCATAACCTAATGCTACCCATTTCTTTGATTTATATAACGGAAATAAAGTTATTTAGTTTATTTGAAAGCCATATTAAATGGGCCATGGGCTTTAAAATGTAATCAGTATAAATACCTCAAAAATAACTCCATAATCTCACTGAAACCAGTCAGATAAGTCTAGCCAAATTGCACATTGTGTATTTTACTGCATGTAAAAATTAATAAACAACAAGATATTTAAATTTTACAGTCAGGGGCAGTTAACCTGTTAACAATACACTCAATATTCAATGTGCAAAGTTATTTTTATTTTGACATGACATGATACTTGACACTTGGACTTTTGTTAGGTGCAATGTTGCCAAATCTTATATTAACATGTCAAACTTCGTAATTAAAATAATTAACTAAAGTATGTTCCAGGCTATAAAAAGGCCTGAAATTTTGGAAAAGTAAATATTTTGTGGCTGCATTGACAGACGCTCGATTTTAACAACCTCGATGTTTCATTTTAAGCTGACTCCTAATTCTGTTCGAATTAAAACAGCGCTAACAAAAGGATCCAATTCAAAACTGATTTATGTGAAAAATATAGGAAGTTAAATCAATTCCAAAAATAAAAAAACGATTTCTATAACTGATGAAAAAAATTGTTGTCAACATACTTTTTCCTATAGTTCAAATAAAGAAAAAACAAATTAAGCAAGCTCTCACTTAAAATTACAGTTTTACCACCTCATCCAAACACGATTTTTGCCAAAACCCATGCCTTTATATTGAAGCTTTCGCAGGTTAGGGGTCTTCCATAAAATATGTCATGCAAATTGACCAAAATTCATACACTTCATACCCCATTTCTCGCGTTATTAAAGGCTGTAGAGATTTTATATTTTGGCTACCCCCCTACCACCGGGAAGGGGTAGCTAAAATATAAAATCTAACACGAGAAACGGGGTATAAAGTGTAGGAATTTTGGTCAATTTGCTTGACGTATTTTATGGACGACCCCTTATTGTGGTCACAGTCTTAGATTATCAGTCTATATTATTTTAAAATGGTGCAAAATATTTTTTGTTTATGGTTTAGTTTTAGTTTTTTTTACAGCCCCGTTTTTGTTTGTTTTTTTAATTGATTATACCTGTACGAAAAGTTGATTGGTTGATTGATATTAAAACTGTTAATATTTAAATTCCAACCTCAAAATTGTCAAAAATACAAATGTATTTATATACCGGGTGTCCCACCAGGTTCTTGACAAGCTATATCTCCGTTATTTGAAAAGATAAAATATTTTGCAAAAAATAGCGTTAAAAACTTCAACGGTCCCATCGTTGAAGTTTTTATTCACGTATCCAAAACCACCCCTTGCTTACCCACCCCCTTAAAACCACCCCCAACTTTTGTTTTTCAAATAGCATCCTCCCATTTTTATCAAAGCATATGAAAGTACATTTTATTCTGAATTCAACCATGTATTATAAGTGGTATCTTATCATTTAAGGGGCTCCAAATAAGAATTATTATTTATTAATAATAGGTTGGTATTTAGAACAAAGTTGCAGGTGGTTCCAGGAGAGTGGGTTATTAAGGGTGGGTTTTGGATACAATAATCAGTTCTCTTTTAGATATAATCTAACTTGTTTTTGGAAAAAAAATATTGCTTGTGATCTGATGGGGTTGTAATTTGGAGCCCCTTAAAAAAATAAGATCACTTATAATACATGGTTGAATTTAGAATAAAATGTGCTTTCATATTCTTTAGTAAAAATAGGGGGGTGCTATTTAAAAAACAAGAGTTGGGGGTGGTTTCATGAGGGTGGGTAAGTAAGGGGTAGTTTTGCATAAGTCAGCAAGTTCTACTTTAACTCACGTTTACTTTTGTTTTTTTCGATTTTTTTTTATCTTTTTAAACAACGGAGATATAGCCCGTTTAAAACCTGGTGGGATAATATTATTAATAAATAATAGTTGTTATTTGGTGCCCCTTTAAGAAATAAGATAATACTTATAATACATGATTGAATTATAAATAACATTTACTTTCATATTCTTTGATAAAAATGGGGGGGTGCTATTTAAAAAACAGAAGTTGAGGGTGGTTTTAAGGGGGTGGCTAAGCAAGGGGTGGTTTTGAATACGTCAATAAAAACTTCAATGGCTCCCAATTAACGCTGTTTTTTGCAAAAAATTCTATCTTTTAAAATAACGGAGATATAGCTTGTCAATAACCTGGTGGGACACCCGGTATATCAATCGCATAAAAAATACTGTATGATATTATTTGACACACGGTTTTAAAGCTATCGAAAGAATGTAAAGAATATGTGTGCCTCTCACTTGCACGCACTCTGCCTCATGACGCTTTAATCGTAAAGTTAGTTAGCCGCTAGCCTTCGTATATACCTCCCCCTTTGGTCGTAGCTAACTTACCGTGTGGCATATTATAAATGGATGAAAACTGTTTTTAGGGCGATTACGGTTGCCAACCTCGTTGGCTCTCCGAGCTCCCACTGCAATCTCCGTAATCTCCATAAAAAAAACAGGTTTTTCATCCTTGTATCATAAACTACTATTTTCTATTTTGCGACTCTTATAAGCTCATGATCACACGCATTTTGCGTATTCTTATAGGCCCATAAGAGGTCTCTACTATTTTTTCTGTTGGTTGGCAACATATAAAAGCCTATCTCTTGACGTTTTGGGTGCAAATGTCAATGTCGATTTAAAGTTTAATTTTTTACAAAATTTTGTGTTTGGGTTATTTTTTACCGTGTTGAAATTGTGGACTGGTTAATTGCAGTGAAAAAAGAAGAGATGACTGAAAAATATATCAAAATATCATTTGTTCTTAGAATTTTAAACATAGTGTAAACTGTAATGCCAACCCAAAACAAAAATCCCTAAATCAGTCATCAATTTAAATTTAAGTTTTTTAAATTTTAGAGCAAAATAGAAAAAATTTTATAAAGCACTCATTTCATAACACGTTTTTAGAGCACTAGTACTTTAGAAAACTAGCCGCAAGCGGCTCGTTTTCTAAACTTTTACTCGTGCACTAAAAACGTATGTTATGAAATTAGTACTTTAATATACTATTTTTACATATTATTTAGGAAGGGAAAAAAATTTAAAATTATTTTCTTTAGGGGCCTACCTTTGCCAGTTTCACGAGCCCTCCCTTTCACAGTTTCGAGGTCTTCCCTTTGACCGTTTCGCTGGCCCTCCGAGTACCTTGCCGGACCGGGCTCTAAATACCCAGTCCGCTACTGTTGCCGCGACCAAAAACACCCATTTTTTGTGTAATTTTTTTAACATTGTATGTTTCTGGATAATGGCCTTTTTTTTAGATATTTAGGTATATGTCAAATGATCTATTTATAAAACTCAATTTCGTGATAAAAAATACCTATTTATATTTATCTTATTTCGTTCGGTTGTGTTTTATTGTGTTTTTGCAAATCGAATCAATGAAAGGCAATTTCGTCTTGGCATTTGGATTGTCGCCAAAAAAGTAAAACTTACATCAATTCATTTTCTTCCATTTTCTCCCATATAAACGAATTGTAACGCGTTCGCGATTAAACACGTTACCAACATAAAACTAAATATCAATTAAAAACTCTTAAAACTCTTAAAATTATAGTACTTTAAGAATTTTATTGTCACAATGTGTAATTCCTATTAAATTGTATGTGTAAAAAAAGGTTAAGCGCGAATTATACTGATAGTACAGTTTATTTGTGGGTACAAGATGTTTGGTTGGATATGTCCAACTAAATTTTTCGGTTGTCAGGAATAAATTTTATTTCTGTTAAATAAACTACTTTATTTCCATTAATAAATATATTTAAAATTAAAATATTTATTAACATAAACCAAATATTTATTTAACTAAACCAACCAAATAATTTAATTGGTCATATCCGACCTAATCTAAAAAAAAAATATCATTAAGAATACCTACCTACTTTTGTTTTTTCCTTTTTGTTTTTATATTTCCAAGGGTTATAGTTGTAGCTAAAAAATGCATAGGACATTTTTTTGTAGAGAATTATTCGACCTTTCTTTGGTTATTTTTTTTTGTAGCATTATAAATAAGCTACATATAAATAACACAAATGGTTTTTATCCGCTTTGGCATGATTACCATACTTTGATGAAGTTTTCCACAAAAGTTATTTTATCCTGTCACGGATTCAGGAAGGGGACCGCTTCCCCTACACAGTGACCCCAGAACGGAAATAACCAAAATTTACCGTTCCATCAACCAATCTTGATAATTCGTGTTCAGGGACCCAATTCGAGTAAAAAGAGCAAAAAATCATAAAAAATCTGTTGATCATTTTTTTTATAACGAAAAACATGATTTTTTTAAGCGTAGAATTGGAGCATTTTGGGAAACTTTTTCCGCTTGAGCCAAAATTTGCACCAAACCTTTATTATACGGTCCTTTTTAGTTGGTATAAAAATCAACTTCAGCCTATTTTTCTAAGCCTCCCAAAACGGGGTTAACGCCAAAAATTTGACATTTTTTATTTTTTTACATTTATTGACTTAACGGTAAATTTTTAAGGAAAACATTTCCCTAGTCAGAATCAGGATTTTACAAGCTTTACTTTTGTATTTATATAAAACAGTTATGTCCTTAAAAACATAGAATTAGGCCTGAAAAAAATTATAAAATTGCATTTTGTTATATTTTGACCTTTACCAGTCATTTTTCAAAAAAATGTGAATGAAAATTATTTGCCTTTTTACAGGCTCCAATTTTCTTTTTTAATTTTTAAATCGGCTAATGAATAAAAAAAGTTATGGCTTCAAAATAATGACAAAAGCTAAGGTTTAAATTAAAAAGTGACGCCTAAAATAAATAATAAAACAAAAATGAACTTTTGGTAGTCTAAATGCAAAAAAACGGTTTAATAAGATTTATTGTTTGCATATTAGATCAAAAATAAGCTTAAATAAATAAAATCAACCCAATTAAAAATAATATATACGGTAGTAAACCTTACAAAGTCTAAACATTTTTAAACCTGGATTAAGGAATAGTTAAATTAAATATTTATACACTGCATTTTTCATTGCGACTACCAAAAGTTAAACCTTAACTTTTGTCATATTTTCGGAGCCATAGCTTTTTTATGTATTAGCCGATTTAAAAAATTAAAAAAGAAAAATTGCAGTGGGTAAAATTCCCAAATAATTTTCGTTTATAAATTTTTTTTAAAAAATGTACCGTTAGACTGGTAACTGTTAAAATATAACTAAATGCATTTTTTTATTTTTTTTTCTGTCCTAATTCCATGTTTCTGATGACAATTTTCATAAAAACTACCCTCCACCACTTTGGGGGTGGAGTTAGAATTTTTTATGATCAGATTCACTTTTAGCAACCTCAAAAACCGTAATATACCAATTCTCACAAAACTACCCCCTCAGGGGGCGATTTAGAATTTTTTATTATTAGATTCACTTTCAGAAACCTCAAAAAGTCCAATATACCAATTTTGACGAAAACTACCTCTTAGGGTGTGTAATTAGAAAAAAATATTATCAGACTCGTATTCGTCGACCCCAAAAACCCCTATATATGAATTTTGACGAAAATAATGAAAATATTTAAAAATATTTAACCCTTCACCCCTGCGGGGGTGGAGTTAGAAAATTTTTATTATCAGATTCAATTTCAGCAACCTTAAAAACCAATATATAGCAATTTTCAAATTTTTGTAAAAAAATGTATTTTTTCCATTCCCCTTGCCGCACCCAATGTTCACCAAAAACAATCCCGAGCGAGAACTTTTGGTAACATACCTGTATACCAAATTTCAAGTCTCAAGCTAAAAGCGTTTTTAAGTTATCGTGCTTACAAGATTTCCCTTAGAGAACGATCGAACGACCGATCGACCGACAGTTTTTTTTTTTTTTTTGTTTAAAATACATAAAACGTCACAAAACGCAAAAATTTGAAAAAAAAATTGAAAATTTTTGCACGAATACAAGGCTTACCGAAATTTTTAAAATTTTCAAAATGGGAAAGCAAAATACCTCCAAAAGTCCAAATAAATATCTAAATATGGATCCATGGAGCTTTTATAGCTTTCCTATTTCTTAAAACAAGATTTAATAAACGCTTAATATTAAGACGTGTTGGATATTTTTTGTTTTGTTTTATTGGGTAAATAAGTCCTAGAAAATAGGTTGGTTTAATGATAAATTAGAGTAAAATAGTCAATAAATTGAGTTCAACAACTTTATTAAACGATTAAAGCTTGTTTTCTGCTTTTGTGCAGGTTATATTTAGGAATCATTTATTTATAATAAACTAGCTACCTATTTACAAAGTTTCTATAAAAATTCTGTAGAATAATGACAAGCCGTGAATATATTTAATCTTTTTCATACTATACAATAAAAAAGATTAAATACATAATATAATTAAATATATATATATATATATATATATATATATTTTTTTTTTTTCCTGGTGAAGTTTTCAGTTAAACTTAAACCTTTAAACATTTTTTTTCCTTTTCTTGTCACTTTATTTAGTGTTACGAAACAAATATTTTACATAGAAAAAAAAGTAGGACATATATGACCCAATAGGCATCTTAGTAGGGTTATGTCAAACTAGGTACAGGATAACACAAAAATCACAAAAGTAGCCTAAAAATACACTGCCCAGTAAAAAAACTTTCCCATTTTTCACCTCCACCCGTAAAATGGATTTTTTTACCAGATTTACTATTAGCAACCTTAAAAATATACCAATTTTCATGAAAACTACCTCCCGCCTCTTAGGGGGTGGAGTTAGATTTTTTTTATTATCAGATTATCTTTCAGCAACCTTAAAAACTCCAATATACCAATTTTCAAAAAAACTACTCCACCCCTCAGGGGGTGAAATTAGAAAAAAAATATTATAAGATTCAGTTTTAGCGACCTCAAAAACACCAATAAATAAATTTTCAAGAAAACTACTCCCTGCCCCTCAGGGGATGGAGTAAGATATTTTATTATCAGATTAAATTTCAGCAACCTGAAAAACCCCAATATACCAATTTTTACGAAAACTTCCCCCACCCGTCAGGGGGTAAAATTGGAAAAAAAACTATTATCATATTCATATTCGTCGACCCCAAAAACCCCTATATAGCAATTTTGACGAAAATATTGAAAATATTTAAAAATATTTACCCCCTCACCCCTGGATTTAGAAAATTTTTATTATTAGATTCAACTTCAGCAACCTTAAAACCCCTATATAGCAATTTTCAAAAAAAAATATTTTTCCCCATTTAGCCCCCTTGCCGCACCCCAGTGTTCACCAAAAACAATCCCGAGCGAAAACTTTTGGTAACATACCTGTATGCCAAATTTCAAGTATCTAGCTTAAAGCGTTCTTAAGTGATCGAGCTTACAATTACAATTTACATTTGAAACAGATTGACGTGAGATAGGGACGTAATTAAATTTTATTATATTAAATATACATATAATAATAATAATACATGTATTTATCCTATAGAGCTCGACGCACAAAACACAAATAAAACAAATAAAGTCGGTCCAGTAAATATAGTTGGGTCGAAGTTAATTGGCTGGAATCAGTTAACGTGAACTCGATGAAAATACATTAGTTTAAAAGAGTCTAAAATTATGTAACGTCCCGCCTGGACAAACAGTTTGACACGTGCCAGAAAAAAATAATCGCTACTAAAAAAAATTATCTTAAATCTCTGGCTGCGACTATACGTACGCACTTAAACGTACAATCATTGTATTTAAAAAGAATAAATAATAAACTTACCTTAGCAATGACTCCAAATTTGCTGGTTTTTATTAAATTACTATAAAATAAACACTTTAAAATACTGACCAAATATTGCACGTTGTTGCCACTGTTAATAAAATTTGGTAGAAATACTAACTAGAAAAAAAAAACGTTAAATAATTTAACAACGTAAAATGCGACATGAAATGCACAAGATATAACTTGAACACGATAGGATATACATGTCCCACTAGGGCTCAAAGGGTTAATTGAAATGACCCAATATTTTTAATTTTTAATTGGCGCCCCCTATAACTTGTTGTTTTTAAACTGATTTTTTTAATTTGATACAATGGACTCTTTTGTTAAACGTAGGTATATTAAAAAAAAATGAAGTTATTAGCAAGTTTTCTTTTAGTTTTTCAATTTTTTAAACAGTTTAGATTCCTACAGCTTTTAAATTAATTAAGTTTGACAAGATTAATCACTTTAATAAAAGTAGTTTATCCTAAAAATTTGACCCTGACCCGGAATTTTTATTCATTTTTTTTTTTCATTTATTTTTTAAAGTTTAGCCTCAAACTTTTAAATTGGGTTATTTATTTACTGACGTAAAAATTTTAATAATCCATTATTTATTAAGCAAATTTGATTTTTCACTTTATATTTCTTTCTTTCTCTCTTCGTATATCTTTTAAGAACTTATTCCTGATTGCCAATATATATAAATATAAAAATGTATTTTTCTTTTGTTTTTCTGTATAAAAATATATTATTTTTTTTTTTGTTATTTTTTCTTTTAAAACTTCGAAACCAGTTTATTCAATAAGTATAACAAGATAATGATTTTTTTTTTGTTTAGAAAAAGTTATAATCCGTAATGTAATATATAGTAAATTAACTCCACCAAAAATTAGGAAAAACAATATTTTATCGTGTTTTTTTAATCAATTTTTTTTTACTTTTGTTTTACACATGATCAATCAAAGAAGGTTGCTGTAAATTTTATAAAGGGTTTAAAATACAATAAAATAAATAAAAAGATTTTTTTTTCTATTCTATTTATTATGAAAATATAATACAAAACTTACTATATAGTATTACAGTAATAATAATAATTATAATGTGGTCAATTACTGGACTGCAAGTGTTCAGATTCTGAAAGCTTGGCGGCTAAAAAAAATTAAACAGATATTTTTTCCTTCTTGTTTTTTAGTTACTTTTATTTGATTTGGATAAATTATTCTTATCGCTATAATAAAGAAAAAAATATCTGTTTAGAATTTTTTTAGCTCTACACAGCGCGAAGGCTATCACGCTAAAACTCTATATTCAATGGATTTAGGATTATCCAAGTCTCTTGCTACGTCTACATTTTTGTTAAAGTAATAGAATAGGTAACAGAATTGACAACATAATATTAGATTCTGCAAAAATTATTTAAGATTTATTATTAGATTCTGCAAAAATTACTTAAGATTTTAATAAAATATCAAATTGTGATAAAATAATATTAGATTCCAATAATATCAACTATATCAATAATATCAGATTATAATTGAACAATATTAGATTCTGATAAAATAATATAAGATTCTGATAAAGTTATATTGGGTTCTGAAAAATTAAATCAAATTTCAATAAATATTAGATTTAGATATTAGATTCTGTTAAATATTAACAGATTATGTTAAATATTATCAGCTTCTGTTAATTATTATCAGACTTTGTACCAAATTCAAGAAAATAAAAACATATTTCCTAAAATTTTATAAATTTTGAAATTGTTGCAAGATAATTGGATGACTCTGTATAATATAAATTTATATATAATTTATTTTTTAAAATCGTCTAATTTCTTCTACCTAGCTCTATATAATAATACATTATATGGTATTGCTTTGATTATAATATATAATATATTCAATTAAATATATTATTAAAATTGTTAACTATTGCTCATGCTATATTGCTATATTTTTCTTATAGGCAGGGCAGCTAAAACTAGACTTTTGTAACGCTCAAATTGTTAATTGATTTTTTTTATATTGACTTTTGTTGAAATCACCAAAAATTATTTTTTTAAGCGTTAAAATATTATCCTAAAAATATATTTATTATATTTATTTTGTAAATATTTACTTACTTTATAGGTAATTATCCTTAAATTACCTAATATAAACAACTACTACTTTATATTACCTAAAAAGTAAGCAGCACATAATTTACGGGTTTTTATTTTTTTGATGATTTCATATTTGTACTAAGTTTCAATTTTTCATGTATAACACAGGTTTACAAATATAATTTTTTGCTTTGACACTGTCTTATTTTAACAGGCCTAATGTACTTAAACGTTATTTTAACTACAAAGTTAATATAACTTTAAAGTAATTTTAACTTCAAGTAATTTTTACTTCAAAGTTATTTTAACTTCAAATAAATTTTAAGTTGTTTTAACAAATTTTTAATCAAAAAGTCCCTACAAATATTACATTTTTTACCATACGAATATTTATTGGAACTTAAATTATTTTTCTTATTTTTTTTTAGGTTGGCAGCAAAATTTGTGACAAAATAATAAGATTTTTATAATCATTTAGCCGATTTTAAGGATTTAGTAATTTAAAATTATTTAAATATAAAAAGTATTTTAACTTAAAAGTTATTTTTACCCAAAATATATTTTAAGCTTAAAAGTTATTTTAACTAGCGTTCCTTTATATAACTTAACCTTAAAGTGATTTTAACTTTTTTGGAATGTGAAAGCCTTGTGTAAACCTGTGTATTTTTGACATGTATAATTTTTGAAAAATTGCTTTTATGTAATTGACTTGAGCGTTTCAAAATAATTGTGGCTCGTGGAGCTTCCAGTTTCGATGTCTAGGTATTATTATTAATAAATCTTAGGATCTAAATATTACTTAAGAATATTTCGTTAAGTCTAGATATTGCTATGGGTCCCGGGGTGCAATAGCTCGTATTTGTATGAGCTAGTAGCTCACTGAGCTAGCTCCCCGACTACTGTGCTTATTATTGCTTTTGGATACCCGGCACCCGGGAGCTGATCTCGAGTCCTACGAGGACCCAGCCATTTTCTTGAACCTCTTTCTTGATTTTTTAAGTATCTTTTTGAGTTTTTTTTTTAACAATTCTTGATATATTAAAGTAATACTACTAATTACATTTTTATTTTTTATTTTTTTAAAGGTAAGTACATAATATATTGTTGGCTAAAAAGCAATACCTCGTGTATTACAGAAAGAATTATTATTTAAACAACATGACGGCTAAAAGGATAAATGACCCATTTAGGTAAGACTGATCTCCATGTTTATACCTGTTAAAAAAGTAATATAAAAAGCATAAAACTATGTGCAATATAAGTTTTTATTGAAGATTTAAAAAAACTGAGAACATCAGATTCTGCAAAAATATTTAAAAGATTTTGATCAAATATTATCAGATTCTGATAAAATAAAAACTAATGTACTACGAGGCATTGTTTCAAAGCCAACAATATTTAAAATAAATATAAAATATAAGATTCTTAAAAATAATGGTAAAACAACTAATATTTTTAAATTATATTAGATTCGAAATAATACTATTTGCAGGTATATGTACAATAAATAAATATTGAAAATAAATTACCTATTTATAAAAAATTATTTATAATATTGGATTATTAAAGTAAATAAAACATTTAGTTAATTACAGCAAATAAAAGATTCAGTTAATGAATTCCATATTCAAGAAAAGTTATTTAGAAAAAGTATCTTTCAGTTGTTGTTTGTTTATCGAACCGTACACGATGTTATATACAATTATAATATTAATACTATAAGTGAATTGTGTTATGCCATAATATGTTAATTCACATTGTTTACATGTTAGTAAGTAGTTAATTTTTTTTCTTAATATCTTTTAAACGTTTTTACTCAAAATACTTAAAATTAAGTATTTTCGACACTTGTTCATGTATAAAATTTGAAATCTTTAATTCAATTAGTTTAAAAGATACCAGGTAAAATGTTCAGCAACTTACTGCCATTTCACAATGAAGGTTAATATATTATTGCAAAACACTGTCCAAGTATATTGCTTATAAGTTATAGTCTAAGAGCTGGTGACCATTTTTATTTCATTATTTGCTCCCAGCTGTATTTTATATATGTCGTAAAGTAAATTCAAATTAAGCTATTTTCAAATCTCCAGGTCCTTAATCGGGTTCCTTTGGATGTTAGAAGCCTCGAAAAGGTGGTGAAATGGGGTCCTCGAAAAATATATTTTTAACTTACCAAGTCAAACAAATTACATTTATTACATTTGGATTAGTCTATTTTCACAGTTTTACACAATTATTCACTAGGCTAGGGGTTGAAAAAAGACTTTAAAAACTTTATCTCACATATGTCAACACTAAAAAGACTGAATATTTTTCATTTAATTAAAATGTAATTTCATAAATTCTCATTTCTTTAAAAAATTAGGTATCATATATTTCAAAGGCACTTTTTAAAGACTGTTCTACCCCTTGGCCCCAGAATTATTGTGTATAACTATGAAAATAGCTTAATCTGAATGTATTAAATGAAATGTATATGAGTCGGTAAGTTAAAAATGGATTTTTTGGTAGCTAATTGTTATAGCTTTTGGAGCTTCTATCACCCAAAGGAACCGGATCCGGAGTCTAGCAATTTAAAAATAGCTTTATTTGAATGTACTTTAAGACATATATGAAATACAGCTGGGAGCAAATAATGAACTAAAAATAGTCACCAGCTCTCCGACTATTATTGCTTTTGGAATATCGCAAAAAAGTCGCAAGGAAGTCGCGTGGAAGTCGCGTACTCGGCTATCTCTCCCGAATTCATTGCCAGCGAATACTTCGTTAATAAACTATATATTTTATATCAAATAAATAACCCCTATTACCTAAATCTTGCATATCACTCTCTAATTTACACGTGCTTGCTATTTTAGTCCTCGATCAAGACAAAAAATCTTGATATTTTTTATTTTTTCTTAATATTAATATAAAAACTTTACTCTAATGGCTATTTTTAATAGATGGTAAATTTAAAAAATATCAAAACCTTTTTTAAAATTATGTCTTGAAAAAGCACTGGCCTATTTCACTACTCGACTCGACTTGGCTCAACTACCACAAGAGTGGCAAAATATTTTTTAATCCTTTAATAATTACAGATTAGATTCTAGATATAAAGTATTGATAATATACAGGGTGTAACAAAATAGGTGGGCTGGCTGTACATAACCATATTGTACTCACCGAAACAATCAAAAAAGTTTATACACAACTGTATACAATGTGTATTACACATATTGTCTAAAATGCTTCGTCTCCGAGTTATGGCTATTAAGTTTTTAGTTGAGATACTACTTTAATAAATACTTTCTGGTATAAAATACCGTTTTTAAAGGTCCCTGTGACAAGTATAAATGAATAAATAAATATTCATCAAGGACAAAAATAATCTTTGCCTGCTTGATAAAGATGTGTTATATAAACTTTTTTGATTGTTTCGGTGAGTAAAATATGGCTGTGTATAGCCAGACCACCTTTTTTGTTACACCCTGTATATTTATTGGTAAAATATATTAGATTAGGATCAGATTCTGTAGTAAAATTCCCGAATTAAATAAAAAAAATAGTTTATTCTTTATTTTTGTGAATATATTTATATTTCGTTGTAAAATATTCGCATTATAATTAAAAAGAAATATTACAAAGTGGTATTAATTTATTCCTTAAATAAATAAAGGTAAGTTAAAAATATAATATTATAAAATTAACTGATGAAAACTTCAGATTAGTATAATTACTGTAAAAAAAATAAATCTTAAATTACAGAAAAATTGTAAAACTGAAAAAACTATCAAAATATTTTGTATTAGTTAATAATTTTATTGCTTATTTTATACACGTTTTAAGTTTCGTTGTACATAATTATACAATAATTAAAAATCGTTGTAAAAATGACAAATTTATTGCTTATTTTGTTTCAAAATGTTTTTATTGACACAATCTTTTATATAAATGTATAAGTAATAGTTATTATAAAAGGAGGCGCGCAGATAGAGGATAGAGTTAAGGCACCTACAATTGCAAAACTCTTGTGACCGTTAAGACCGTTAAAAATCTTGATTATTAACCGACGGTTAAAACCATTTTTATGCAGCCCGGCACTATAAATACTGGCTAATGACTAGAAATACACTCGCACGGGCCTTATTGCACTGGCCCAAAAACTAACTTATACTAAGAGCTGGCTTTTAAGTCCCATCTTTAAAATCTTTAAAATTAACATTTTAAAAGATGATAATATATTTACATTTAATTTAACTTATGATTTTATAATATTTCTAATATTAGATTTTAAATAAAAAGTTATATTAATTTCTAAAAAAAAATAGATTCTTAAAAAAATATCAGATTCCTTAAACTGAATCAGATCCTTGTTAAAAAAATGTAATCCCCGTATAGAAAGTTAGGCTTTTTATACACCCTACTATATAGTAGTTACATATCAGGTTCTTATATAAGTAGTTCTAAATACTTTTAAGATGTTAGGACATCTAAAATGTCGTTAAAATTAGGAAGATATATGTGCATATATGCATAGATAATAACGGATAGAGATGGAATATTGTAAAGGTTTTTTTTATGTCATCTAGACTAACGCGTCTAACTAGTCGAACGTTAAATGGTAGGCCCAGTAGATCAGTTTGTTAGTGCTAATGTCTAGATAATGTAAGTTTTCTTGTTAGAACTTTGAATTTAAAACGTTATGATTTTAATTCAATTTAACTTTCTTTTTTGCTTTATAAAGTAAACAAGAGTGTTATGGTAAACTGTAAAATAAACAAATACGGATTTTAGACTAAAATGTTAACTTTAAAAACTGGAAAGGTAATAAATCCAACTCGACTGACTCGACATTCTCTCACTCTTTTTCACGCCTTAAATTTAAAATTTAATTAATCATTTTTACGACATACTCATGCCAAAAATTTCTAATAAATAAATATATGTTTATGTTTTTTTATTAATATATGCTTGCAAAAATACAGTCAAAACTATGCTTTGTTATGTTTTCATATTTTTTTATTACTCTTTTTTTAAAAGATTTTTTAATGTAATTTTTCTCTCTATACAATATTTTTAAAACGGCAAAATCACACCTAGTAATTTTTGACTTTTTTAAAGTATAATTCTAAAATTATTTTTCAAAAATAATTGACTAAAATGGGACTAGGACGTTGAATAAAAGGGAACCGGGACTAGAGGCTGCGACTAGATTGCGGCCATTTTTTATGGCCGCTTATATAATAATCTCACTTAATTCCACGCTTAAATCTAAATACACGATTTTAAAAAATGCGCCCCCTACAACGCACAGAGGCGCAATTTAAATCCGCACTGAAAATATATCATTTATTTACCAAATCAGCTCACCAAGGTCCCGAAAGACTTTAAATAAATAAAATAAAAAATTAAAAAATTTTTAACTCAGAAAATTAGATATCGAGAAGAATAATTTAATACTCTTTTCTAATGAAAATGTGCACCATTTTGCAGGAAGATTTGTTGTCAGATTTTTGCATTTATCTAAAATATGTATTTCATTATCTCTAAAATTTTTAAACGTATATGACAAAAGTGCATAAAATTTAGTAGTCACACTGTTCAGACGTCTTTAAAAATGTTGGAGACACACTAGAATATAACAAATTCCAGATAAATCTAACAATCTGCAAACAATGCTTTTTTATAAATGTCTGCCATTTCAAAAATATGGAGGAAACTTCTGCTAATATCAATCTCTTTTTCTATGTCTCTGCTTTAACCTGACAGACATTGGTGAAATAATCTACTAAAGAAATAACTTATTTTCAAAAAACATAGGTACTAGATATAAACATGCTAGCGAGGCACATTTTTCTTTGTGTATATTATTTAAAATTAAAAATAGACCTATTCGAAAAAAAAAAAGCCAATAGCAACATTAAAAGGACAAAATACGTAAAGAAGAATAGAAGAATTTTCTTTATTTTGCTTTTTATTGTGGATATTGGTTTGGTTTTAAATAGAATGAGTCTAAAGTAATACTAGTTAGTTATTATATAAGTATTTGCATATTTTCGTTGTTTGTGAAACGTTGTATTTTGTCCATTAGATGGACGAGAAAATTTTAATAAATAAATTAATTAATAAATAATAAATTAGACTAGTGGCGATAACATCTTTGGTTTTGCCTATTTACATTCTAAGGAATGTTGTCCCGTACAATTACAGTAACTGAAAAATTAACATAACCTAAAACCTATTGTTTTTTGTATTTTTTAAAAATGGTATTCAATAATAGTTCTGAATAATTAACAGCTATAAAAAATAGCGTTTTGATAGTTGTATATGCAACAATATTCTAAATTTTTGTACTGTTACAAAACTATAAGTAAGTTAAGAAGATGGTTGTATAAACATTAGAATACATAGAAGAAACAGTGAGTAATAGATATTTCATAAAGGTACCACATACTCGAAGAATAGATTATAATTATCGAAGGACTAAGGAAAATGTAATACCACCAGTGCACTGCAGTAGTCCACCACGTAGAATATAGAAATTTAGATACAGTAGCCAGAAGTGGATAGAGCATGCAGCCAGCAAACATCCAGAGAAAGGATGGCGGCGTTCAAGGTTTAATGAAAATAAAGCTTAATAAAACCTTGAAAAAGATAGACAGACAAGTATTAAAAAAGATAAAGAATGTAGCCAGAAATCGGAAGGAACACACATAGAATATAAAGCTAGTTAGAGAATTTAGCCCGAAAAACGTCCAAAAACTGGGAATTTTTCTAAATAAACTACTAGCATACAAAGATATGTAAGAAAAGAATAGAATGACTAGCTAGATACAGCATATGGAGCCTACACTGTAGACAGGAAACTTTGAAGGAATGAAAAATACTTAACTAATTAGTATCCAAAGAAAAGGAAAAAGAATTTTTAGAAGGAAAGAAAGCTAGATAGAGAATAAGCCAGAAAAACGTCCAAAGAGTGGAAAATTTTCTAAACTTCTAGCGTGCAAAGATATGTAAGAAAAGTATAGGATAACTAGCTAGATACAGCATATAGAGACTACACTGTAGACAGGAAACTTCCAATGAATGGAAAATACTTTAACTAGCTAGTATGCGAATAACAGGAAATAAAAAGCATTTTTAGAAGGAAAGAAAGCTAGATAGAGAATAAGCCAGAAAAATGTCCAAAGAGTGGAGACTTTTCTGAACTACTTTTGCGCAAGAAAATAAAAAAGAGTATAGAAAGTAGAATGGTTTGGCGGATAGAGAGCTAAGTAGAGTTTGTAGCTAGAAAAACATCCAAAGAGTGGGAAATTTTCTAAACTACTAGCGAACATTTAGAAAAGGACAATCACCAAGAAAACAGAATAGATAGAGAAAGACGAACATGAACAGTAGTGGATGACAAAATTGTACATTTTCAAGAGATATTAGTAATAGAACATTTAAAAGTATCCTAAAGGAAGTGGAAGCTGAAGAATGTAGCTAGAAAAACATCCAAAGAGTGGGGAATTTTCTAAACTACTAGCGAACATTTGGAAAAGGACAATCACGAAGAAAACAGAGTAGATAGAGAAAGACAAACATGAACAACAGTGGATGCCAACATAGTACATTTTCAAAAGATGTTAGTAATATAAAATTTAAAAGTATCCCAAAGAAATTGGAAGAATGATAGAGAATGTAGCCAGAAAAAAAGGGTAGATAAAGAAAACGCACAAGTTGAAAATGATGCTACAGACAGGTGTGAAGAAATAGTGTATTTAGAATTGACAGACTGGAAAGGAGCTAGTTACAGCACATAGAAAAAATTATCGATAGAATGAAAGAGTTTTTTACCTGCCGACATATCGATATCTAAAGAAATTCAAAAGATTGTTTTAATGTTGATACACAAATTTACAAAAAAATTATAGTTAATTTAAACTTACGTTTAAAAGTATATATTTTTTAATTTATAAGTAAACCAGTATTATAAATAAAATGGTTTTTAAGTTATTATCATGACTAGAATAAAAAACGAGTTTCTGTAATTGTACGGGAGTGGTGTTCTATAAAGGTAGAGCTTACAACTAACCCTAACTTAGTGGACGTGTTGCGATGTGTTATCTCATTGGGAGGGATATTTACAAGGGGCTTCAGTTCGCGAAGAATAAATCATAACTAATCTAGGCGGCTATGACGTTTTCGGAACGCTGCCAGAACGTGCCCCGCTTATAAAATACAGTCCAGGACACAAGATATTTTTTTAACAAAAGTTTTTTTATTGGTGGGGTTACACAGACCCATAATTATTTTTAACCAGATTATATTTTTCTGGAAATTACATAATTTTAAATGACTTTTTTTATATCTGATCAACTGAAGTTAATATCTTTAGGTAGTAGGAAAAATATTACATGAACCAGGTATGCGAACTGTCTTTAGTATTCTCGACTAATTTTTAGTATTGGCTTTCTCTAAAAAAAGAACTTCAGTCTTTTACACTAAAAACTAATTTTACATATTAGGTGCATATTAAACTATTGTTTTTAAGAATAGTTGGAATAGGCCGCTTCTAGCTCACCTCCACCTCCAGTTTTTTACAGAGGGTATTTAAAAAGTTATTCAATTTTTCCATTATTAGATATAGGTATAACTTTTTGAATGCACCCCCGTAAAAAATTGGTTGTGGAGGTGAACCAGAGCGGCCTATTTCAACTTTGAAGCTCAACTAAGTGACTTCAGTGGCATGGCTTGGGTATAAAAAGTGTGGGCCAAGTTTGTTTAAATGTGATTAAAACTGGTTTTACATTGTGAAACTTCTTAAAAATTAATCGGAAATTTCGCATTCGCTTGATGAAAAAATGTAATGACATCTGCAAGGACCGAAATAATTGCAAGACATGAAAAAGTAAAAGGGACTGTTCCCCCGCTGTTGGTTGTTTCCTGAACCATATTCTAGGCGGCAAGACGCTTTGGAAGCGCTGCAAAAACGTGCCGCGTTTATAAACTACGCGAATGACTAGAAAAGCTGACTAGATAAACTCTGCTGCTGCTTTTTAGCGCTGCGGCTGCTCAACATCAAAATATTTTCGTTCAACGTAATAACAAACCGAAAATTTTAAAAATATATTAATACTTTTTTTCTCATTATTATCTCTTCCTTCTTAGAAGGTACAAGGAATTTTACATAGCAAAATACTTAAATTATTTCAGATCAATTACAGAAAATGTTCAAATCCAAAAGGGGATATAAAAAATAATATTTTAAAAGTTCTAAGTTCATCTTTTTTAAAATTGGTTATTTCATTATAAAAAATATATAACTACACATAACTTGAAAGTATAGTTTGTAGAGGAAAAGGTTTTAAAGAGGATTCATACAAGAATTACAAGAAGCTGGAGAAATTAGGAATTCAGAGTAAAAAAGAAGAAAAATATTAAAAGATAAATGAAAAATATATACGACAGAGTGAAGAAAAGGATATAAGTTAAAAGATAATACTTAAACCTTACCTTAAAGGCGTATGAGGTAGTGAGAATTAAAGTGAAAAGGTTAAAAGATTAAAAATTGTAGATATGTTGAAGAGTATAAAAATTGTAAAAAAATAAGAAATCAGAAGACTCAATTCTTAAAAATTAGATCTAGAAGATCAGGAAAGTCATAATTTCACTTTTAACCTAGTTATATTTTTCATAATTAGAATATTTAACTTATCCTTTAGCCCTAGTTTTTAACATTAAAACTGTTAAAATATCACTCCTTTATAATTTTAATTTTTACGATTTTTAGATTGATTAAAAAATTTTACTCGTGTTTCTAAAATCGAGTTTAAACTTTAAAAAATTATGCATAGGAACGTAAACATTACTTCTGAGATTTTTTGTTTCAATTTTTCAGACTCTAGAAGGACCTGAAAAGTTTTTGCATGTTTTTCGACACTGATATTAAATAAAATAGCCACTCTAACCAATGATAGAGCAGTTACAGCAGACCTCATTATAATAAAGTGTCTTTCTGTAAGTATCTATCATCTTATAACATTATCTGCAGAGCTTGATTAATTATTCTGTGCTTTAAATTATAGCAAAACTGCTTTTAAATATTAAATAGTTTAGAATTCTTGCGGTTTTAGAATCATAGCGTATTGTTTTTGCGTGACTTTACGATCTGAATAAACCTACTTTGCTAAGTAAACGTCCCTGTATGCATTAAAATTATCGCTACGAATTATTGTTTCAATAAAATTTAACCAGCATAAACTCTTATACTATCATGAACGGGTATTTGTTCGAGGTTGGCAACATTGTCAACATACTCCGATGAGGAAGACGAATTTGACTCTTCTTTCAGACAAGCCGACTCCAAATGCTTATTTAAATAAGATTTTAAAGCGAATGTTTTATGGCACCGGGTGCATTCGAAGTTCTTATCGGCCGAGTGAGTCTGCATATGAGCTCTTAAATTGGACCTATCCGCGAAAGCCTTACCGCAATGGGCGCACCCGTAAGGCTTTTCTCCCGTATGAGATCTGAGATGGCCTTGTAAAAGCCAAGGCCTACTGAATTGTTTACCGCAAACTCCACAATGATGGGCTAACTTGTGAGTGAGTACGTGCATTGCCAGAGCTGGCATACTCACGTAAGCTTTGCCGCATGTCATACATTTTTTAGCGGCTTGAGAATCTAGACTCCTGTGAGTCTGTTTGTGCCGCGATAAGTTGCTGGAAGTTGCGTACTGCTTACCGCATTCGCTGCAAGTGTATTTCGGTTTTTCTGTAGATACAGGTTTCGGCACTACTGCCACATCATCAGGTGGTGATCGCTTCTTTGACCTACCATCGCTAACGAAAAAGGCCTCGTAAGTATAAGCGACAGTTTTAGTAGGCTTCGTTAGCTCAGGAGATAGAGCAGAAGGAGAATGATCCATTTGCATTTCTTCATGAGTCTCAATTATGGGATGAGTCTCTTCAAGATAGTGCTGAGGAGGAGGCGGCAGGAATACTGTGGTAGAAGCACTTAAATCTAGTATTGCATGGGCGGCGTGGAGATCTTCTTCAGCGGGTACCCTGATTGTGGGCAAAAGTAATGGCGGTTGAGGCTTGTCATCCAGAGAGTACGGCCTATAGATATCTTTCTTCTTCGGAGGTAAACTTAAAGCAGTGCCGGTACTTGTGTAAGTCATCGCCAGAGATTTCCGGTGACGAGGCGGTGGCTGAGGTGTTGGAGTGGAATATTCAGAACGTAAGTCTTGAGTTTCGACTACCGTCCGTAGTGTAGCGTATGAAGGAGTTTGGCTGGAGTTGTCAATTTTTTGATTAAAAGTAGTTGCGTAAGTTGAATTAGGAGATAGTTCGTGAATGTAACCTGAAACAAAAAAGAACTTTTGCTATTTTTTGAAAATTTTGGTATTAACAATTTAATATAGATAAAAAATCAAACAGATTAATTGACATGTATTGAAAATTTGAAACAAAGATTTTATATTTAAGAATGTAAATGTAAATTATCTAGAAGTTAACACTGTTTAGGAAAAAGTATTACAAAATATAAAACAGCTTGATAAATCTGAATTTTAATGGCATATACTTTGTGAAAATTTCATATTATTGTTAGGATGAGTACAAACATAAATAACAAAGAATGTAACGTAGTGTATAACATTCATTAACGTTTATATTGTTCTACTACATTGTTGCACAATAATACATTATATAGAACCGCATTCAAATAGAGAAGATATTAAATTAGTGACAAAATTAGTCAATTTTGTTACAATTGAAATAGGTAATCAGCTAAAATACAAGAATAAATATCAAACAATTCCCTGGCATCCATATGAACCAACAAGTATAGTGGAAAATTTCTATTTGTGACTTCTATTACATATTATGATAGATATGGATTGTTTTAATGAAATTATTATTTATTCAGAAATAAGTTCGAGAAATTTAAGAGGTGATTCTACGTTAAAAAATATGAAAAAAAGTTCCTACAAAGATTGGTCCGGAAATGAGCCCTTAAATTTCTTGAACTTATTTCTGAATAAACCTGTAGTATTATAAAATGTAATTCAACTTCATAAAGCGACATTTTAAAGGGATTTATGAAACAAATGATGATGATGATGAAATATTATTGTCAAGATAAATATATTGAACATTGAAAGTATTGGTGTTAAAGCGCCAAATAAATTCTATTTTAAGCCAACGTACGTAACATTAGTGTTTATATTATGTATTTTGGTACATTGTGGAACAATAATACATTAGATAACTGCAATGAAATAGAGAACATATTAAATAATATCAATGGCAATATTCCAATAAGCGCAGCAGTAAATACTGAATACCTGCAATATTTTGAACTAAAATATGGGAATATATTTCTTAGGCCTAAATTTGGACTAGGAAATCAAGTGATCAATATTTTATTAAGTTTTAAGTCTTCGCAGTGATTATGACTCTTTCAGAAATAACTATTACATTTATTTTAAACGAATATACTTTATTATTAGGTAATGTAAATGTAATAAAGACGACTTTTAATGGTTCATACTTTGTGAAAATTGCATATTATTGTCACGATGAATATGAACATAAATAACAAAGAATGTAACGTTCTGTATAACATTCGTTAGAGCTTATATTGTTGCGGTATATTGTGGCACAATAATACATTAGAGGGAATCGCATCAGAACAGCAGAAGACCGAACACAAAGTAGACAGTCGTTAAACGTTGAGCAACATGTATGATCTGAATACGTAAATAGGGTACAATATTAACTTTCTTTTTATTGAGTTTTTCGGTGATGATGCTGCCACTTTAATAGGCAATCCACAGCTGCCATAGGAACACAAAAGGCCGTAACTACATCTAATCAACATTAGAAATACAGTCAGCCCAGCCCAGCGATTGACTAAGGGGAGATACCCACGATTGGGACATATTATTGAATGGGACGGTGCCTGTTTCTGAACGATGCTTCCTGATTTTTGGTTTTTGTTAGACCTAGATGTGCAGTAAAAAAATAATAAAAAATGGCAACATTTAGGCAACTGGGTTTTTGATAAATTAAATAAGTCAGTCAGTCAAAAGTATTTTTTTTAATAATTTTGAAAGACATTTTATTGAGGAAAGGCAAAGGGAAAATGTTTAAATTTGGTATATGTAATAGTCTAGAACAATATGAAACATAATCGAATATTATAGATAACGGTAAATATTTTTGGCTCACTTTTTTTATATGATTTTTAGTATTATTGAATGGGACAAACTTCACTTCCTTGAATGGGACAACTATTTTATTGCATATTTCATGCACATCCATCTCTTTTAGATAAGAAATAACTCTAAAAGGACAGAAAGTTCTAGGTTACTACACACACAACAATTTGAAACAGTTAAAACTTAAAACAAACTAATATTTTATATGGATTTAGAAAAAACATGAATCAATATTTCGTAAAATTATTTAAAGTAAATTATATGTAAAAAAAGACTTAAATACTTTAACAGCTATTCTTTTGTTATGAAATGACATTATAGGTTTATTGTTATAAGTGATAATAATAGTTATTTTCATAATTTGTTATCTTTAATAGCAATTTTGAATTTTTGTCCCATTCAATTCGATAATACCGTTACGTGTTTTTTTAAATGCTTGTCGTTTTGGTAAAAATGAATATTATTCAGGTTTAACACTTTAAGTGGAAGTGGAATTTGGAAATAATATTTTTGCAAATATGATAACAAAAAAAATACGTATAAAAGATTAAAAATAAAATGTTGACAGCCGTTAAAAAAAAATTCCCATTCATGGGTATCTCCCCCTATCGGAAACAACGTTTTTTTTTTCAAATTTTGACTATAAATATTAATTAATATTTAAAAGGTTGTTTTTCCATAACAATAGTAACATATTAAACCTCAATAGCTTTGAATTGCTTGGGGCTAGTGACGTTGTACGGCCTTTGATGTTTGTGGGGCAGTTTAAGCTATTCACGATTTTTCTAACGCCAGCTGTTGTGATGTATCTGATTTAATTAAAAGGGGGTCTAGTGCCTTGCATCCCCCCAGTATACACTTTACAGCTGTTGTTTCAGAACACTTTATGCATATCCTTACATTCTTAAAAGACAATAAGATACTTTTTACTACTTCCAAATGGGTTTTTTATGGAGGTTTTTTAGGAGTTTCATTATTATTACTTTCTTGAGTTTTGCTTTATTAAAAAAATAAATTTCCCAGAGATTGCTCAACAAAAGTTTATACAAAAAAAACTACAATAAAGATTATTCTTTAATGACAGTATCTGGCATTTTTTTGTCTAAATTTCAATTAAAACCAAGCCAAATCTTTGCAAAGATACATTGGCAAAGCAAAAAATATATAATATAAAAAATATAATACAACTATTCAAGCAAATTGTATAAGATTTAAATCTCATATAAATCTTGCAAAGATATATTATAGTTTATCGAGACTCCTTCTTCCAATATTCAGGAATTTTTGGAAAATGTACGGTGTTGCATTGCTTGTTATTTCAAAATACTTTATCACTTTCTCAAAAGTCTGTTTTAAGAGTTTCCTCAGTACTTATTTTTTTTATTAAAGCCGACATTTTCCCTATTTAATTATAATTATAAATACATAAAAACTATCATAAAGTTAATTCTATTGATTTAAATAAGTCATGTTCAGGTATAAAAATAGTTTAATAATAATGGACTAATGGACTAATAAAACAACTGTTGATTACATGTTGATTTAGAACTGTTGATTACGACTTTGTCAAGAATTCTAAATTCGTAATAATATTAGCATTTAAAATATTAAATAAATTTATTTATTTATTTTAATAATTATAATTAATTTTCCAACTTGTTCCTTAATTTTGAATAGAACATTTTTTTTTAAATAAATTAAGACAGTCTATACTGCATGTTTGTCGGTTGAAAATCCGACAAGAAACAGTGTATAGTTCTATTTTATTCCTCTTGGGTTATAGAGAGGGCTGATGATTCCCAAGAAGGATGAAATATTGCTATACACATCTTCTGAGTTATTTGTTTTACTCACCGTTTACAAAGTAAGTTAAGCTTTTTGGGGGACGGTGGCCTTTACAGACACAGGAATTTTCGAAAATCTTTGAAATCAATTAAAAGTAGAATTTTTGTAAAAAAGAAATTTCGGATTATTCACAAATTGGAGAGAAATTAATTAAAAAAAGTGCATTTTTAACACAAAGTTAGGGATTTTAACCGTTCTTACTTTATGTTGGTACAATTTTAAGGTAATTAATATACAGCTTTGTCAGATCGTACATATATTGAGGTACGTTCTGTCGGTCAAACTTTTCATTTTAAATTAGTTTAAATAAACGGCAGTTTTCTCGCTAACGCAGGTCAGTAGCTATGGGGGAGATAGGGAAATCCACCCACCTATCTTAAAATTCAAAAAAATTGTAAATTTCATGGGTTAAAAATACGTTTAACGCTGAGTACGGCCCAGCGTTGATGGTTGGTTATTCCGTTCAAACTTTACATTTGTTAAGACCGTCGGAGACCGAATCGTCAAAAAAAAACAACGTTAAAGTAAACCAACGTCCCCATTAAAAAAAAAACACCAAAGAAGCAGAAAATCAACGTAAACCACGGTAAACGTAAAACAACGATCTTCATTCAAAAAAAAAAACCAAACAACAAAAAACCAAACCAACGTTAACGAAAATTCAACGCCCCCATTAAAAAAATCAGACAGACGCAAAACCAACGTAAACCAACTTTAACGTAAACCAATGTCCCTCATTAAAAAAAAATCACCAAACAACACAAAACCAAACCAATGTTAACGAAAAACCAACGCCCCCAAAAATGTTAATTTTTCAAACTTCGAATTATACAACAAAACGTTTTAATAAATCAAAACTAAAATCTGACAAGGTCGCATCTCTGTACACACGTGACATATGTCAGCAATATTATGGCAACTTGTAAAATTAACAATTATTTACCACTTTTTCCCATGTAAGTTATTTTTTGGTAATAAAACAACATTTTTCGCATCTAATTTTATTTAGAATTGTTAATTTTAATACCACAGTGTACAATTAGTGCAAAACTTGTCCCATTTTTTTGTGTCTGTAAAAGTCACCTTAACCGCTTTTTGATTCTGGTATAACCAGAAAAATTTTACCAATAATCAAATATAAAAAATTTAAAGAATAAGTCCTATGTCATATTTTTGGATTCTTAGAAAGTTTTATCTAAACCAGCCAAAATTTATTTGTAGATTTTTTAAGGAGGGTTAATGGAGCTTTTTGCAAGTTATATCGTCAATAAATAAATAAAATATTTACAGTTTAGGAAAAAAAAAAGGTTTGAACGGTTTTCCAAAACCTTCAGAAAATAACTGTTGATTACATGTTGATTGATGACATAAATATAAATTATATGCAGATATCACTTTTAATTATTTTAAAAGAAATTTACCAACCACAGGCTTATTTAAAAGTTATTACTTTAATAATTCTCATTGGTGGATTTTTTGAAAACTAAAATAAAAGTGAATAAGTTTAGCTTTAAAAGTTATTTTGACGTTCCTTGAGAATTAATTAATTATGATTGGTGAATTTCTTAAAAAAAATTAAAAAATGATTAAATGATTAAATGATTGGCTCGATGATAAGTAAATTTTAAAAAATTTAAACTTAAAATAAAACTAAATAAATTCACCTTTAAAAGTTATTTTGACGTTTCTTGAAAGTTAAAAGCTTGTCTATGATTGGTGGATTTTTTAACAACTGAAACATGATCGACTCAATGATTGGTAAGTTGTTAAAAATTAAAACATAAAATAAAACTAAATAAATTCACCTTTAAAATTTATTTTGACGTTGCTTGAAGATTAAAAGCGTGTCTATGAAATACGACTGGCTCAATGACTGGTAAATTATTAAAGATTATCTATAAGTGAATAAAACTGAATAAATTCACCTTTGAAAGTTATTTTGACGTTTCTTGAAAATTAAAAGCGTGCGTATGATTGGTGGATTTCTTGAAAACTGAAAAATTGTTGGCTCACTGATTGTTCAAAATTAAATTTTAAAGTAAAACTGAACAAATTCACCTTTAAAAGTTATTTAGATGTTTTTCGAAAATTAAAAGCCTGTCTATAATTGGTGAGATTTCTTGAAAACTGAAATATGATTGGTTTGATGATTGGTAAAAATTATAACGTAGAATAAAACTGACTAAACTCAGCATTAAAAATTATTTTGACGTTCCTTGAAAATTAAAAGCGTGTCTATGATTTCTGGAGTTCTTAAAAACAGACTATTGAGTAAATTCTCTGAATATTTTACAACGTATCATTGCTACATGTTGATTCAAGAGTGAATGTGACTTACCATTGTAAAGAATCGTGGTTCCGTGTGGCGATGTAGGTGGAGGGCTCGGTGCAGTCGCTCCTGCGGTGGGACTCGACGGCCCCCAGCAAGAGGACTGCGAGTCGCCCACCACGTCTATTTCTTCGTCCTCTTCTTCGTTCGTGGGGTCGGCAGGACGCTCCGGCCACGGATACGCTTTCCATTTCTTGGCCATAAGACAGCGCGGCATGGTAACCTTTTGCCGTCGAGCATTCGGCGTTACAGGTGTTTCATTTTTGATTCTTCTTCGGTGGTAAGCGTTCACGGCACCCGCGATAACACATGTGACAGAACGAAATGAAGAGAGACAGGAGAGATGAGAGAGAGTAAGAGCACAATACCGAAGGAGCGAACACAACAAACTAAACTAAACAGCCCTCGTGGTTTTGAAGCGGCGTTAGGCCCCTCAGTTGCTTTTATATAACGGTAGCAGTGGTGGGAGCGAATATTGGGGCTGAATTCACCCTCTCCCCGCCTATAAATGCGCGACTATGATGCGGGGTTGTCGGAAGTAGCAAAAATTCAAAGAATATGCTTATTTGTTGCTTTTGGAATGAACAAAATTCATCCCTTATTTTGAAAAATTAAAAACAAAATATGCATATACATATAGAAATTATTACTAAAAACATGTACATATTTTTATATATGTACATATGTTCTAACATATGTGCGTATTATTCAGATAAAAGGTTTAAAAGTTTGTGTATCCACAAAATGTTAAGTACTTGAATCAAATGTTTTGCTTGATTGCAGTTGAAAACGTATAATAAAATTTCTTGTATTGAGTTTTAGAGAAATTTAACCCTTTAAGGACCGACTTTTTTACAACTATTTACCTCCCTCATGACGAAAATTGCAGGACTGCAGTCCATCCAGTCGACTGGGTGGACGGTTGACGGATATTGCAAATAAACGAATTCGTTTAAGGGCTTATCCACAGGCTTGCATAACAAAACATAAAGCGTAATACATAATATATATAATTTGTATATGTTCATATGTTCGTCCTCTTCTTCTTCTATCGTCTATTAGCCAATCTTATGGGCTTATGTATTAGTCTTATGTCATATGCCGTATACAAATTAAATGTATGTCAGTATATTATTATGCATTATGTCTGATTATGAATGCCTGTCTATATGCCTTAAATCGTTTAATTTTAGTACGAAGAAACATACCACAACCTAATCTAAAAATTTGATATTTATTTATTTATTTTATTTCTTTGAACTTAATACAAAGTCGTGAAGAGACCCAAAAAAGCTTTAGGCTTGTGCTAGTATATGATTTTATCACTGAAACAAGGAATGATGCATAAACCCACAACACAGTCCAAGGACAATGTTTATACCTTATGTCGGATATATCCGACAGTCGTCGGTTACCCAAGTTATGCACTGTCGGATATATCCGTCGACCGTCCTTAAAGGGTTAAATGAAAGAGGGCAAGTAGATATATACTTAGTATTAAAATACTAAAAATAATGAAAAATAGTACTTATACTATTACATTGAACTGGAAACAAATTATTGACTTTTTTTGAATTGTTTATATATGTTTACATATATCAAGTTTTTTTTATACTTGCAATAAATATCTGACTAAAGTATCACAATTATTAATTTGTTTTTTCTCTTTGTATACCTAGAATGGAATACTGCTTATAAATAATAAAGAATGCAGGGCATAGGTCAATAAAAGAATTGGCTGGATAGAATGGGATGAACCAGCAGTCGAGCTATTTATAAAAATAAATGAAAAATAATTATTTGGAACATTTTTCAAGAAATCAACAAGACAAGTAGTACTCTTCTATTATTTTGTTATCTATTGGAAAAATAAATTGAATTGAATTGAATTGAGTATATTCTGCATAGGTTGTTCAAGTCGAAAACTTTTTTTATGAAAAAAAAATAGCTTTTTTGAAAAAGCAACAGGAATGCATCTCAAACTTGGCACCCCATATATCGGCAACCCTGCACTACTAGTCGCGCATCGGTTGAGGTTCGAAGGGGTAGAGCTTCACCCCGCACTCCAACACGTGGCAAACCATTAGAACGCGTGCCGTAGTATCATTACCGGCACCGGCAGGGAGATCCCGTCGGAGAGGCCACGTGCGCTACCTGGCGACCACCTGCAGCTGCCGAATCACTTTTCCTTCTTGGGGTTTGGACTTCCTTACTTTGCGTACCGCCTTTAAGTGCTTATCTTAAACACTTGTTGTCAATAAAAATAATTATGATAGATTATCTAAATGGCTTAAAAAGTGAGTCATTTGAATTTTAGAGTAGAAAGGGGCTGTCCATATATTACGTAACGCAATTTTTCAAAAAAATTGACCCCCCCTCCCCTGTGTAACAAACTGTCACATTGTCACATGAACCTAAAATATAGTATAACAACCTTAAAAAAAATTTACGCGAAAAAGTCACTCAAACTTTAAAAAAATATTCATAATCAATATCACTCAGGGAAAAAATACTAGGTACCTCTTTTTACACTGAATGTCACATATAACACGTATATTTTTTATGCACAGGTACACAAAATAGTACACACATTGGTGTTCTGTGAGTACACATTCCGCGCGAAAATGTATCATCGCCGATGATTCATAGGCAAGATCACGGAAGAACAGGGCCGTAAGATTTTTTTTAATATCAATGTCAACAGTTTTTTTACTGATTACAATATTATTTAAATATGCATAGTTTCGTCAATTTTTTTGTGAAAAAGGGAATTATGGGCCACTAAATAGTAATTTATGTTGAAATAAAAATACATCTGCCAAGCTTAGGAAATAAACATTAAATTTATTAAATTCCGTTACGTAACGTTTACCTAGATCCCCTTCCCCCCTGTCACAAACTGTAACAATTTCTCTGACCCCCCCCCCCAGGGGCGTTACGTCATATATGGACAGCCCCAAAGTCGAGTGATTATATAGAAAATTTACAATGACACTTTCTTAGCTCTAAGCTACCTCAAAAATTATAATAATAATTAAATAACAAAAACAAAAAAAAAGAATTTCTAAAATTTAAGTATTTTTTTGGTAAAAAAGGAAAAAAAATAATAAACAAATTGGCTTCGGTAATTTTTTAAACTCTTGAAACGCAAATTTCGTTAAATATTGGGATTTTTCGCAAAATTAGTAAGATATTTTTGATAAAAGGATTTTTAAACATATTTTATTTTAAGGCAGATTTCTTTTGCGTAATTTCTAAAATTTAAGTATTTTTTGGCAAAAAAGGAAAAAACAATAATAAACAAATTGTCTTCGGTAATTTTTTAAACTCTTGAAACGCAAAATTTCGTTAAATATATTGAGGTTTTTCTCAAAATTAGTAAGATATTTTTGATAAAAGCATTTTTATACATATTTTATTTTTAGGTAGATTTCTTTTGGGTAATTTTTTGGCTACGAGTTTTTAGACGCCCGAGCCCGCTCACATATGAGCTCCTATAATAATATGTCTAAGTATTTATTTGTGGTGTTTATGTTAAATACTTGTAGCAAGTATAAAAATACTTTATATAAATTTATTTAACCAATTAAAAAAATATACAATAATTAGTTTCAATTCGTATATTTGTCTGAGAAATTAGTACATTTTTCCATTATTTTTGTTATTTTAAATAATCATCATAAAAATCTACTCAGTACCAGCAATGTTATTATTTAAACCAAACACTTTTACTTGATTCAATTTAGTCTCTTTGTATTATATTTCAATCAGGTAAAATAGTTGATTTAAGTACCTACTTAAAATGATTGCGGATATTATATCCGCAAGTATTACTTGTATATGTTTGTAAACTTTTGAGCCACTTGATCTGAATATTACTTTTTTTTAGTAATAATTTCTCTGTGTGGGCTAAGGGTTACTGAGCATTAACCCTTTCGAGACTAACGATACGCATATATGCTTAAATTAAAAAATTACATGTTATGTCAACAATTGACAAAGGATACATGTATGTACTCAGAATTTAATTGTGAATCAAAATATGCAAACATATACAGGGTGTTCCATTTAAAAAATCAGAAGTTAAGGTCCTTTCGGACAAAACCGGAAGTGACAAAATTTGTTTTAAAATCTCGAAGAGTGCATTTTATTTAATTATTTACATTCTCCAAATTTTATTTTGGTAAGTTAATAAACAAAAAAGTTTTAGGGGGGTACCACTATTTTGTGTTATTTACAGGTATAAAATACCACCATACTATATACAAACTGGTGGTACATATTTATACCACTACCCCCACCCCATTCTGAGAGAATTTTTTCATACAGACAGACTCAAAAGTGTTTATTGTATCCAAAAATTCCAAAACCTTAAAAAAAAGAGTAATTCGTTCTCAAAAAAAAAAAGTCTCTAAAGGGTCAAACATATTTAACGCTCTTTTAAATATTTATTTAAAATGATTTTATTTTAAGTGATAATAACTATAACTACTTAGGTACCTTTAAAAAAATGCCACCTGGCCGACCCACCAAAGCACTTCTCTTTCTTAGGGCATTCACTTCCTTAGAAGTCACCCTTTAAGAATGCATATTTACCTTCCTGTAGCACTTGTTGTCAATGAATATATTAAAAACAGCTGACCTGTTATATATCTAGGTTAAAAGTCCCTCCTTTTCCTTTACACCTTTTAATTAAAAATCTAATTAATACATCTTCTTATTAGTATTCAATCATTACTAATTAATGATTCATAAGTACACAGAAAGAAGCGAATTTCGTCAGCCGTGCATCACTCATCACTTTTCTTCACAACACACACACCATTCCATATTGTCATTAATCCATTAATTCATTTTCCTAGTTAGTTCCATTAAATTAACACATTAATTAGTGATATCAAATTTTGGTTATTACATTGTCATTGAAAATACGTCGCCCACAAGACAAAAACCAGCCGTAAAGATACGCATTCCATCATATATTTATTATTCATATATAATTACACAAGAGGCTGAGAATTATGCGGGAAAATATCGCTGTTTTCATGAAAATTTCCTTTGACAGCAAATTTGAATGAAAACTGTGAATTTTTCCCCATAATTCGAAGAATCATGTGTAATTCGGAAGATTATTTTTTAACGATTTATAATAGTCAAACCAACTTTTATATTTTTTTCATCGCAAATTGATATAAATTGTTTTATTACTTATCTTAATATTTTTACGGGCATATTATTTGATTTGGTTAATTTAATTACATTCTAAACTGCTAAACTAAAACCTGTTTGTCCATTTTTAAATTGGAAATTATAGTTCTGTCAACAGTTTAGTCACTTACTGCAGTACAGACTAGCGTGGTACTGCGCTAGGCTTGCAAGCATGTTCATAAAAGTCAACCTATAAAAACTGTCATTACATTTTATAAAAAGAATTTTTTGATAAATAATAAATAAATAACAATAATTATAAATAGTAATATATTAATATTTAATTATTAATTAGCTTTAGGTATGAAATCTTGTTGTAAAAGAGAAATACTAAGAAAAAATACTACAGCGATTCTCACTAGAATTTTCTACAGTAGAAAATTCCCAATATAGCTATAATATGATTTGACAGAAATTAACACGTTGCCAGAAATATTGTTAAATGATTTGTTGATAAAAACATTTAAAAATAATCACAGTAATATACCATATTTATTTTCCCAAAAACCTGAAAAAAAAATAAAAATTAAAAAAAAAAAATTTACATTTTTTTTTTATTTTCTTTTGGCGAAAACCGAAAAAATGTTGAAAGAAAAAACAATAGGGTCTTCCTCTCATAGAAATTGATTTTTCCTAAAAATTTTAATCTGATCGGATTATTTAAAAAAAAAATATGATAGTTCTTGAGTCTTGAGTAGTGTCTACAAAAAACGTGAAACCGGACAGACGGACAAACAACAAAAAAGTTTCTTATTTTTTTATGAAACAAATTTGTATCCAAGAATTTTTTGTCAAGGACGATTTTTGAATATATTGGAAATTTCGAAACTAGCGTATAATACTATTCTAGAGCAGGCGCTGTGAATCGTATAATAAAATTTTAAATGAAAATAATTAAAAATTAAAACAGTTAACTAAGTATATAACTAATTAATATTAATTAATAACCAACAAATCCTAGAAATAAAGTTAAAAAATATTTTTAGCTTCCTGCGACAGATCCACTTTAATAACTCGGATTCAATTTTTTCGCATTTGCTTACAATTTTTTTGAAAGTAATCCAATTAATTAACTCTATGAAAAAGTAATCATGAATTATTAAAAACACCCTTCATAACATTAAAATAGACTTTAACCGCAATAAATATGTATTACTACCTATACAGTATTATAGCAATTTTAATATAAAAAGGCTTGTCACTGTCATTAATATCATTTCATATTTAAATCATTTATACATAAACAGTAAAATAGGGTGGAGTGAAACTGGTCCAAAAATTTATTTTTAGGAAATTTAATTAGTAATAGCCTAGAAAAGTTGCATTTTGACTACCTTATTAAGAATATCAAAGAAATTTTAAAATCGGTGGGGGTCTTGAGGGTCCACCGAGGCCCTAAAACAAAAAATATTTTTGGAAAAATAATTTAATTATATATCTTAGCTAAATATTTAATAAATGTATATTTTTAAGACTTAAACTCAAAAACAATATTTAGAAGATAAATAAAAAGTATTAAAATTAATTTAATAAGATAATTTTTTTTATGAGACCCAATTTGTGCCCCTCCCCAGAAGCCTGTATATTTAAAAGTCTAAAACACACAAATAATCTTTTAAAAGTACTTATTATAATTAAAAAAAAGAAAACAAATTTATTAAAATTAAATTTTTATGGGTCCCAATATGTGCCCCCTTGGCTATATGCCTTAAAAGAAGGTTTTCTCTGTACATATATTAAAAATTAAAAAATTATTGAAATAAAGATTTATTTTTACCGTGTATAGGCTTGTTTTTATTTAAAATAATAAAAAAATAATATTTAAGTTAAATAGTCCCGTCAAAAAAGTATAAAAATATT
This sequence comes from Brachypterus glaber, assembly GCA_958510825.1. Taxonomy (NCBI): domain Eukaryota; kingdom Metazoa; phylum Arthropoda; class Insecta; order Coleoptera; family Kateretidae; genus Brachypterus; species Brachypterus glaber. The sequence goes on from OY294046.1 coordinate 36,168,738, forward strand.
TAACAAAAAAAAATGAACCGAGTTCTATATCTCTAAAAAGTAAAAAATAAAAATAAGATGTATGTATTACATATACAGTTGCGAGTAAAATATTTTTAGCCTGCCATTATATTTGAGCGACCCCTTAAACAAGTTATCCGGCTTATCCGAGTTATCCGATATTTCTCTAAAAATTTGGTTCATATTAAAACAAAATTGAGCCGTTTTTAAGCGAACTTGCGTTAAAATTATTAAATTTATCTTAATTATCCGGCTTACCCTTAAAAGTTAAGTTGCAAAAGATTCATTCAATTCCTTTTATCCGTTTCAAAGTTATGCGGGATCAAACATAAAAAAAGAAATAAAGTCACACGTCGAATTGATAACCTTTTTTTGGAATTCGGTTAAAAATTCACCGTTTGCCCCAAAAAAAAATTACGTTTTATATGATTTATTTATTTATTTATTTATTTATTTATTTTCATGAAAAGGCGCAAAAAGTAAGAAAAATGCATGTATTCTAAAAAAGAATCAGAAATACTGTAACATACTATACAGCCTGTTCCAGAACTCGCGTACCGAAATTTAAGAGGTGATTCTACATCCAAAAATATGAAAAAAAGTTTCTATAAAGGTTGGTCCGGAAATGAGCCCTAAAGGAGCTACGGCCCTTCGAAGATGACGTATTGAATGGGGAACAAAAAAAAGCACCAATAAAATTTTAATGCTGCAGGGTGATTCTTCATTTAAAACTGAGCAAAAAAGTATTATACACCAAAACACCTAAATTTAATATTAAAGTAACGTTTTTGGTGGCACAAAATGTTACTTCCTCTTAATTGCATTTTTTTTTGATAACGGTTGCTCCTACAGTGTTACACTATATGATATTTTATATGTATTTTTACTCTAGAAATCTATATTTTTTACAACAAATCCAAAAAACATACACATAGAAAAGTTTGGGGCAAAAATGTTTTAAGCCTCATATATTTTGTCCGTCTGGGCACGCCTCTGGATAAATTAAAAAAATAAATTAACATAAACTTATTGCCCTTATTAATACTAGTATACATGCAAAAGCTCGCCGCTCTAGCTTAAACGGTACCCGAGTTATTAATTAAAAACCTTATTTTTATTACAATTTTAAAGGGCCCTAGATCCCTTAGGGCTCATTTCGGAACCAACCTTTATAGGAACTTTTTTTATATTTTTGGATCTAGAATCACCTCTTAAATTTTGGCATGCCAGTTATGGATCACCCTGTATATGGAAAAAGCTGCCCTTCTGGATATGGGGTAATATGGTTATTATGCTCAAAATTAATGGAGAGCCCCTACCACAAGCTTAAAGCTTATTTGGGGCTCTCTATGACTTCTGTATAAAAACCTAACTAATAAACTAATAACTAACTAATAATTAAAGAGTAAATTCGACATCTAATTTAAGCAAACATTTAAGCAAACATCATCATTATTAAGTAAGCTAGGAAATGCTCAGCATGATTTTTTAAGTAGTTTTTTTTAATACCGTAATATATAGAAGATATTTTCCATATTTGAAAAAAAAATTAAAATTGGTTAATTGGTTTTCAGAATGTATAAAAGATTTTTCACATTGTGAAAAAAAATACAAAAATACACTGCCCAGTAAAATTGCTTTCCCATTTTTCACCTCGGCGCGTTAAATGGATTTTTTATTATCAGATTCCCTTTCAGCAGCCTCAAAAACCCCTTTATACCAATTTTCATGAAAACTACCCCCCACCCCCAGGGGATGAAGTTGGATTTGTTTTATTATGAAATTTACTTTCAGCAACCTCAAAATCCCCTATTTACCAACTTCCACAAAAACTACCCCCTTCCTCTTAGGGGGTGGAATTGGAAAAATTTTATTATCAGATTCAGTTTCGTCTTCCCCAAAACCACTATATACCAGTTTTGACGAAAATATTGAAAATATTTAAATATATTTACCCCCTCACCCCCGTGGGGTGAAGTTAGAAATTTTGTATTATCATATTCGATTTCAGCAACCTTAAAACCCCTATATAGCTATTTTCAATTTTTTTTTGAAAAATTATTGTATTTACCCCATTTGCCCCCCTTACCCCACCCCAGTGTTTACCAAAAACAATCCCGAGCGAGAACTTCTGGTAACATACCTGTATGCCAAATTTCAAGTCTATAGCTTAAAGCGTTCTTAAGTTATCATGGATACAAGATTTCCCGGACAGAACGATCGACCGACCGATCGACCGACAATTTTTTTTTTGCTTGAAATTAATTTATATCGACATAAACGCCAAAAAACGCAAAAATACGCAAAAAAAGTTGAAAATTTTTGGTACGAAATTTTGAAAATTTTCAAAATGGGAAAGCAATTGTCAGTCATTCTAATCTAAATTTTACTAAATAGCTAAAATCAGAATTCCGGTAAGAATAAGTGGAAATTTTGTATTTCTTTTTTTAAAGTGTACTTAAACTTTTCTTTATTTACATACTTAATTTTACGAATGTCAATAGAATTTAGCAAAATCATTTTATCAATGTCGTTAAGGGATTACTTAAAGTTATTAAGTTTTAACTAAAACCGAACTTTAAGATTTATTTTGGGATTAGATATAAACAAGCCGTAAAGATATGCAATGCTTCACATTCCATACTATACTCTTAAAACTGAATAGTACACAAAGTTTAGCCAAATCTACGAGTGCACCGCGATAGAGATTTTCAAAGTACTCTTAGAACCTAAACTTTTAATTTTTGAGATCGTACCTACCCTAGGATACTTTTGATCAAAATTTCGAGAAATATAGCATCCAAATTCAGTCAAATCTGACTAAAACCACTTTTACATAAGAGAACTAGTTCATTTGGATTCAGCGAGTTTTACAATGTCAATTTGGTTTTCAACTCTTAAAAATATGTAAGAAAAAAATATGTAAGAAAAATAGCGGGTGTTTTTCAAAGGTGGCTCGCCCCTATAACTTTTTTATTCCTAGGAATAAAAGAACAATATTTATAGGTTCTCTATAAGATCATATTTTGAATTATATCAACTAACATATTTTTTTTCACTTCCGGTTTACCTGAAATTGACACCTACTTTTGATTTTTGAAGGGAACATCCTATATATTTTTACATATTTATATTAAATTTTGTCTTTTATCCCAAGTTTTTGTCAAATTTTGACAATTTTTGTCATTTTTTAAATAAAATTTTGTTTCATTTTTTTTAACTGAAAATTCACTAAATCTATTCATTTTGGATCAAATATTGGTATAAAATACAACTAAACTTGGAAAAAAAATTTTTGCTTTTACTTAAATTTTTGCTTTATTACTTTTATGTCTCGCCGACACTAAAAGGATTATTTTTTCTCTTCAGAATGATACCAAAAAGTTTATATTTATATTCATAATATCTTTAAAACAATTTAAGTTTCTAAAATAATATTAGCTAAATAAATAAAGCAAACGCCGAAGACATAAGCGTACGTACAAGTTTATTAATATTTTTACAATTTTCTTTTAATTTAAAGAGATTATAAAAAATATATATATTAACTTTTTGTTATCAAAATCAAAATTTGAAAAAAAAAAAACTTGAAATAGTACACAGAATTTAATAGTAATATAAAAGTATACGGAGTGATCCATTTAAAAATCAAAAGTAGGGGTCGTTTCCGGTTAAACCGAAAGTGAAAAAAAAATAGCCCATAACCGTCACGGTTAAATGCCGGGTGTACCTACCGAAGGGTAGGAAAAAGCTTTAAAAAAAATAATATCTCGAAAATCGAGGCGAGAAGTTTTGTTTCTCGATCCTCCTGAAACTCTAGTCCTAAACTCTTTTAGCTACAGACCTGTGAAGAGCATACTTGCCAGAATGGGCCGAGATTGGTAGCGGGCATAACAAGCTGGCGCACATACAACACCAATTAAACTATCCTGCCAAACGAAATCCTTATTTATTTTCCCGTTTAATTCAATATTCCCGATCCTGAAAACCACAGAAACAAAGAAATATATTGCTCCAGAATTTAATTTTATTCTGCTTTATTTTGTTATTTTACTCTCTACTTAAAATTAGATTATAATCTATAGATTTTTTCTGCCGGAATTATCACAAAGATAAATTTCTTCAAATTCAAAATTGACGATCCACATTTTTGACAATAATCTTTATACAAGTAATCTTTTATACCTATTTTTGTTTAATTATCATATTTGGAAAGAAAAGAACACAGTCCAAGTGTGAAACCTCAATAATATTTATTTTTACCAAAACTACGATAATAAAAAAAACTTAACTTGTCCCATTTAAGAACACTGTATTATTGAATGGGACAAAATACAAAATTACTATTAAAGATATCAAATTATGAAAAAAAACTATTATTATCAATTACTAATAACATAAAAAGTCATTTCATAACAAAAAATATCTGTTAAATTGTTACATTCTTTTTTTAAATACATAGAATTAACATTAAATAATTTTACAAAACTTTGATTCATGTTTTCTTAAATTAATATCAAATATTAGTTTGTTTTCAGTTCTAACTGTTCCAAATTGTTGTATGTTACTCTCTTTTTTTAGAGTGATTTCTTATTTAAAAGAGATGAATAGGAATGAAATATACAATAAAACAGTTGTCCCATTCAATCATCAAAATCAATTTATTTTCAACGTTGATGAGTCATAACTGAATTTATTCCGATTAATGATCATAACTTCCTATCTATTTGTACACTGATAAAACAGTTTACTAGTGCGTACAAAATATTTGGTTGGATATGGCCAACGTAAATGTCTATATAAAATTAGGTAACCCTATATACATAAATATCAAACCAGAGTGATATTTTCTAAAGAACAAAAGAGTGGCTAAATGTTATTTTCAAGGGGGGTCGTAGGAAAATATATTTTTCTTATCAATTTAAAGGCGCAGAATCCGAATTTGACCTTAAAAAAATCCAGGAAATTATGCCAGGCTAAAAATAATTTATAAAAAAAAATTGCGTATTTTTTGTCATTTTTTTAATGGTTCTACATTATAAAAATGTTACTTCATTACATAAGAACCATATTACGTAACATCTTTGTGTTCATTTTTGACCCCCTAGTAATGATTTTTGACGATTTTTAGCATGAGTATGTGGCGCTAAGCGTATCCCCTTATGCACCCTCCTCCTTAGCCTCCACCTCTACTTAGTTTTGTCACAGGATCCATTTGTTGTATATTTTTTCCATAATATCCCTAATTATTCTACCTATGATTTTAAAGTTTCCATATTCCAAGTTGGGTATTTTTTAACTAATATTGAGTCCCGGAATCCAAATTTTTATCTCCCATGATTTTAGAACAGAAGAGGGCTAAAATAATGATTTTTTACCCCTTTTATCTCATTTTTTTTCAGAAACCTTAGGTAATATATTCTGATACCAGTTTCGGTCTCAGCTACCCAGAATTAATTAAAAAACATATGACTCCAATAAGGGCAAGAAACCATGTCTAGTGTAATCAGAATTTAGCTTAATCAAAGTAATCAAAGTAATCAACAACTTTGCTGTAATTAAAAGCGGTGTAAACGGTGAAGATTTATAAATACCATTACAGCCAACCTTGGGCAAGAAAAAAACAAATTACCCCATTCACTTAAATATACAGGGTCAATAACTTGTTTTTAATTAATAACTCTGGTACCCTTTAAGCTAGAGCGCAACCTTTAGCACGTATACTAGTATTAATAAGGACAATGAGTTAATTTATTTTTTTGAATTTATCCAGAGGCGTGCCTAGACGGACAAAATATGTGAGGCTTAACACATTTTTGCCCCAAACTTTTTTATGTGTATTTTTTTTTGGATTTTTTGTAATAAATATAGATTCCTTAAGTAAAAATACATAAAAAAATGTCATATAGTGTAACACTGTAGGAGCAACCGTTTTCAAAAAAAAAGTGCAATTAAGTTACATTTTATGCCACCAAAAACGTTACTTTTTAAAAGGCTATTACTCCTTTAATATTAAATTTAGGTGTTTTAGTGAAGAACACTTTTTGGCTCAGTTTTAAATGAAGAATTACCCTGCAGCGTCAAAATTTAATTCATGCCTTTTTGTTCCCCATTCAATAGTCATCTTCGAAGGTCCGTAGCCCTTACAAAGCCCTTAGCTAATTTCCGGACCAACCTTTATAGATTTTATTTTTCATATTTAAATTTAAATTTTGGCTGTGGCAGTTACTGATTACCCTGTATAGCAGTCAGTTTTCTAGGTAGTGTTGTTTTTTTCATAATTTGGTTATAATGTGGAAACGTTTTACGTTCTACGGTAGTCGTTAATGTTTTAAACGTAGTCTGTGAAGTGTTTGGTCGTTTCTAGTGCTTCTGTATAAAAGGTTTCTGTCTCAGACTTCCCCGATATAAAGTAAATAAACTACCAAAGAAATTTCTTTTTTGTTTTTCAGTTTAATTTAATATTCCCGATCCTGGAAACCACGGGAATATAAAAGAAATATAGGTTCTGTATCCAGAATATATTTTGTTTTATTAGTTTACTCTCAAGAGAGAGTAATGGGTACCTACTTGCTTAAAAGTATATTACAATTCTAATTCAACTAAAGTGCACTTTAGTGAGTAATTTAAAAATGTTTTAAAATTAAATTCTGGAATAGGAGATCCTATAATTTAAAAACGGGATTTAGTTATTAGAAGTCAATGAAAGACATGCACATAGCTTTATTACTTAGGGAACGTTCAAGTATTACGTAAAGCAAAATGGACCAAAATTCATACACTTCATACCTCGATTCTGGCATTATTCAAGGCTGTAGAGATTTCATATTTTGGCTACTCCTCCTAACACACCCCCTATTAGGGGGGTAGCCAAAATATGAAATCTCTATAATCTATAATAACGCGAGAACCCGGGTATGAAGTGTATGAATTTTGGTACAATTTGCGTTACGTAATACTTGAATGTTCCCTTAACAACTTTGTAAGGCAATAAAATAATATACTGAAAAAAAAATTATAGGATTATTTTTTTTTTCTTTAGGTATTTGAAAAAAGTAAAATATTAGAAAAAAGTTTTTACGCTTTTTTACTATCCCATCCCGATATTTAACAAAAAAAAACAATCTCCGCAGAAAAGAAATCTATATTCCAAATTTGAATTTTTTATCACAAAGCATTCTAGAGTTATCTTAATGAAAAAAAATCACGGACAAGTAGAGAGACAGACAGTAAGAAAAACGCAGAAATTTATGGTTTATTAACGCAAAAATAAATCTAAAGAAGAAAAGACCACTTATACATGCATGTATGTTTTGCTCGTTACTTAGGGATATCCTGTGTCCTTTGTATTCTCGAGCTATATAGTATACTCATATAAGAAACTCAATAAGAAATTTATATTCTTAGTTAAGGTTTTATGCACTTTTTATATTTGCACTAAAAATATTTCTTTCTATTTGTGGTAGCAAATTTTAAGAGCGTTTTATTACTGGCAGCAGCGAGTAGGGACCCTAACTGGAATGACATTAGATGTCACATGTGTGAAGTTTAATGTCACTTTATTCAGGATCTCTAGAAGCGAGTAGTTAGATTATCTCACACGGTGCGCTGCAACCAAGTTATTTTTCGACATTATAATAGATACCTAAAATTTGGCTGCGTAACATTTTCAAGACACCCCGTTTGTTACGTAACATTTTTTTTTGCAAGTAAAAAAATTGAAAGGAAAATTTGATTTAAGGTTTAAACCGGTTTTTATTTATTTATTTATTTATTTATTTTATTTATTTATTTATTGTTACATCCAACAGTAAAAACCAATTAAAGGATGAGTCAAACAACAAGATACAGAATTATAAAAAAAAATAATAACAATCAAACTAGTAGAGTACAGAATATTAGTCCAAATTTAATTGGCGAAAGACAAATTTAATGCGGCTGTTACTGCAGGAGAATATATCAACATCAGTTTGAATCTTATGATAGTTTTTGCACATAGTGAAAATCGGTGAAAATGTTAGTAAGTTGGTTCTAGGCTTCGACAAATAAAATGTATCGTTTTAACCGGTTATTCCTTCCATGTTTTAACCAAAAACCGGTCTGAGGTAATTTCCGCAACCGGTTAACCGAAAACCGGTTATTATCTATGGTTTTCCATCTCTATTTTTTTTGTTTAGAGGATTTAGTGAACGCCGTGTGCAATAAAATTTGTAACAACTCCGAATCTTAGGCCAATAAACATTATACATATACAACATAATTTTTACGTAACGTAACATTTTTACTGACACCCCCTCTCTTAGGTGGTGTAACGTTTTTGAGACCCCCCACCCCCTCTAGAGCGTTACGTAATACTTGAACGTTCCCAAAGGTCTCGCGCAGCAGGCAATTACTAATTTCATGCTTAAGTTTCAAAATCTTAAAGAAAATAAAAACCTTAGAAAGGCCACACCACAGACAAACAATTTTACAAAGATGGTCTGTTTTAGTTTTAAATTTTAATATATATATATTTAATTTAAAATTTCACACCCCCACAATACCCCCTCATGTCTCGCCCTAGGAAAATGAAAAATAAGAAAAAATTAATTTTTTTATTTCATAGAAACACTAAAAAAAGCGCCGCAGGCAATTTTTTTTTTTTTGAGCTAAATCACTGTAAAATGAAAAATTAGAAAATCTTGTTGATTTGTGTTTCATTAATATAAATTCTTGTTATTTTTTAAATATTTTTTTTAGTATTTTTATTAAATATTATGTTTTATACTACACAAATACTAATTTCCCACTGCACATTTTGTGTCTAACTGGACGTTAAAATAATCCCTGATTGTTCAAAACATTACATATTATGTTTAACGAATTCAATAAAATTTAAAGTTCGAAATCTATTTAGTAAAATTAGAGTGTGACGTCACATAGGGGGGGGTCTAAAATTACCTAAAAAAGTTGGTTTTAGCCAACGAACTAATATCTCTTCTTATCTCTCTAGAATAGGCATTTCATTAGTAAAAACTGACAATAACGTCGGCAACATAAACATTCGTCTGTCTTACTCGCATATCTTTGTTCTAACAGAGACGACAATAACAGTTACCGGTACTTTGTTATTGTTCAGGCCTGAATATACGTACTATTTATTTACATAAAGGTCCAAACAAACCGAGATGTTGCCAATACTTTATATTAACGGTATGCGTATTCTATAGCATATAGCTACAGTTAGAAGAGTTATTAGACTAAGGTTTACGTCCCAAATTCAACTCGGTCTTTAGCGCTGTAGCCAAATTGTGCAATTTAATTTATCTTTGGTTTTTGGTTGTTTGAGTGTTTTTTTTTTCCTTTGGTTTTTGGTTGTTTTGGTTTACAAAAAAAAACAACAAAACAACCAAAAACCAAAGATTTAATATATCTGCACAATTGGGCAACAGCGCGAAAGGCCGAGTTTCATTTGGTACGTAGACGCTAGTAGTTATTAGTTCGTTGGTTTTAGCGCACCGTGGGAATCTGGCTTATCGCAACCTTTCAATCGGCTGATGTGTGTGAGGTCGCTGCTAGAAGGTTGCAGATAGCCGTTATCTGTGGCGACTGACACCCCACGCCAGCGACATTAACGGGATTGTGCCCCAACCCCTTTCAAGATCATACTACTACTTGCAAACTCTGGATATATTCACATAGGTGATTTTGATAACGGTTTGGTTTAAAAATAAAAGTTATTCTTGAAGTTTTTCTCACAAAGCTTTACAGATTTTATAAAGAGGTAGATACTATTAGGTGCATATTAGTACTTCCCTCTTTATAAACGAATATACATAAACAATAAAGTAAACTAAAACTATAACTTCCCTATATGTCTTATGGTCGAAAAGATAATGAGCAGACAACACCAAAGAGGGATATTTTTTATTTTAGTGTTTTATCTCAAAACTTTTAGGTATTATTTTTAAGCTTAAAAAAATCCCAAGTAGCTTAAAAAAAAGCTTTTTTAAGGCTAGGCTTTAAGCGAAACCCATAATCTCGTATCACCAAAAAATAATTTTTCGGTTCCTAATTAACTCTGTTCATGATGACTGGTAACTTAATTAAACTCCAATTTATTATTCGAATACAACGTAACTTATAATTAACTGGAGTTTGTATAAGGTCATATCCACAGGCTCGCATAACAACATAGTACATAACAATGCGATGCCAGGATTCGCTTGATTTGCCGCCATGTATATTGTAAGCCAATCACGGCATCGCATTCTTATATTTTATGTTCTTATGCAAGCTACTGGATAGGCCTTAAGTTATGAGTAATCATCAACGAACTAATTACTCTTCTATCTAGAATACGCATACCGTTAATATAAATTATCTCCAACATCTTGGTTTGTTTGTAAACAAATAGTAGGTATATTAAGGCCTGAACAATAACAATAACCAGTAACTGTTATTGTTGTCTCTGTTAGAACAAAGCTGTGCGAGTAAGACAGAGGAATGTATATGTTGGCTATGGTTTTGTCAGTTTTTACGAATGAAATGCCTATTCTAGAAAGAAGAGTTATTAGTTCGTTGGTAATCATGTACAGAGTTTATTAGTGCAAGGAAGTGAAAATCGATTTTTTTGAAATACGAGGTTAAGTAACACGAATATATACAATATCGAATATTAAACAGTGCGTGCATTAAGTCTGGAATCACCCGATTAACTTTTTAGTTACAAGTAAAACACAAAAACCCTCGGATAGGTCGATTTTTATTTTTAATTTTGCAAATTATGGTGTAATAAAAGTTATTAAAATTTGCACCCCCTTGCACCCTCACCCCCCAACTTTTTTTTTTCAAATAGCAACCTACCCCTTCGTTGGAAAGGTAATTTAATAAGCTTTCCAACGGTGTATAATAAAGCCTAATTTGGTAAAGGGCTAATGATAAAATGCACAATTTAGTTTATTATAAAGACATGTAAAGTATAACTTTAGTTCACTATAAATGTTCAAATTGATGTCCTTCAGCTCTTTGACAGTGGACAGTAAAAAAACGGGATTAAAATCGATTAAATAGTAAACGTAAAATTGGTCAATAAAAAGAAAAAAAATTGCATTTTTCAACAGGGTATAAAATATTACAATAAGTTTAAAACAAACTTATTTAGATTCTCAGGAAGGTGCCAAGTAGGAAATAGGGCAACAATTACCATATTATGCGTAATATTTCACACAAACAATGTTTAAATAAAACATGCGTTTTTTCATAGACCCTTTAACAAATTAGGCTTTATCATACACTGTTGGAAAGCTTATTAAATTACCTTTCCAATGATGTATCACAAGGGGTAGGTTGCTATTTGAAAAAAAAAGTTGGGGGGTGAGGGTGCAAGGGGGTGCCAATTTTGATAACTTTTTTTAGACCAAAATTTGCAGAATTAAAAATATAAATCGACCTGTCTGAGTATTTTTGTATTTTACTTGTAACTAAAAAGTTATTCGGGTGATTCCAGACTTAATGCACGCACTGTATATTTATACAGGGTTATTCTTTAAAATGAGACACCCCCGTAATTTTTGAAAGAAATGAGATACAAACTTTAAATTTGGAATATATAAATCACACAATAAAAGTTATCATTTGCCATATTTTTCAATTTTTTATTCGGTAAGATGGCCCCAGGGGGGCAGTGGGGAACGATATTTCAAACTGCACTGCAAAAGTTCAAACTGTCTTGTGATACTTCATTTTAAAGAGCTTAAAATTCTCTATTTAACTGTGTAACTGTTATTTTTTTTATATTTTTTTAAAGATTTTTGCTTCAAAATTATTCAAATTTTTAATATTTTGTGCATAAATATTAAATTTTTTACATGAAATGATAAATAATTAGTAGCAATAGATGGCGCACAAGTGTACATCAATTTAATGACTGTATTTCTTTCGTCAATAAAGTGTAAAAACGTTTTCTTAATCAGCGTGCAGAGTTGACTTTTGGTACTGGAGAGGGCCAGCAGCCCGAAACTGTCAGTCTGTACGATGATTAGAAAATAGATCAATGGAAAAATAGATAAATAATTAGTATTAACATGATAATACACCATGTATTAACTATTTTGACATTTTTGCTTAAAATAAATTTTTCAAAAATACTGAAAATTTCATCAATTTTGAAGAAAAAAAAATCTTCAAAAAAATATTAAATAATAAATATTTACATGGTTGAATAGAGAATTTTAAGCCCTTTAAAATGACGTATATCAAGACCTAGGGTGCCATTTAAAATATTGTCCACCACTGCCCCCCTGGCACCGCCTTACCGAATAAAACATTGAAAAATATGACAAATTATAGTTTTTGTTGTGTGATATGCATATTCCAAATATAAAGTTTGGGTATATTTCATCCCGTTCAAAAGTTATGGTGGGTGTACCACTTAAAAGAATAACCCTGTATAGTATATTTCTAATCTAATAAAAAATAGAAACATTTCCAACTCAACAGATGCTATTTGGCTGAGGCCCAGCCTAGGCCAAACTAACATCTCGAAAGTTGGAAATGTCATTTTCATACGAGATTAGAACAGTTTTTTATCCACAATTATATAAAACATAAAATATAACTAAAATAATTACATTTAAACAACTCTTTGATTACGTCGCTCTCAATGACGATCATCAAAACATGTTCTTTCTGCCCTTGGTTAGAAAAAAAGATAACTTTAAAAAGTTAATAAGAATGATATACTCGTACTTAGCAACTTTTTATAAAATATAAAAAGGAAATTTTACTGTATGATGGTAAATAAAAGTTTTATTTGTCCAATTTAACCAAATATAAATTTAATGTTTTATTCTATAATGAGTTTTCTAAACATGTTAATGAATAAAACCTAATTAAATAAATAAATGAAACAAACTTGACTAAAATCAAGATAGTTCCGCCTACACAAAATCTAATTTAAAATGAACTAAACGTACTAAAGTTATTAAAATGTTCCATGTAATATTCCTGCAGGTAAATTAAACAACAATTAACAGTAACAGTTGGATTATTATCCTTTTTAATTAAATATTTTCATATGAATTTGCAGGAGAAGTGCAATCCTGCAGGTATCTCCAGCTGGACGTGGGAATAATAATGGGCATATTATGCAATGTTGTTTTGGAAAAGGGAACTTTACTGAAAAATAATCTCAGTGCCCTATAGCAAAAGTAAAAATCGAATTCCTTGGAATCAGATTGAGTTCTTATATTATATAAATATATTTCATTATTTCCTCCTGGCTGTCTTAAAGTATATTTAACTTACGCTATTTATAAATCTTCAGGTCCTGGACTCGGTTTTCTTTTTGCTGAAAGCCCCAAAAAGGTGGTGAAGTAAAGTACCCACATTACATTTATTATATTCTTCTTCCTCCTTCAAATTTAAGCGTTTCTTTCGATAACTATTTATTATATTAAGACCATTCTTGTTAGATCGGAACGACTCAGCGCTCCGGAGGTCAAGCGAAACACCGGATTGCTTATTTTTCCCCGAAATTATATTTTCTCTACTACTTTTAATAGGAAAATAAATGTAAAATATATTTATTTTGAAATTACGTAGCTTAGGAACTAATAGGTCTACTTTTATGTAAAAATTAATTAAATTACTAATTTTTAATTTATTTGGTCAATAAAATTTATTAGGTACTTGTGTGGAGTTTTTGGCAACTCTGAACAGTTAAAATCCCTGTTTCAACTTTAGTGTGGATCCTAATTTTATCTTTAAATTAAATTGTTTAATTATTAAGAAATCCATATATGGAATATCATATTATGGATGGATCGAAGAGAATTTAGAAGGAATTCCTCCAGTTATTAATTACTGCAAATGAAGCAACTTGTGAATTATTACCGAAAATCCATGGTAAAGTTCGAAAAAGTTTACATGTACTGTACTTAGAAACCTACTAAAAATGCAAAAAAATATTCAAAAAACATAATACGAGCATATTTATCTAAAAACAGTTAAATTGTTAAGCCATCTTTATTCTCTATGCTTAAAAATACTTCTACTACTTTTATTAAATTTTAGAAATAAAGGGACCTGCACTTTCCTCGAGACTTTCCTTATAGGAAATGGCTTTGGGTCAAATTGGCTGAATTTTTTATATGTTTTAGTCAATGACCTCCTGATAAAAAGTTATCATTGCTCCAAATCGCTACGGCCCCTAGTTTCCGAGATATTTCATTGCAAAAAGTAAATTTTATGATTTTATGAATTTATGCATCGGTCAGTATACACAGTGTTCTGCTTTGTCGCCACAAGCCAATATCTACAAAAGTACAAAATATAAAAAAATCAATTTTTAAATATTTTTTATTTTTCTTGATTATAAAAATTCTAACTATCATAATCCTCTATTATTTTGATATAATGTAGCACTAATAACATATTAAAAAGTTATTAATATGGATGGGGTAGGTTTTTACCCGACTGCGCACTCCAGCAAGATAAAGTTGTTAACGCCTGTCTGTGTACTTAAAATTCTTCATTACATCGTAAATCTTAAACGACTTAACCGATTTTGACAAACGAGGTGTCGCTAGATTCCTCTCAGAATTGTAAGTGCAGAATAGCAAAATAGCGAATTACGGATGCCATTTTGATTGTCCGGAAAAGACAGAAATCTACAAAATCAAATTAAAGTTATTGGATCCCAATCCCGCATTCAGCGACCAAAATATATAAGTTTTATCCTCACTTGAGTTGAATTATAATTTCACAAAAGTGAACGGACGTAAGACTGTACGATGATGAAGTCACTTATTTTATAAACCGGATAAGTTATGTTAATTTTGCTGGCAGATTTGGATTTAGCAGATCAAATTCTATACAGAACTCCCCGTCAATTTTAGTTTTCTTTAGTTTTCAGGGAAGATATCGGATTTTTATTGAAAATGTGAAAGGTATACCTAGAGTACAGTGATTTAGTACAGCTGTATATTTTACCTAAACTTTTACTTGTCCATAGGTATTATTAGCTGCGCTGCATTCATTCTTTTTGGTAAATTGAATATTATATGGCCGAAGAAATCAGCCTCTTGAAAGAATAACTTTGTAAATATAAGAATGTATCTTTTTCGAGCAAAGTCCGTTGAAGGCTAGTCTATATTTTTGGGATCGTCTTTTCAAGACGCCATACAATGCGTTTTGACCATTATCATTTTTTTTATTTTTTGAAAAACAAAATGAAACCCAAAACTCGTCATTTCAATTTTTGGAATCGTCTTTTCCAAACCTTTAGTTTGATACCTCAAACGGCGGCTGATTTTTTTATTATAATTATCATTTTCGTACAAACAAAATGGGATCCATAGTTAGCCATTTTGATTTTTATCACTTACGATTCAAGCTACACCCCGTTTGTCAAAATCGGTTAAGTCGTTTAAGATTTACGATGTAATGAAGGATTCTAAGATCAAAAACAGACATGCTTGAACAACTATATCTTGCTGGCGTGGGCAGTCGGGTAAAAACTTAGGCCGTTCATGATAATAACTTTTCAATATGTTGTAATTTTTGTAATCAAGAAAAATTAATATTGTTTAAAAGTTGATTTTTATATATTTTGTACTTTTGTAGATAATGGCTTGTAGATACAAAACAAAACACTTTGTGTTTACTATTTTAGGAGGTCATTAACTAAAACATATAAAAAAATCAGCAAATTTGATGGAAAGCCATTTCCCATAAGGAAAGTGCGGGTCCCTTTTTAAAATATAAATTTCGTGGGGCATAGAAAAAATAGTGTCTACAACTAGAGCGCAAACTACAATTTCCGTCTCTAGTAGTTGCTGTACTCGGCGTTCCGCCTCGAAATTGTGTACTTTGTGCTCTAGTTGCACATATAACTATTTTGTAGCGTCTAAATTGTTGATTTTCGTTGCCATGAAAAAATGCCGCTTTTTTACAGTAAAACTTCTAAATCTTAAGATTTTTTTACTTTCCCGTAGAAGTGCGGAAAAGTAGCTACTTTTCCACACTCCTGTGGAAAAGTGGCACTTTGCACACGTAAATTCGTGCGGAAAAAATCACTTTTCCGCACTCTCCTTAAAAAAACTTATTATTGAATGACTGAATAAAACTTGAAATTCGGTGCAAAAGTCCCTTATCCTTTAACATAACCTAGCATTGGATATAATTGATGGTAATGATAAATCAAGTATATTGTATGCGGATAATTCGTATGCAAAGCCGGTGGTTGGGTTCATATTGCAGATATCATGCACGAGGGTTGCTTCAAGTATGGCCTCAAGTTGTAATAATATAACGAAACTATATAAGTGCCCGTCCGTTAGGAAAAAGTCCAGTTTGTTAACATCCAAGTAGAGACCCATTCCACTCATATATGGATGCAACATGTTAAAGAAAGATTGTTCAGGTGAGACATAACATAAATATGTATGCTATATAACTTGCCCTATAACAGAAAGATTTTTTAAGTTACATGTGCCATATTACAATTTAGTGTGATTGTATTAGCTTTAACGACCATCAATCAGTCATAGACAAAAAATGTCACAATATTTTTTATATTAAAAGGTACGAGTTTTTAACCAATTATGTAGCTTAAAATCGCGGGAATTTTAAACTACTATCTTCCATAATTAAACGGACTATAGGTTTATTTTGTTCTAAAAATCAGTTGCCTATTTTAGTTTTTTTGAAAAAAGGCTAAAAGCCAATCAATTATTTCTTAAAAAATATATTTTTATTTTTCTTGAAAATTAAAACTGGGTCTACGATTATGTATTCCTTACAACCTATAACTTGTTTTTTGACTTCTTAAAAATTAAAATTTTAAATAAAACTTGGTAAATTCACCTTAAAAAAAACAAGCTGTGAAGATATGTATTCCTACGCATTCACAGTAAATGGTATAGTAAATTTTCCCAAATATTTAAAAAAAAAATTATAAAAAATACATACAAAAGGTCTTTTTTGAAAAACGAAAAATAAAATATTTATAAAATAAAAAATTCAAAAAAAATTTGTTTAAATTTTCTTTTTGCAAAAAACGAAAAATTTCAAAAAAAACTAAAAATTTTCAAATTTTTTATTTTATTTTTGCGAAGAACAATTTTTTTTTTTTTTTTTAATAATAGTTTTTTTTATTTATTTATTTTTTAAGTTTAACCCCTCATAACTTTTTTGTTTTTGGGGGGATTACTTTTAAAATTGGTAGAATTGATCCTTATAATAAAAGTAATTTTTCCTGAAAAACTTAGGTTATTCGATTTTTTTTTTTCAGATTTTTTCGATTTTTTTTTTAAGTTTAACCCCCCATAACTTTTTTGTTTTTGGGGGGATTACTTTCAAAAACAATAGGGATCTTCCCCACGTAGAACTTGAAATTTCCTGAAAATTACAAGTCTATCCGATTATTCGTTCTTGAGTTATCGTGCACACGAAAACGTGACATCAGACAGCCGGACGGACAGACCGACATTAAAAAAAAAGTTGCTTATTTTTTCATAAAACAAATTTATATCCAATAATTTTTTGTCTATGACGATTTTTGATTTTTTTAAAAATTCGAAACTACCCGTATATAATATTATACGGAATACCATATAATATTATTCTAGCGCTCGCGCTGTGAATAATATAATACAAAAATGACAAACTTGTTTTTTTTTCTCTTGGACGTACAAACGTGTGTATGTGCATGTTTCATGTACACAGGTGGCTTCGGCAATATATACACGAATACTTGTATCAAATTCTTTCTCATTAGGAAACATTAACTAAGTGTATGCATACAGGCCCGTAGTAGCATGCAATTTACTGGGAGAATGGCCATTTCTCCGAAACGGAGATCCTGAAGGATTAATGATATAAAGTAGGTCTACAGAAATATCTGACTATGGATCTTGGTAGCAAAAGGTCTACATATTTTAGAACCCTTCATAGCTAAATCCAGAAAACTCGTTTTTGGTAAGTAATGTTAAATGAGCATGAGTCCATGGGCAACAGTGACAATAAATTGAATACAAATTAACAAATTAACATTATTAACAGTACAATTAAATGGCGATTTCTACCGTTAGATTAGACAGGCACAAAAGTTCTACCCAAAAAGGATAGAAGACATACATACACTCCCACTTCCACCCAACTAAACAAATTCTGTATTTGTTCTTTGTTGAACAAATACAATATTTACTTGGCCGGGCGAAAAGGGTAATATATTATTTTAATTAAAGTAATTACTGGCGCCATCTAAATTTTAGTAGAATTATCTTATTCTACAGATTCACATTAGATATGTTCGTTCGTGCCGCTTACTGCTACACTTTCCGGCCAATCAAATAAATACTGTATTTGTTGTATGAAAAACAAATACAGTATTTATTTGGTTGGCTGGAAAGTGTAGCACAAATGAGATAGAGAAAGGGTAGACGTCTTTTGTTTCATAATTCTAGTTGTAGAGAGCTCCATTGGAATAAAATATAAAAAAAAATGGTGAAAGGTCACAGGCGCAAGTCAGCATTTTGAAGCCAATTGGTAGCTTTCGGTTCTAGACCATCTCCTCCAAAGCACCATCAAAATCTTTTTCTGGACAGTCACGATACAGGTGGGCTATTGGGACGGGTCGCCACAGTGGTTACATTGGCTAGAGGGTACCCAACGGTACATCTCCTGGTTGCATCTTCCGTGATTGGTGCGTAGATCTAGGTCTACAGTTAACAACTTTGCTAACATAAGACCTAGATCGAGTGCTCCTATATTTTCCTGCTAAAATGCATAGCCACTACGGGCCTGGAAATATTAAGTGTATGCATACCGTAAAGTAAATTAAAAGTTTCAGATTACAATTAAAAATCATGGAAACAAACACGTACCTACTACATAAAAAAAATAATTACAGTAAAAAGGTATTTAATTGGACACTACAGATCCCTTTCTTTTGAAAAAATAACATTAAAATTTCATTAAAAAATGTAGCTAAACCATATTTTCTTATATATATTTGAAAAAAAAATATTGACAAACAAATATTAAAAACCAAAACCACCTCGATTTTACTATACCTACTGAATAAAGTTGAAACTTTATGAACTGGAATCTCGCTGAAATGTTTGGAATGCAAGGTCGCAATAGAATACACACAAAATTTTACTTAAAAACACCATTAAAACCATAGGATTTCAATATTCACTGATATATTATCTGTCAGATAAAGGGCCTGAGAAAACCTTCTGAGATACTTCACTGAAAACGTGTGCGGATTCCTTTACCCGCGTATTGAAAAAGGTGTGCAATTTAAAATAACCATATTTCTAGATATATATATATATATATATATATATATATATATATATTCTATATATTTTTAATTATGGAATATATTTCATGAAAGGTTGTACCGGATTTTGGGTCAAACTCGCAAAATAATAAGATTTTGCACACTTCTAACGTAAAAATGCAGGATATCGCAACTAAGAAAGTGAGAAAAAATAACTAATTTTTCAATTTAACATTTTCGCTAATTATTGCTTGTGTTAAGTGATGTGCTGTTGACAAATTTTCGATTACATTGGGTTTTGACGAATTTTTGTTTATTCAATATTAATAAATAACACCTAGAAATCAGTTTTTCATCAGTTCTTTTCATCATTTTGCATTTTTTTAAACATAAATATTTAGAGTGATCATGCCAAAATTTAAGAGGTTATTCTACGTCCAAAAATATAAAAAAATCCTATAAAGGTCGGTCCGGAAATGAGCCCTAAGGGCCCTTTAAAATTGTAATAAAAATAAGGTTTTTAATTAATAACATTGGTAACCTTTAAGTTAGAGCGACGAGCTTTTGCATGTATACTATTATTAATATGAGCAATAAATTTATGTTAATTTATTTTTTTGAATTTATCCAGAGGCGTGCCTAGATGGACAAAATATGTGAGGCTTAACACATTTTTGCCACAAACTTTTTTATGTGAATTTTTTTTCGATTTTTTGTTTAAAAATATAGATTTCTTGAGTAAAAATACATAAAAAATATCATAATATCATAACATTGTAGGAGCAACCGTTTTCAAAAAAAAATGCAACTAGGAGGAAGTAACATTTTGTGCCACCAAAAACGTTAGTTTTATAAAAGGCTATTACTCCTTTAATATTAAATTTAAGTGTTTTGGTAAAGAATACTTTTTGCTTAGTTTTAAATGAAGAATCACCTAGAAGCATTAAAATTTTATTGATGCTTTTATTTGTTTCCCATTCAATATGTCATCTTCGAAGGGCCGTAGCTCCCTTAGGACTCATTTCCGGACCACCCTTTATACAAACTTTTTTTCATATTTTTGGATGTAGAATCACCTTTTAAATTTTGTATGTTTGTCAAAATTCTCTATTAAAACTATTCTTCTTTATGTGTTTATATATTTACTTGTTGAATTTTACCTTATCTTCACAAATTCATTTAAAATAGCCTGCCATCTAAAAATAAGATTTCTCCCCATAAAAACAAGATTTTTCCCTCATAAAAATACGAAGGCAATCACATGAATTATGTGATCAAAGATATTTAAGGAAATAATCTCCCCAAATATTCAAATCAAATAAAATTTATCAGCCCCTTTAAATTCTTTGCAGAAAAATAATTTGCTTTGGGCAACAAACTTCAAACTTTAAACTTTTATTTCTGACATTTATTCTTTCTCTAGTGCTTTGGAGGAGCATTACTAAAAATTTAAACCAAACAAATTTCCAGAATAATAAACAATCAAAACATATATTCTTCATTCTGTCATCAAATGACATTTAATTTACAGCGATAAATATGCTAGAAATATTTTTTCTGTGATAAATAAATTTCTCCAACAACAACCAATCAAAACATTTAAATTTTTGTTCTATTAACCAATGTGGTTTAATTTACAAAGAATAATATGCTAGCTTCCATTTCAACGAAAAACAAGCTAGGAATAAAAATTCTAGGGTTCAGAGTTGGTTTTTTACTAAAATTTTCCATTTAAATATACACTGTAAAAAATATTTCTACTGTAATAGAAGAACATAGTATACTATACTTGTGTCTTGTTAATTTTTTTATTTTTTATTTTTTATTTATATGGACCTGAGTATGGTCTACTATTTTATTTGTATTTTTGCAAAAAAAAAGAAATTGTGCAATTTTTTGGCTTCCTTTGAACTTTTCACACATCGAGCTAGTTAGGTTCTAAAATTTGGATTTGGTCCAACTGAACAGAAAACTAATATTAAGTTGGTAGCTAACGTATTAAGAATAGATCCAAACATATCCTTAAACTAGTTTGGTAAATTTAAATAAAAATTTTGGAGGATAAACTTATTTCTCTTTTTTCTTAACTAAACACGTAATTTTACCAAGAATTACCAAATGGATTAGGAAGGACCGAGAAAAAAAATTGTAGAAACGAGGCACTTTATTTTTCCAAGGGGCCTAAAATTTTTCCAAATGAGCAGTAAACCACATTTTTTCTGCTAGAAAAAAAAACGATGATAAAAAAGGTCACCCCTTTTAAAAATTTGTCACCTCGTCTAAAGGTCGACTGTCAACAAAATTTTCTCTCTCGAATATGACTTTTAAGTCATAAGTAAGTAAGTAATAACCAAAAAAAAAAATCTCTAAAAATGCTGACACATTTCTAGGAGAAACTTGTTAATTGTTTAAAATTGTGTCAACTGTGAAGCTAAATTTGCCAACTCGGAAAATTATAATTTTCTGAGTTGAAAAATTATTTACAATAATTATTAATGGGGTACGCTGGCCTTTTTGCTCTTCCCTACGACCAATATTTATAATACTTAGTATTAGGGAATCCATTTACAGAAAAAACTAGTTGCACGAGAATCACTCTAAATTTTCAAGAATAGCATTGTGATTATATGAGGCACAAAGAGAGAATTTTATGATTAGACAAAGGGACAGACGTGATTGCCAGTCAGCAAACAAACTACCCTTCGGATTATTAATGAGATTGAGGGATACAATATCGTAAGGCACACGGCATGTGCCGTTAGTTCTATTATACTTTTGTTACAATTCAAGTTTCATATTGGCCCCTGTTGCACATACGCGCATCTGTTAATATGAGGACCAGGTAAAAAAGAACAGTGCCGCTTAATGTACGTTAAAGGCCGTAGATTTATATGATATTCAAAAAAAATAAATAATAATTATAATTATTATATTATGATTTTAATCTTTCTTCTTTTTTTCGCCTTTCTTCTTTCTTCTGTTTTTTCTTCTTTCTTCTTAAAAATCCACTAGGAAACCTGTTTTTATTAGGTCAGGGGATGAATCCCTCCTTGGTAAAAGTGTTAACCACTATGTTGCAAAACAGCCTTCTAAAAAGTTTAAAAAATAGAATAATAATCACAATAATATCTGAGGTTCCAGATATTTTAGGTATATATTTTAACTTGTTCCTGTGATTACGGTATTTAGCGTATTTATGGCAAATATGGAAAATGTTTCATCTGCTAAAGGTTTTTTTTTTTTGTTAACGCGTTGCCATATATAAATTTTATTCATTTTGTTCCGGTCTAGATCCTTTTGTGTAAAATCTACACCTTGTTTAACTCTATGATTTATTTTTAAAAGGGATATGTGGTTTCTAATATTTTAGCAAGAGGGTTTATTCAGAATTATTATAGGGAAAAAAATTATTTGAACTGAACAATTTTTTTGTTGCTACTGCTACAAAAATAATACAATGGTTAAAAAATTAAAGTTATAGACAAATTACAAAAAAAAGCAATGCTTTTCCTTTAAAGGTATTTTTTATAATTGGAATTTTAAATGATCTTGTTTCAAGGTTAAAAAAAAAAAAGAAAAAAGAAAGACAGAAAAGAAGAAAGAAGAAAGAAGAAAAAAGAAAGAAGAAAGAAGAAAGAAGAAAGAAGAAAGAAGAAAGAAGAAAGAAGAAGGAAGAAGGAAGAAGAGAAGAAGAGGAAGAAGGAAGAAGGAAGAAGGAAGAAGGAAGATGGAAGAAGGAAGAAAGAAGAAGAAGAAGAAAGAAGAAATAAGAAAGAAGAAAGAAGAAGAGAAGAAAGAAGAGAAAGAAGAAAGAAGAAAGAAGAAAGAAGAAAGAAAGAAAGAAGAAAGAAGAAAGAAGAAAGAAGAAAGAAGAAAAGAAGAAAGAAGAAAGAAGAAAGAAGAAAGAAGAAAGAAGAAAGAAGAAGAAAGAAGAAGAGAAAGAAGAAGAAGAAAGAAGAAAGAAAGAAAGAAGAAAGAAGAAAGAAAAATCAATAAAGGTGTAAAAGTGTCGGTAACCATAAATTATTTCAAACCCAGTCAACAACATCGACATGCTGTCTATAATTATCCACGTGTGTGTGATACCCTATATCCAGGTAAGTATGTACGTATAGGAAATATTTTAATTAATAGTATTCAAAAGGTAAATTACTACAAAGAACTGAGAACGAAACCTTATGGTTACTTTCCGTTTTCTGGAACAGCTGTTTGTTGTAGATACCCTAGTTTAGATCGTAACATTTGCTACAATTTTGATATTAAAAATACAAAATGAACTAAGTTAAATTCAAATGTCAGCATAATGTAAGAAGAAATGATGTCACATTTTTATTGCCATTTTTGACCAGAACTAAAGAGAAAATTCAGTAAATTTTCAATCAAATTTAAACGTTTAATACACAGTTTTGGTGCGTATTTTTCTCATAAAGGGTGTCTTTTTTATTTTTCTTTTGTCTTTTGAATATTTTTTATACAATGATTTTTTGTGTATCTTTATAATAATTTATTATTGGAGTTATTTCATTTGGTCTGTGCGGAAGACCAGGTGTTGCTTTTATTGAAAACTAAACAGTAATACTTACTATAAATTAAATCAACAACTGGGCGCGGCCCTTTTACCTATGTTTTATTGTTTGTACAAAAACTGTATATTTTTGTTCTGGGTAAAAAAATGTATTTAAAATGCTTAGGACACAAGCGAATTTTTTGGTTGATCAGCTAAGTAAAAAATGAGTTGAAGATTTGTCAAAAAAACTTTAATAAAATCGTATTTCGCATGCTAGTTGTACAACTGTATAGATATATCCTTTGCACATAGATAAAAAATATTCTAATATAAAACATTTTCAATATTTGTGTTAGATACATATAAAAATATTCAAGTAATTTAAAAAAAAATCAATGATTTGTTTTAAATTTATTAGTACTTACTTCCAAGAAATAACTACTATTTAGTATTTAAATTAAATACTTAATGTATATATCATCTTTCATTTGCGTTCTTTAAAATTTAATAGGGTAAGCAGTACAGTGATTAGCCACCAGATAGTGATTGGCCACCCAAATTTCAATTTAAAATAAGTTTCTTTGTGTTTTATTTAAAATTTGAATATACCTACTTTGAATATCCTTTATCATGCTAGTTTACGCGCAACGAAATTGTTAAGTGCAAGCGTTTTGTGTTTTATCCTTTGGTCAGTAATTCAACTTTAATCAAGAAAAATATTTTAAACTAACATCCTTAAGGATATAGAAACTTTTGAGTTACTTGATCTGAATAGTACGTACTTGTTTTTAGTAATTATTTCTCTGTGTGTGATACAAACTTAATATTATTCAATTTTTTTTACGACTTGGCACCGTTGTGTCTAAAAAAATTACATAACCTAAAATAATTCCAAGTCGAATCTAGATGTTGTTATATCGAATTTTGTCGGATTTTTTCAATCAAAAAAAACTTATGTTATTTTGTACTTTAGGTAGCATTATAACGACTTAACAGATAATGAAATGTTATAATTTTTATGGTGCGGTAGAATTATTTCCAAAACAGAATGAGAATATGATAAATACATACAATTTGCATATTTTGACGGTGTATTTTAATTGCACACGCATGAATACAATAATTTTATGCAGTGACTATTGCTACGGATGCCCGTTAACTTAAAATACTGACTTAAACAGGGACAAAAGTTCTACCCAAAAAGGATAGAAGACATACATACACTCCCACTTCCACCCAACCAAACAAATTCTGTATTTGTTCTTTGTTGAACAAATACAATATTTACTTGGCCGGGCGAAAAGTGTAACTATATTATTTTAATTAAAGAAATTACTGGCGCCATCTAAATTTTAGTAGAATTATCTTATTCTACAGATTCACATTAGCTATGTTCGTTCGTGCCGCTCAGTGCTACACTTTCCGGTCAACCAAATGAAACGAAATGAAAAACATATACAGTATTTATTTGGTTGGCTGGAAAGTGTAGCACAAATGAGATAGAGATAGGTTAGACGTCTTTTGTTTCATAATTCTAGTTGTAGAGAGCTCCATTGACAGGCTCATAGAATATAGACCACATTACAATTATTTGGATATCAGAAACAAACAAAAAAAAAAACTTTTTTACATATTGTCTCAAGTACAATTTACAAAAAAAAACAAACATTTAGTAGAAATTTTGTTTTACTATAATTATTCTATTGTTTTTTTTGGCAGTTTTTCAAAAAAAAAAAATTATTTCAACTGCAATTTTGTTTTTGTTAAATTAAATTAATGAGAAAATTATTGTTTTTTGCAGCAATTTTTTTTACTTTACTAAAATTTTAGTATTGTGCCCGTTTAATTAAACCAGAATGGTAGATAGACAGGCTTCCGTCACAATATCCACAGAGATAATTTTATGCTAATTGTTAGGCTACTATCATAGTAACAAACTACTATTTCGACAAGTCATGAACTTTAACTGCGGCATTTAGGCTATTTAGTTCAAAAAATATTTCTAAATTTATCTCTATTAAATTTAATGAGGTTTTATACAAAGGACTACATGAGTTTTCGTGCTTGAAATTATACTCATAAAATATAATGTTAATCTAAGAAATTATTTATTTGCGGTAAAATTTCAGTTGTAAGTTTTAAATATACATTTATTTTTAAATTAGTATCGGAAATAATTACTTATTTATTTCGACAAAATAAATTTTTTAAAAGTATTTATAGTTTGACTCACGGATCTGTGGATACGGGAAATATGTTTGGAATGTGTGTGCAAGTGGGAGGCCCGTTGTAAGCACGCACGCTTATAACTCTCTTGACGGAAAGAAGAGAGCGCGAATGATTCCTCCCCCTTCCGTCGTAGACTTTCTTTCATGCGGAGAACTATACCTTTTTTTCTAAGATCCCCTATGAAAATTACATTTAGCACACTCTTTTGTTCGTTAGAAAACGCCTTATATCACACTTGTTTGATATTTTCATATCACCCTAGTTTTATATTTATTACATACATAAATATAAAACTAATTTCACATA
The DNA here is from genome assembly GCA_958510825.1 of Brachypterus glaber. NCBI lineage: Eukaryota > Metazoa > Arthropoda > Insecta > Coleoptera > Kateretidae > Brachypterus > Brachypterus glaber. The sequence goes on from OY294046.1 coordinate 36,195,053, forward strand.
TTCTACGAATTTAGCTAGTTTTATAAGCCATTTTCCACTTTTCATCACAGAATTTTATGATATCTTTTTGTTTTTCAATCCAAATATTTCTGTTTTTCATGTCAAAAATAGAAACTATAGTTATTACCTTACTATATTGACCAAGATATAACTTGGGATGTTTTATTTGTCTAGATTTTAAAAAATTAATTTTTGATTTAGTTACCTTACATTTTATAAAAAACATCAAAATACATTGTCTTTTTCTTACGAAATCGAAAAAAAGTCCAATTTTACTGTTTAGATATGTTCCCATTAATTAGGTTTCTTTAGATATGTTCCCATATAAAAGAAACCTAATTAATTAGCAAACTGTCTTGCCTTGATTTACATAAGAGGCTTGCGTTATAGGCAACCTATTAAACAGCTAGGTATTGTATTGTATAATATTGTATTAAATTTAAAAACTAAGTAAACTAAAAGTAAAAGAAAATCATATTTCCTATTTAACATAAATAAATTTGTATGTTATTCTTTGCTTTTCTCAAAAATCCTTTGAATAAGTAATAAAAATTAGAAAATATTAAATTAAGAAACTTAATATTTTTTCAGGGTCGAAGGAAAAACAGTGTACATAACTCTTTGGAAAGTGTATTTCGTACACTCGTGGGGTTTCCTCACTCGCCTGACAGCTCGTTCGTAAACCTTCCCACTATTTTTTTTCACCATTGTTTCTTTTGAGGTGAGAAAAACATTTAGGTAGCCATTTTCTTAATGCAAGGGTTTAAAGCTGACCTCTTTTACATACCTGCAATGAAAATTAAACTTTTTTATTTAAAGGAATATCTGTTGTTGTTAGCCCATTTTTTCTTTTTAAAACAGGTATCTTATACTACCCATAAGATTTATTTTTTTTCGATAGGAAAGGTAGTTTTTTTGAATTCTCACATTTTAGATCTATACTGGTCGAATAAAAATTCTCATGTGAAATTTATTATTTTCAAATCCTGTGAGGTTCAAAAATTACATCACCAGGTAGGGGCCGACCAAGACTGGCACCTATAAGTCATATCTCACTTAATTTCTCACCAGACACACTGTCATTCAAACACATTTAAACAAACTTTCACTTTTTAAAAACATTTTCTTATAATTATTTGTAACACATAACATGACAGTCAATTTAAGTCAAAGGTCATAAATTATCCCTGATATAATTTTAAACTTAGATTCTGTGCTGAGTTTAGGTTGAATATTTTATACCTAAGGATATTTTTTATGATTTTTTTTTCAAGACTCTTGAGAAAAATATCTAGCAATTTTCTTATTGCAAGGGTAAAAAAACTTACCTTTTATGTACCTGTTTTTTTTTTTTAAGAAAGGGAATACGGTTTTTACCCCATTTTTTTAGGCATGTATGTATAAGATTTAATTTTCTTCGATAGAAAGGTAGTTTTTTTGATTTCTCACATTTTAGGCCCATAATTATAATGGTTCTCATGTGAAATTTATTATTTACAAATCCTGTGAGAGTCGCAAGGACATCACCAGGTACAGGCCGGTCCAGGACAGGATCCTATCACTCATATCTCACTTAATTTCCCACCAGACATACTGTCATTCCAACCGGAGTGGCCCTAAACACACTTTAATTTCGTTTCACTTAACGTGGGAATTGTTGCATTTGAATTTTCGATTCATGTCCCTATTAAGGTGGGCAGTGTCACACTGGCTATGAATTTTACCGGGCAAAATTTGCCATAAGTCATTGTCACATGTTTATATATATATTTTTAACAATATATTATAATCTAAAAATGTTAAGTTGATATCTTAAGCCGCTCAAAAGTCGCCACTCCCCCCCCTTAAACTTTTGAGCGGCTTAAGATATCAACTTAAAAATTTTAATACTTATATGAAATAACCCAAATAATTTTTTTTTGTATATTTTTTATTTGCTTAGGTTGCACGTTGGAGACAGGGGGGCAAGGTGGAACATTATTTAAATAGGAAAAGGGGTCATATGACATATCATTTTAAAGCTCATAGAATTCTCCATTTGACCATACATATTTATATTTTTGAAAGGTTTTTTTTTAATTTAAACATTTTTTTAGTTTTTTTTTTGTAAAATTTTATTTAAAATCAGTTTAAACGTATTTTTATCATAAAATAAACTATTTTTCAAAAATTGATTGATTGATTTGACTAAAATTTCCATTTTTAACCCTATTTTGAAAGTAGGTTGGCTCTTTTTCGCTTACCCGAGTTCGGGCGGACTTATGTCCGTTTTTATTTAATTTTTTTCAACATTACTTGTTTGGACAGTCTAGACAAAAAAATAAGAAAAAGAATGGTGAAAAATTAACCACTTTTTTGAAAAAAAGGTTAAGGGAAGGTTCAAGTGTTACGTAACGGAAATTGTGTCAAAATTCATACACGTCATACCCCGTTTCTCGCTTTATTAAAGGCTGTAGAGATTTCATGTTTTGTTTTGTTTTTCAAGTCCAAACGAATTTTGGTAAAATTTGCGTTACGTAATACTTGAACGTTCCCTAAGGGGTTAACCAAAAACTTCTCCGAAAAAATATTTTTTTTTTGTAAACATAAAAAATATATACCGAAAAATTATATGAGTTATCTTATTTACGTATTCCAAATTTCAAGTTGATATCTTAAGCTGTTTAAAAGTCTAAAGGGGGGCAACTTTAGACTGGCTAATGAGTAAAATTATGTGACAGTTAATGATATTTTTATGTTTTTAAAATTTTAAAGAAAATATATTAAACAAGAAATATATATATAGATATACAGTGCGTATAAAAAGTCCGCCCCTTCCCTTATTTTGGGTAAAAAGTTGGGAAAATAGCATTTTTTAGTTGGCAAATTCTGGCCGATATCTATAATGTATCTACCAACTAATCTCGGCCTCTGTAAGTGAAATTATATGATACGGTATCATTGATAACTAACAAAAAATATAAATAAAGCAATGATAGTTGATACCCAACAAATCTTTAAATAGTTAGAGTTTTAAGTTAAAATAAAATAGTAAATTTTTTTTTTATTAACCCCTAGACTTTCTTTCTTGCTCTAATTTTCAATGTTTTAATAAAACATCTAAAGCTAGATTAAAACGCGCACTAAGGAGGGAACTACAAAATTTTATATTTGATAAACAAGGGTATACCCCTATTAAAAGTCTTACACGGTAACGGGCGGTTGTAGAGATACTTAAGTAGTAATAACCCTCATTTAGCTTTAAGGCCTTTAAACTAAAAAGGTCTGATTTTTAATAATGGTTTGTTCACAAAGTTTATTCAATTCAATTCAATTTTTTTCAATTCAATTAATTTATTTAACAAATCTTATTACAAAAATTTTCAAAGATGGTGATCCGCCTAAATTTATAAAATTTGTGTGCGGAATCATAAAGTATTATCTTAAGTATATAAGAATAAGTGTTTATATTAAATATTAATAAGTATATAATAATAAGTATTTATGTGAAAAAATAATAAATCTTATTATAAAAATTTTCAAAGATGGTGATCCGCCTAAATTTATAAAATTTGTGTGAGAAAGCATAAAGTTTTATCTTGAGTATACAAGAATAAGTGTTTATATTAAATATTAATAAGTATATAATAATAAGTATTTATAAAATAAGTATTTATGTGAAAAAATAATAAAGCAAAAAAAAAAGTAAGAGCAACTCAAACCGTGTTATTTCGATGATTTGAAAAAAGAGAGAGAGAAGAAAAGTGAAAGCCAAATTAAAACCCACAATTAGGGAGAAGGAAAAAAATTAATTTAAATAACATTGCTAACCATATTATGCAAATTTTGATTATTGTTAATCACAAAAATATAGAGCCTTTTTTTAAATATATGTATATTATTAATATTTTTTATTTCGACTGGGATTGAGTTATACAATTTAGGACCAATATAGAATAAATACCTATGTGTACCAGCTTTTTTGAAAAGGGGAATAGGAATATTTTTATGTGTCCATAATATAACCTGATAAAAGTATAGTTGTCTAATTGATAAGAGCTGGCTATCCCTATACAACAGCTCAGTGGAGTACCATCGGGGTTTTTTAAATATAATTTTAAGAATTAGTTTCTGAGTTACTGAGTGCTTGTCCACCCCAAACACTAACACAATATCTTAACAGGGATTCGACCAGTGTCCTATAAACTGTTATGAGAATTTTTTTACTTAAAATGTCACGCAGTAGAAAGAACTTGCGAATTGTCCTTCTCAGTCCATTTCGTAGATAAGACACATGTTCATTCCATTTAAAATGTCTATTAAAATTCCAAGGTACTTTACATAATTTGTGCGATTTATTATTGGACAGTTAAATATATTATTTTGACAGTCGCCTTGGTGGCAAGGAATTTTTGTTTGTTTGACCAACCAAAGTTAAACTAAATGTTAAAAACTTAGTCTTATCTACATTTAGACTGAGAAGGTTCAAATCTAACCAAGCCTTTATCTGTGCTAAGCCTTCTTCTGCTTTTTGAAAGACATCGTACCATGAGTCACCCGCAAAAATAATGACGGTGTCATCAGCATAAGAGAATGTTTCACCCGAAAAATTAATTATCTGATAAATGCTATTTATATATATTAAAAAAAGTATAGAACCCATAACTATCCCCTGGGACACGCCCCTGGTAACAGCTAATGGGTCACTTAGCACATTGTTAATTTTTACTCGCTGAAGAAGTTCAGATAAATAACTTTCAAAAAGTGAAAGTGCAATTCCTCTTATGCCGATGTCCCTATTTAAGTTTCATAAAAAAAATCAAAAACCTAAAAATATTATAGCCAGCAAATAGCAACAAATAGTCGCCGCGCTATGTCGCCAAATTATAAAAAAAGTGTCCAAAATTATTTTATCATTAAAATAAGTTGGGCATCTAAAAAGGAGAATATCTGCCCCAATGAAAGATCGACTAAATCGCTAGGTTGCACTGATGAACCTAAAAATTGCAGTCTTATCTGTGAGAAGACAGGACATTGTTCCAAAATGTGGGATGTAGTTTCTTTATCATAATCGCAAAATCTACAGAGTGTACTCTGGGAAACTTTAATTTATTATCAGTTATTATAATAGTTCTCAGTACTTTTTTATTTAACTAGATGTTCTGAGAGTTTTCTTATTTAATTTAATAAGTATTTTTGTGTTAGAAAATAAGGGGTCTTTAATGAGTACTTTTGTTTAAACTTGCTGTGCAGGCCAGTGTTAATCTCACCTTACTTTGTATGGTAAGACCCTTATATAAAGGAAAGTCGCCTAATTTCGGATACAATTTACAATTTATCCAATATTTAATAGGCGGTATTACTTTTAGATAGTTTTTTTATATATCAACATACAACTTATTATAATGAACCATGATTTATTATGAAAACAGTTTATTACAGTTTATTTTTTCCAAAAAACACGGTTAAAAAAAATTTGCGCATTTCTGTGCATTTGAAAAAGGGTTCCTAATTTCGGACATATGCAATTTGTTTTTTCAAGAGTAGATCTGGATCCCATAGCTTATGTTTCTTGTTATTCCTTGGCATTTAAGAAGTAATTTAATCAGTTTACGAAATACTATAGGAGCCATAATGTTAGATTCCCAATTTCGGATATCTTAGTATCTTAAGTAATTTTCTCTTTTTCTGAATTGTGTATCTAAGTTTGTTGTATCATTATAATAATAATAATAATAATAATAATAATAATAATAATAATAATAATTACATGTTTGTTTAACCTCGTACTATTCTACTTAATTAAGCATCCCCTAAGTCCAGGACTTGTGTGGGCTAGTAGTAGAGGGAACCACCGGCTTATACTGACTTTCGAACCAGTTTCTAGGGAGTGTCCGTTTCACTTATCGCCTTCGCCAAATTTCAATTATTAATTAACTGAAAAAGGCAAATCGGCGCCAGTGAGAATCGAACTCACGATAGTAGACTTGCTATGCATACGCGCTAGCCACTACGCTATGCCTCCCATTAAAAATAATTAAAATAATAATAATAATAATAATAATAATAATAATAATAATAATAATAATAATAATAATACTAATAATAATTCATATCATAGTTGGTTATCCTGAATAACAATTAGCTTTCTGATATCCGAAATTGGGAATCAAATGCCCAAAAATGCACTAGCCGAAATTAGGCAAATTTCTGCTTTTTACATTAGTTTGTAAAAGTTTTATGCTTTCTGCTTAATTATGATTAGTGGATCATCTTAACCAATATCTTAACTTACATAAGACATAAACACAAACTTTTAGCACGATTATAAATAAAATAAACAAGCATGCTAATGCAACTGAGCACAAAACTGCGTATTGCAATTTAAACGCTATTTAACATTTAGGCATCTTTCCTCTAATTTGGTTTCTAGACATTGCCCACCTTAATAGTTACATGGGAATTGTTGCATTTGAATTTCAGAATTATGTGACTTTACCGTAACTGCCACTTGTGCATGTTCTGGATAAGGAAATACGTAAATTTAAATAAAGGGTGGTTAAAAGTCGAAAAGGGGACCCCTTTAGAGGGACTTGATCTGTAATTGACAGAATAAAACGGTCTAGTTTCCTGTAATGTCAAAATGATGGTTATCTTTGGACTGATTTAAATACGATTTTAATATTTAAAAAATTTTTGTACTTGTATGTACTAATTTTAAAATTTCAAGGTTAGTTTACCTAATAATTAACACTAAACTAACTAAGAATTTTACCAATGAAAGGGAGATTTTCCACTATTTGTCACATCTCGTTTCATCCTTTAAATTTTTAGTAATCTGTGCACAGAAGAAAATACATGGGTTTTCTTCCACAAATTTTAGATCAAAAGCGAAGTCAAAAACAAGTCAAATCAAGCTTTTATTGCTAAAGCATATATCATGTAGCTTTAGTAAAAAAAATAATTTAGGTCTAATTATTTTTTTTTCCGTGGATTGGTTTTTAATTAATGGAGCTGTAAGCCAAAAAAATCAGATTTAAAATATCTTTGTTCGTTTGTTTTAAATAGGCTTCTAAATTCAAAAAGTAAGTATTTTTTCGCATTTTTTCGATATATTTAATATAAATACTTAAGATACGACTCTAATTTTTATACACAATACTAACACAATAAAAACTAAGGCAGATATCATGAACATGCATCAAGGTTTAGTATTAATTACACTGCTCTACAAAAAAAATTATTTACCAAGAACCTTTTAGTGGCGTCTGACTATATTTGATTCGCTGATTTCGGAGCTTTTTTCCGTTTTTCTCGATCAGCTCTTTGTTTGAGGTAAAGCCCAGAGTGGTTTTTTGCCTATAATTGTAGTAAAATAATAATTTAGGTCTATTAATTTGTTTTTGCCGTGGATTGGTTCTCAAGTTCTAAGCCAAAAAAATTGGATTAAAAATATCTTTATTCATTTGTTTTAAATAGGCTTCTAAATTGGCATTTTTTTCGATATATTTTGATAAAAGTTTATATAAATACTAAAGATACGACTTTAATTTTTATGCACAAAACTAACACATATACACGGTGTATTTGAAATAGGGTACGAAATTTTAAGGGGAATTGTACAGAAAATATGACAAAAAGTTCCAATAAACATTTTTTGTCCTCGTACCTTGAAATTTCACCTTCAAATTATTTTTTCTCAAAAACGGTTAGTGTTACAGCAGGAGTACCTTTTTCATGTATTTTGACCTGAGGAATCATATACCAAAAATAAAATCACAAAAAAGTTACACAGAAAAAAATTTGGGACAAAAAACTGATAAGGCCCTCTCGTTTCGCACGCCCCTGGTAAAAATAAGTACATGAAAATAACATACGTAGATGGACCTTATTAAGATTGGTTCATGTGAGAAACCTTGTTGCTATATCTTAAAGGGTTCCCGACTTTTTAAATAAAAACCGATTTTTTTAGCTACTTTCAAAGGGGCGTAGCTCCCTTAAGACGCATTTTTAGACATATGTGTATAGGAACTTTTTGTCATATTTTCTGATGTAAAATCACACCTTAAAATATCGGACCATATTTCAAATACACCGTGTATACTGGATGTCCAGTAAATGATGTCATTAATTTTAAGGGGTGATTCAATATAGGAAAATATGAAAAAAAGTTCTTATAAACATGTCTAAAAATGCTTCGTACGGGAGCTAAGCCCTTTTGAAAGTTCCTAAAAAAATAGTTTTTTATTTAATAACTCAGGAACGCTTTCAGGTACAGCAACAAGGTTTTAAATGTAAACTAAACTTAATAAGGACCATCTTCGTATGCTAGGTTCATGTACTTATTTTAAACAGGGGTGTGCGAAACTGGGGGGCGTTATTAGTTCTTTGTCACAAAACTTTTTTAAGTGTTAAGCAGTGTTATTGGATAAACTACAATAATTAACTGTTAAAAAGGTTTCATATAATTATGCATAATTATGTATGATAATGTCTGGATTCTGGCCATGTTTGAATTTTGATCCGGTATGATCTGTAATGGGATACTTTCCCGGGCGAGTCTATTATTGAAAACTTCACCAAACTGTTCTGGGTGAACATCAATTCTAAACTTCCAGCAAACAGAATTCATTACTATTAAAAATGAATACAAAAGAAAAAGTTCAAGCCTTTGTGAACAGATGGCTTTTTTAATATAAACAAAGAATATTTGCAGTTTGCCTGTAATCTGAGTGTAACAATTTTAGTACTGAATACATATTATTACCTAATATGTTTAACTGCATAATATAAAATTAAATTAGGGTTAAAATAAATAAGGTAAATATAAATAGTTTTTATTGCTTATATTGTCTACTCTGATTACTTTGTCTTTCTTGCGTTGGCTAAACTGTTAAAAACTGTTAGAAAGAGATAGCACTGTAGAACTAATTTTGACGGTCTTTATCGTCAAGAAACTATCCTATTAGGTATTTGCACATGTTCAGTTTTTTAAATATATAAATAAATGAATAAAACACTTGATGAATTCAAATCCCCGCTTCATGTTAATAAAGCACATCCATATAAACAAGGGTAAAAAATAAAAAAATCAGTTTATATCAAGTTACCTTATCTATTCAGTTCTTATTGTGAGAATAAACTCCCTAAAAGATATGATTAAACATGCACCCTATCCAAATAAAACGTACTTACGTAGAATATAAAATTTTATTTATTTGTATTTAACGAAAATTATTTATTTTTCTTTGCCGTTCGGCCACACTTGAGTTGTAACGCCTCATAGTGGTACATAATAAAATTTATGATCGCCTTGTAAATTTTTTCTTTTAGCTAAAAAGTTCAACGTGTTGTATTCAGTGACGTAGCAAAAAAAAATTGAAAATAAGTTTTTTTATGGTCCAAATTTAATCTGAAATTTTAGCTCAAAGCATTCTCGAGTTATCTTGGTTAAAAATTTTTTAGACCAACAGACAGATAGGTTGTTTTTGGCCTTCGAAGAACCTAAAAAATTAATATTTTTTTTACCAACTTAGGGGAAATTAATATATAGAGATAAATTCGATTTTTAGGCAAAAAAATAATATAAAATATATGCATCCAATACAAAAATTAATACAAATTTTATGTCCGGCTGGCCGGATGTGTCTGGACTCTCAAAAGTATTAAAAAATGTATATATTATTTTCTCTTGATACCCTGTATATCCGATAAAAAAAATATAGTTGTTTTTATGTGAGGACATATTGGGCTACACGCACAATGTTTGAAGACAATGAAAAACATTTTTTTGTGCCTGTAATTAGACCTAAAATCAAGCAATATAGTGAATTTTCAAACTTTAAAGGGCACAGTTCCGCCATTTTGAAAGAAAAATTCAGATTTTTTTTGAGGTTAACAATTTACTATCCCTTTATATCGTTTCGGGTTAAAAAGATTTAAATAAAAAATCCTTGGACCTTAAAAAAAATAAAAAAAGCTAAGCAAACATATTTTTTGAAAAATGGTTGTGAACGACCTCTAGATTTTTTCAAAAATTTTGAAAACAATTAGGGATGATACTCTTACCCCAATAAACAAATTTAAGGGGTGAGACCTCCAAACTTTTTAATTTGAAATTTTTTTGGGTCACATATATACTAATATACTAATTTTTGATGGAATAAAACCTAAGATTTTGTTCTCAACGAACATGTAATTCTGAAAGCATTAGAAAAAATATCCCGTTGTCAGTTATAGGGTGTTCGATTTTTTCATCTCCGTAAGCTTAAAGCCCACCGTGTTTCGTATACAAGGATATACATATTATTTTATTATTATATTATAATGGTATAGCACCTCTAACTGTAAAACGTCCCAAGATATCGAAATTTATTAAAATAAACTAGTTTTTGACATGTTTTGTTTATTACTAGATTTTAAAATAAAACGAAAAAATTATAATTTCATATCCAAAGATTTATTTGTTTTTAAATTTTAATTTAAATTATAGTTATTTAAGTATTAAGGGCAGTAAGTGCATTTTACCGGTTGAGGATTATTTTGGAGATTGAGACGAAGACAAAATCTTCAATACTATCCGAAATCAGTAAAGCACTTAATGGCCGTGATGCTTATTAAGGTTTTTGCACGATCCAACAAAATAAACATCAATAAAATTTATAAAAGTGAAATTAAAACGTAAGATTTATTTTATTGTAAAAATCAAGTCAGTAACTTTGATAAAATTTAACCCTAACAACGGGTTGCTACGTATAGTAAACAATGCTAAATTCCTAATTTTGTTTGACGTTTGTCCTGTGTGCCAATTAATACCTTAATGTAAAATAAATATTTTTTGTAAAAAATTCGTCAAGATAATAATTTTGAGCGTTAAGGTGCGTGGAATATAAGATGTTTTGCAATTAGGTATACCCGAAAAATCCAAAGATCAGTATAAAAACAGTTGAAAAAATTTCAAAACCTGGTTCAGTGAAAAAAATATGTGAAAATTATTAAATTATTTCGTTCAAAGAAGAAACCTAAATAGTCCAATAGCGTTTAACAGTTATTGTTCTAGTTGTAATTTTATATTTAACTTTAATAAAAACTAATTTAAAGCTTTAAAAATTAAAAATAGATTATTATTTATTTACCGCCTATTGATCGGTAAGTAATTTACTTACCGATCAGCAATTTGTAAACATAACCAACTGCTGTCAATATTAGGCTAGTAAAAACGTGCAAAAAAGTATTATATTTACACGGAAAAAAAAATTATAGCTAGGAGCGCTATAACACACATACCAAGCAAATTATAATCGCTTATTATATAAATACAAGGCTTTCTCTTACAATTATGGCAGTCAGTGTAAAAATTTATATGAAATACTTTAATTGTTTAGTGAATAATAAAATATAACAAATAGTATGGCATTTATAGCTTAAATAGATTTAATTATAGTCCGTGCTAAAAATTTTTATAATATAATAAAATTTCTGTAAATTTATAATAGTGCCTGTAATAAATATAATCGTGTCTGTAATATATATAATCGTTTCCAATTTATTTTTAACATTATTAGTTAATGTGTCCCTTATAATCTATAGCTTAAATCACTATAATTTGCCACTGTTACCAAATATCTTATAATGTATAGCGCAGAGCCCACTAATTTCTTTCCGTGTAGCTTCTACTATACTATATTAATTAAAATTGGTATTTTCAAAATATTGTTTTGCTTTTGGTAAACAGAAGTTTTATTATCAAGCTACCTTTTTAAACAGAGCAAGTATTTTGGTAAGGTTTGAGGTAGCTACCTTTAAGGTACCTACTTATACAAAAAAAAAATATCTGTATTTTAAAATAGTTTCCGCGCCACTGATAAAAGTATAAAAAGGAATGTTCTTTTGCCGGTTCCCCAGGCAAAACGTTTATTCGAAGCACGTTTCTTAGAATAAGAATAATTTGTGAAAATTTTCCGACACTACTATACCACAAACTTCCACATAATACTGTCAAGTCTAATATAACTTCAATGAATACTCATAATTGCAGACTACGATTGTCACTTGACAAAGTTCCTTTTGGGTGTGTCCACAGAAAGAAGGATATCGTTTTAAAGGTAAGTTGTGGGCTAAATAAGAAAAATATGTTTTTGTTTAAAAAAGTTCAAAATTGATGAAAAGAAATAATGAAAAACTGTTAACCAAGTTAATTTTTTAATAATAAGCAAAATAAATATTTAATAAAAATTCCTTAACAATTTTATGTTTTCGTAAACCTGACAACAACGCATCATTTAATACTCGTGATGCGCTTAATGTAACTCAACATGATAACAATTAGAAGAATCTACAATAAACATACTGTACAATATTATTTAAATTTAATGTATTTATTTAAATGTTACAACTGTTTGGTTAGTCATAACTTGGTAACATCGCATTTGACCACATATTAAGATGGTGTGGAAAACAACCTGATAATAAGTGGTCCATAAACTTGGACCACTTACTTTTTCCCGCGTCAATACTTGTGTGATTAACTTGGACCTATAGAATTTACTTAAAACTTCTAAGTGGTAAATGTATAAAAAGTACAAAAATTTAATCAAGAAGCGATAGGTCTGGATTCTTGATGAAAAGTCTCGACTCTAGACTGCTTGACTATTGTCTTGTCTTTATTTTTAAGTGTGTAGTCACCCTTGTCTTGATTTTTTCTCGAAATCGAGACAAGACATTCTTGATTTCCTGATTCTTTTATACATAAGAATTAGAATAAAAAAATAAAATATATTTTAAAGCTTGGCGACTCCTATACCACGGGGCGTCTCAGGGTCTGGTTTATGATAAAATATAGTCAAACATTTTATCTATACCATAATTTTTATAGATCTCAAATATCTCTTTTAGTTTTTGAGTAATTGACCCTGGATGTTTTAACTGAAACACACTGTATACCCGGAAGACGGTATGCCACTATCGTATGTAGCTACCCGTAACTATGGGCATGCCGTTTTTAGTGAGAAACTATGGATAAGTTTATGCTCAAGTATCGAGTAGGCCCAGATCTGGAATACGAATTGATTTGGTATCTGTCAAAAGCCATGTTATTTGATTCGATTTAGGGCTAAATTTATACAACTTTGAAGCACAATTATGCTTTAAAAATATACGTAGGTTAGATTATACTCTGTATACCTATTCTTCATTATATACTTCAATAGTATTACTTCAACATGATAATATTATTAAACAACTATTGCTAGAGTCAAATTCACAGCTATTTGAACTGAGGTCATCCAAAATAATATCTAAATACCATCGTATTTTGCATATCCATATGTAGATATATCCATTTTATCATGGTTGGTGTAGTTTTTATGCTTGTTTTTATCAGGGATTGACTAAAAGGGTTTAACTGGGGAAAATATTGAAAGGACTGACGTGTGTCTCTTGATGTCTTCTGCAAAGCCAACGCTCTGTTGATGTACTATATCTTCATGTTATTGTATGCAAAGGTGGGAAATTAAGGGGTTGAGTTGATTACATTGATTGTAATATCGCGTAAAACTAACATGACATGATAATATCCGTTCCCGATGGTTGAGTTTGCTAGACTTCTTCTTTCACAAGAAAATTTTACCACATTGTAAAATAAGTGAAGTGCAAAATATGACGATATTTATGTATTATTTTGTGATAAAAACAGCCAAAATGCCAAGTATATTTCTTTTAATCATACAAAACAAATTGTTACGAGATTGTATTATTGTAAATTTCTTTAAAATCTCCTTAAAAAAACATCTTACCTCAAAAAAAATAATTTTCGGTTTCTTGCACTAATTAACTCTCTGCATGATAAATTATAACATACTATTCCAATTAGTTTATAAGTTACCTTATATACGAGTAATAAATTGGAGTTAGTATAACTTACCAGTCATCATGTAGAGAGTTATACAACCTCAAGGACTAACAGTACAAGAAACCGAAAATTGAACCGAAAATTGATTTCTTGAGATAAGAGGTTTTAAACTTTACAAGTCGATATATTTATTAAAATCAACATTTCTTCAAATAATAAACCTACTTATTTAAATACAATTGAAATGTAAAATATTGTGAATCTAACGAAAATACGTTTCAATATTGAATACATGTCAGATATAAAAATAGAATGCAACTCTTTCCAAAGAAAAAAAAATGGAAATCAATGATGAAATGGGATAGTTCCGAACTAATACCCTATAGAATATATTAAAAGTCTAATTATAACACTAGGCAACACGGTTTCTTGCCCCGATTGGAGTCATATGTTTTTTAACTAATTTTGGGTCGCTGAAACGGAATCTGACCTCAGAATATTTCTATTACCTAAGTTTTCTGAGAAAAATAAAGATTAAATTGTTAAAAAATCATTATTTTATCCCTCTTTTGTTCTAAAATCATGTGAGACAAAAATATTCCAAGGACAAATTTGGATTCGGCGACTCAATATTAGTTAAAAAATACCCAACTTAAAACATAGAAACTTTAAATTCATAGGTAAAATAAATAGGGATATTATGAAAAAAAAATATTAAAAAAAAATGGAAAATGTGACAAAACTAAGTAGGGGTGAAGGGTAAGAAGAAGGGTGCATAAGGGGACAAGCTTATCGCCACGTACTCATGCTAAAAATTGTCAAAAATCATTACTACGGGGTCAAAAATGAACTAAAAAAATGTTACGTATTATGGTTCTTATGTAATAAAGTAACATTTTTATGATGTAGAACCATTAAAAAAACAAAAAAAAATACACAATATTTTGTTTTATAAATTATTTTTAAATTGGCATAATTGCATGTACTAAAATTTAAAAAATAAGACGTGCTAATTTTTTTTTAAGGTCAAATTTGGATTCTGCGCCTTTAAATTGATAAGGAAAATATATATTTTGGGCTCGGGAAAAAAGTTTACACTGTGTACTTTAATTTTATATCTTTTTCATTTATTTACTTTTTAGGAACAAACTAAGCAAAATAAAAAAATATTTTTGTATAAATATTTTTGTAGAGAATTTTATAATCTACAAATTAAGTTCTATAAAATTTTTAAAAAAATTTGATAGTTTTGCCACAAATGAGCAATTAAGTAAACTCTGCACTTTCATTTTAACCTTTTTATTTTTTTTTCGCGTACTTACTCTGACAGTAGGTTCTTGACATATAGATTTTTGAATTCCTCGTATTTTTTTTAATATACACTAAAATTTTCAAAATTCTACTCTTTTTTTTAAAGATTATTACCTGAACTTATATCTCAAAAATTTTAGGTGCTGGAATTTTTCTAAGGTGAGATTCGGATTCTACGCCCTCGAATTAGTAAGAAAAATTTACTTTCCGACCGGGGCAAAAAAAAAAGTTGAGATTTGTTGCCTAGTGTAATTATAATTATATTATAATTAATTATAAAAGTTAATATATTATAATTATTAAAGTCCTTTTTTGTAAAAATGTGTATCACACATGCCTAAAAAAAGCAATACTTATCTACAACTTTTAATAAAATAAGACCGTATCCAAAACAGTATTGCCGGTTCAAACAAAAAGATCGTATCTGATAATTTGAGTTTTCACTTCTTAGAATTTTTGGACGTTACTTCAGCTCTTCTGCTGCGAAATAACCGACGTTTCTGATTAAAAAAAAAAACGAAAAATGCTAATAAGACCTTTTTGATTAAGAGGGCAGAGTATGTTATGTGAGTAAAGAAGCCATGGTAACGCGATAGTCATTTCTCACCTTGCGGTTCCTGTTGGAAAGTGAACTTTACAGATTTAAGTACTTTTTATAATAAAAACGCACCTATCTCACGTTACAACGTGACTGACAAAAATTACTAAAGTGAGATACTCCGCAAAAACTGTTGTCTTAAAAGGACAGACAGACTTTCGTTTTGCATATAAAAATCAAGAAACATAAAAAAATCAATATAATTATTTTACGCAAATTTGTCTTATTTAAATATTTGTATAGACGACAAATTTTCCTTCGATTTTTCCGGCTGAGGAAACCCCAAAAAAATGCTAAGCCGTTTAAAATGTAAACTGACGATAACTTGTCAATACAGCTTTTGCTTTACACTCTGTCATTATTCTTGTCATCATCCATCAAAATCGGTGAAGTAACGTCGATTACTTAACGGCAGAGCTATTAGAGTCACTCTGTCTAGCGGTGGATTTAGCGCCATCGAGAGTATGGACTGAAATTAGATCATATATACATAGATGCGCCTTGAGTTCACGCCAAACCGAAATGTTTACAATGCGACACGCAGGTAAATTTCACCTTCCCGCTTCTGGTCACCACCCGCCGCTATAGTGGTTTGTTAACAAATATGTTATACTTCACCTCCTCGCAACCTGGCCGCTATAGTATTTTGTTTACAATTGGCTTTGTATATGTTCTGCATAAAACAAATCAACATTAATGCCATATCTATGTATACAGGGCGGTCCAAAAGTCACCCCCCCCCTCTTAACTTTTGAACCAGTTGATATATCGACTTCAAATTTGGAACTTTTAAATAAGACAACCTAAACTATCTTTTAGCATATATTTAATACTTTCAGTTCTTAAAATGTGGGCAGGGGGGCATGGGGGCACATTTTTTTAAATAGAAAGGGGGGTCGTGTAATACATAATTTTAAAGCTTATAAAATTCTCCATTTAACTCCATATTTTTAAATTAAAATTTTTTTTTTGGGTTTAAAATGGGGTTGAAAATGGGTATTAATGTCAAAATTCCTCTAAAAAAAACAAATAATTTTTTAAAAATGCCTAATTTCATCTTAAAAAAATGTTAATTATATTTTTAAACTAATTTTAGTTGACATAAATAAAAATTTATAAAAAATAAACTTAAAAAATCGAGTGTTTTAGCACAAAAAATTGAAAAATCAAAACCTTAAAAAACATTTTTAAAAAATTTAAAAATTTTAGTTTAAATAGAGAATTTTATAAGCTTTAAAATGATGTATCACACGACCCCCCTTTCCGTTTAAAAAAATGTCCCCCATGCCCCCCTGCCCACATTTTAAGAGCTGAAAATATCAAATATATGCTAAAAGATAGTTTAAGTTGTCTTATTTAAGAGTTCTAAATTTGAAGTCGATATCTCAACTCGTTCAAAAGTTAAAAGGGTGGGGGGGGTGACTTTTGGACCGCACTGTATATGATCTAATGGACAGAAAGGCGCACTCACATCTCTACTACTCTTTTACATCTCTGCTCTTTCAGATCTCTATTCTTTTACTTCTCTCCTCTTTTACTTCTCTACTCGTTTATTTGACTTCTCTGTATATAAATTTATTTATTTTTATTAACACACACTGTATATATGTCATAATTTTAAATTTGTTAGGTTAATAAAATAGTATGACAATGTCATTATAAATAAAATGCTACATAATATGTCGCATTATATTATATTATACTGTATATAGATACAGTGTGTACTGATAAAAATAAATTTATATACAGAGACGTTAAATAAACGAGTAGAGAAGTAAAAGAGGGGAGAAGTAAAAGAGTAAAGATGTGAAAGAGCAGAGATGTAAAAGAGTAGATATGTGAGTGCGCCGACAGAAATAAACAAGTTATCCACACAAGTATTAATACAAAAAAAAAATTGGTTTAAGATCACATACTCACGCCTTTCCCTTTGTCATGTCATATAATAAGCTCACCACAAAGAAGTGGGATAATAATTTAGCAGAAAACCTTACAGGTTTTCGATATTTTATGATAGTTCCTATATACTTTAAGGTATATTATTTGAGGTTATGTATAAGAACCGTCATTTGTTGGCAATGGACGTTACCTATTCCAAAAACGAATAAATATTGCTATTGAGATTATTGCGTGAAGCTGATTTAACTAAAAGTAGAAGAAGATATAAACGTATATTTACATCATTAAAACCCGCTCTTCTACAAGTAAGTACAGTCTCTTTCATCAAGCAAGAGAGTAAATTAAAAATCGCACAGTAAATATTTTTACAACAGGTTTGAATAGTATATGTTTGGTATAGAATATAGTTTTGTTTTATAAAATAAACTACGCAGTATATTGGCACATGCAATATTCGAATCTGTTTTGAAAATATTCACTGTGCGATTTTTAATTTACTCTATTGCTTGATGAAACACACCATAGTTTATTGTTTATTATCATTCTATGGTCTGTTTCATAAAGCGAGATAGTAAATTAAAAATCGCACAGTAAATATTTTTACAACAGGTTTGAATAGTATATGTTTGTGTATAGAATATAGTTGTTTTATAAAATAAACTATGCAGTATATTCCCACATCCAATATTCGAATCTGTTTTGAAAATATTCACTGTGCGATTTTTAATTTACTATCTTGCTTGATGAAACAGACCATAGGACCTATTATTATAGGTATTTTACAATATATTAGAAGATAGTAGATATACACTTATAAGAGTATATCTACTATGGCTATATACAGTCATTATTTCAATCGATAGAAAACTCTTAGTTACAAAACCAACCACTATTTTACTATTACAGCCATTTTTTTTATCGTTGGTAAACTTTTTGGCTAAGTAACGAACACAAATGTTGATTAATTACCAAAAATATTACCATCGACTGAAGAAATGGCTGTAATAATAAAATAAAAAGTGTTGGTTTCCAAACTAAAGGCATAAACTCGCAAACAAACAAAAAGCTGCTTATAATATGGCCAGCTAACAGAATGGCGACTGTCGAGACCGAGGAAAACCGGTATGGTCGTGACGAATTCGTCGCGCCTACCCGGTCGCAGTCGTCAGCGACTGCTACTTTTGGAGGAAACCGAAGCTTAAGAGTTTACTATCGATTGAAATAACGGCCGTAGCATCAAACTGCCGCTGGATGGAGTAACTCTATATTTACGGTAAAGCTATTAGACTTAAAATATAGCACAAGGCGGGGCCACACTTAGTCATTTTCCCTAATAAGACAAATTGCAAGTCGCTTATCGCCCATTAAATAGCGACTTTTATGTACATAAATAATAGACATCATTCTAGACCATCATTAGCAGCCAACCCTATTTACCTCTATTTTTACAGCTCAATATATAAATATTAAAAAAAAAAAAACATTGTAATACTTTTATCAAACTGTTGCAACATGTTTTTTTTAAGTAGGTAAGTAGGTCTGTTTCATCAAGCAAGATAGTAAATTAAAAATCGCACAGTGAATATTTTTAAAACAGATTCGAATATTGGATGTGCGAATATACTACGTAGTTTATTTTATAAAACATAACTATATTTTATACACAAATACTGTTCAAACCTGTTCTTCTAAATTTGTCCGTCAATCTTTCAGTAACATTAACTGTAATAATTAAAGAAAATTCACCATGTCAGAACGTGAATTTAGAATATTTATTAAAATTAACCTCAATATAACTCGGTTTAGTAAAATCTCAACTCTTTTCCTGTCGCACTCTAAATGTGTCCATCAATCGTTCAATAGTATTAACTGTAATAATTAAAGAAAATTCACCATGTCAGAAAGTGAATTTACAATATTTATTAAAATTAACCTCAATATAACTCGGTTTAGTAAAATCTCAGCTCTTTTTCTGTCGCACCTTAAATTTGTCAGTCAATCTTGCAAGTTAAAGCAAATTCACCATGTCAGAATGTGAATTTACAATATTTATTAAATTAACCTCAATATTACTCGGTTTAGTAAAATCTTAGCTCTTTTCCTGTCGGTACAATAATTTTGCATTAAAATTCATGCATGTGGTCCAAAAACCCGGCACTTTTACAATATTTGTTGAAAATTACCATAATTATAGCTTACACACACAAAAGATAGCAGTAAAATTACCAAAATAAAAATTCACATTTTTACAGATAACATTGAATTTACAGTACTGATTTAAATTTACCACTTTCTTTGCTGGTAATATATGACCTACTTTATTTGCTGTGAAATTACCATATTTTCATTACAGTGTGGTACAATAATTTTTCATTAAAATTTATGCATGTGGTCCAAAAAGCCGGCACTTTTACAGATAGTACCCAAAATTACAAGAGCCTTGAAATACTCATTAAATTCACTGCTTAAATTACTGTGATATCACATTTTTACAGAAAACAGTGAATTTACAGTACTGATTTAAATTTATCACTTTCTTTGCTGGTAACATATGACCTACTTTATTTGCTGGGAAATTACCATATTTTCATTTACAGTGTATAATGACTTTTGAAGAAATATTTTTTATAAAATTTTTTAATACAGTGGCGTCCGCAGCAGAAGATTTTAATAATAGTTCAGCATATAATTTCCAAGTTTGGAACTTGTTATTATGATAAGGTTTTTAAAAAATAAAGTAAAAAAAAATAAAAATGTTATACAGTGCCGTTTATCAGGGGTAAGAAAAACTAAATTAATACAGATAAAATTATAATTTATACAGATAAGGGAACGTTCAAGTATTACGTAACGCAAATTTGGATCATTTTGGACCCCCCCTGTAACTCTATTTTCCTATACCATTAATATGGGCGTAACACTCCAAAATGACACCCCCCCGTAGGAGCGTTACGTAATACTTGAAGGTTCCCTAAAAGTTATTTTTTTTTAATTTAATAATTTGATGACATAATTATTTAAAAAAAATACAATTATAAGTAATTAAATGTTCAGTTATGTGCCTAAAGGCGTTAGTAAATTTAATTTAAATATGAGAAATATAAAAAAGCAATTTTACAATAATTTCAAGAAAAAAAAATGTCCTGAGCGCAGCTGCCAAGTGATTTTTTTTTGCAGAAAAGTGTGCATATGCACATGTGTAGCATAAAAAGTTGACTAAATTATTTAATAATTTAAACTGGTAAAGGGCAAAAGTTTTAAGAATTACTCCTCCCAAAAAAAAAGTTATCTACGCCCCTGCCCCAGATACCGCCCTAGGACATTGATTTATTTAATTTATTACCAATGTAATAAAAATTACTATATTACGTATTTTTCATTTTAGTTGAATTTATTATAGATACATTTTACAAATAAGTAGTAAAAATATACCATAACACGTATTTAAAAAAAAAAACCCTTTGGTGTATCTATTTGCAAAAATCCTCATCATAAATATACTCCCATAGGTGGAATATGGTGGTTTCGATATTTCCCGGCCTTACGAAAAATCTTTTAACTACCATTGTAATATTGATGGCAGCCATATACCATTTATGATTATAATGAATTAATTACTGAATTAAGTTTACTTATAATATTAATAAATAATATTGCAAATTTATAAAAAGAAAATGTATCATAAAAAAAAAAACAGTAAATAAAATTTAAAAAAAAATTTTAACTTTAAAGCTACACCACTGATTTTCCTGTAATTATTTAAAGCTGATATTTTAGAAAGTAATTAGTCGGAGATTAAAGAATATATTTACGTGAAAATTAGTATCTATTGTACATTTTAATTCTTTAAAATCCCCCTAAATTTGAAAATCGTCCCTTAAAAGCAATATATTTGTGTATTGGAAGTTTTTTTTTGTAGTTTTTAATGTAGAATCTCTTTGCAGTATTAAAATTTTTATTTATTTTATTTTATTTTTTAGTTTCTCTTTTTGATGCTCAAAACGTGAAATTGCCTCTTTAATTGCAAAAACTTTCTCAAAAACGGTTGGCCCTACAGTATTACATAAAGAGCACCTTTTTTATATATTTTTAATTAAAGAATAATATTTTATTGAGAAAATTTAAAAAAATACGGATAAAAAAATTTGGGGCAAAAAAGTGACATCGCCCCCCCCCATTTCGCACGTCCCTGGTTAAAATTACTAAATAAAAATTACATAAACTGATAGACTTTATTAATGTTAAGGCATGTGCAAAAATTCGTTACTGTGGTTTGTAGGGTTCCAGAAATATTAAATAAAAAATACTTTTTAGACGTACACGTATATTTAGGCGCTGAAAACAAAACGAAAAAACTTGCTGATGGAAAAATGGTTTTAGGAATTTAATTAAAATTCTAAAATAATGGTTTGTTTATTTAAATTATTGATTTGTGTGTTTGTTCCATAATTTTTACCCTTTTCCCATTTGCATAATTATAATTGCTTAAAAAAATAGTTCATTAATAAAATGAGTTAAATATACTGCGTCTCATTTAAATTGTAAATTATTTTTAAAAAATTCCACAGCAAGACATTTTGTGAAATTTTATGAGAAACCCAAACTGTATAATTTCTTTTATATCACAACACAAATTAGCCTAAAAATAAATTGAGATAATTTTTTAGAAAGTCACTTCTCATTTATAAAAAGTTTCAAACTAAATAAGCGAAAATCCGCTAAAGAACCATATCTTTAAATTAAATTAAATTGAAGAGAGAACTTTCATAAGGGTTTAAACCAATTTTCTCAGCGAATCGGTAGTATGACTCACTTTTGGCCTAAATATACAGAGCGGCGGTCCAAAAGTCAACCCCCCTCTTAACTTTTGAACGAGTTAAGATATCGACTTTAAATTTAGAACACTTAAATAAGTAAACTCAAACTATACTTTTGCATATATTTAATATTTTTAGCTTTTAAAATGTGAGCAGGAGCCCCCCGCGGGGCAGAAGGGGTACTTTTTTAATCTAAATGGGTGTCGTGTGATATATCATTTTAAAGCTTTAAAAACTCTCGATTCTACCACATATTTTGTTATTTTTTGAGACATTTTTGCGGGTTTAAAAAAGGGATGAAAATGGAAATTTTCGTCAAAATTTCTTTTAAAAAATCGAACAATTTTCGAGAAATGGTTAATTTAAAAAAAAAATCAAAAATGAAAACTCAAAAAAAAATGTTTAAAAAAACTAGAGAGTTTTATTTTCTTTAAAACGGTGGATCATAAGACACCCCTTCCGTTTAAAAAAATCACCCCAGACCACATTTTAAAAGCTAAAAATATCGAATATATGCCAAAAGATAGTTTATGTTGTATTATTTAAGTGTTTTAACTGAGTCTTTATCTTAATCGTTCAAAAATTAAGAGTGGGTGACTTTTGGACCGCAAAATGATCAAAATTTGCGTTACGTAATACTTGAACGTTCCCAAGGATCTATACAAACAATGTTTTCTAAAGAACTCAAATGTGATATACAGGGTGTCTCTGAAATGCTTGGCCAAACTTCACATACGTGATTTATGCAGTGCGGTCCAAAAGTCACCCGCCCACTTTTAACTTTTGAACGAGTTGAGATATCGACTTCAAATTTATAACTCTTAAATAAGACAACTTAAACTATCTTTTAGTCGTGTGATACATCATTTTACAGCTTATAAAATTCTCTATTCAAACTAACATTTTTAATTTTTTAAAAATGTTTTTTAAAAATGTTAATTTTAAGAGCTGAAAGTATTAAATATATGCTAAAAGATAGTTTAAGTTGTCTTATTTAAAAATTCCAAATTTGAAGTCGATATCTCAACTGGTTCAAAAGTTAATAGGGGAGGGGGTGACTTATGGACCGCTCTGTAGAACAAAACTGTGAAAAAAGTTTCCATAAATGTTTCGGGAAATAGTTATTTAAAAAATTACGAATTTCAAAATTCAAAATATTTTTTAGTAATTTGAAAACATCAAACTTTTTTTGGTGACTGACTCTTAGTTGCTAAGAAACAAAAACGCATAGGTATCTTGATCGAGTTAAGCGGTTGAAATGACAACCTTAATATTTATTTTGCTTATTATGACAATTTTGAAATTGGTAAGTAACTTTTTAAATAACCATTTCCGGACACATGTCTATAGGAACTTTTTTGACAGTTTTGTTCTATGCATCCTGTTTGTGAAGTTTGGCCGAGCATTTCGGAGACACCCTGTATAGATCTGTTGGTCACGACATAAGCTTGGGACAATCACTTGTTTTACAATCTAACATCACTGTATCTTGAAAAAGTCACATAACCTCAAATAATTGAAGGAGCTGCTTTTAACTAACTTAAAAAAATATATGTTTTGACATGACCTTGGATATAACTATTTTTTTTCACCCGGGCAACATTTCGATGCATCGATGCAACAGATCTATACTCTTTCATTAAACTTTTATTAGGTTTGACTCTTAAATTGTCTAACAAACAAATTAATTTTGTAATAATCCATTTTAAATCGTATTTTAAAAGTAATTTAACATGCCGTTGCCTCATTAGATTGAATGTTAACCCTTCGTTAGGCGCGCATGTTTTAGTTACGAGATTAGTCGCGTGGTCTACACTTGTAGACCATTTTATTTTTTGTTTAAAAAAAACACATTTATATTTTTAAAAACGAAATATCTTATGTTATTTATTTGGTTGTATTTAAAAGTTATTTATATATTTTTTTCAAATTATTATTGTTTTAGTAAGTGTTAAGGGTAAAAAAAAAATGATATACAATTCTAACATATATTTTACATCTGTACGGTAATTTGTAAAAAAAAATAAAAATAACTTAACAAACTTTCTGAAACTAAAACATTTGTTTTTTTTTAACATGTACGATTATAAAAAAATAAAAAACACCTAAATTAAAAGAAAAAAATATTATAAAATATGACTCGAAATCATGCAATATTTTAGTAACTCATGTGCCTTGTACATGTGCTCTTTGCAATCGTAGTTATGATATTTTGAGCATTGTTTTTTTCGATTTATTTTCCCTTCTTAGGCACATTTATTGTCCAAAGTAATTTTTAGTTTTATAGAACAGAAAATTACCTTATTTATCAAAAATATTATGTATGAGCTCTTTCATGCTCAAAAAGACTCGTGCCAGTGTCTTCCTATAAACCGCTATTTTTTTTGGTGGTAAAGACATATTGTATCTTTAATTTATCTTTAAACTAATAAACTAACTTTGAAAAACAATATTCACAAAAAAAAACCATAAAACATACACAAAATAAAAAAATGCAAAAATAAAAAAGGTAACGTGGTTAGTCGCGCGGTCTACAATTGTAGACCAGGCAGGGTTCAGTATGAATAAAAAAAATATTATACACATTCAAAGTGTGAATTATTACTGATCTAATAGATTGATGCATAATGCACAGCTACTCGAAGGGGCGCAAGCGTAAACACTCCGTGTAAAAAGTTACCCAGCTAAAAAAAAGCATGGTCTACGATCGTAGACCTCGCGCCTAACGAAGGGTTAAGTTAAGGAAAGGAGAGCGAAAAGGCGAAAGTTTTTGCTAAAAGAAAATATTTTTTCCAGCAATTTTTCATTCTGTACTTTGACAGCACTGATACCTACCTTTACTTGATGGAATTTAAACCACTTTTTTAAGATTCGTTTCCTAATGACAGAGTTTTAAAGGTTTTTAAATAGTAAGTTTACACTAAAAAAAACGATTTTGAAACTTCTGTTTCAGGATTTTTAATGATAAAGGTCTATGGGCACTTTTTAAGATACAAGGTGATTTAGAAATAAGTCATAAAATTTTAACTGGTGATTTTGGGTCCAAAAATATGAAAAAAACTACCTATAAAGGTTGTTCCGGAAATGAGCCCTAACGGGGTTACTACCCTCTTAAAGGTATATCTTAAAAGTAGTTTTTATTTAATATATCTGGAACCCTATGAACCACAGTAACAAATTTTGGTCATAAGCCTTAAGGCATATTCAGAAGCTTGCATAAGAACATAAAACATAAGAATGAAATGCCGTGATTGGCTTACAAGATACATGGCCAATCACTGCATCGCATTCTTATGTATTACGTTCTTATGCGAGACTGTGGATATGCCCTTAACATTGATAAAGCTTATCATTTTATGTAATTTTTATTTGGTAATTTTAAGCAGGGACGTGCAAAATGGGGGGGCGATGTCACCTTTTTGCCCCAAAGTTTTTTATCTGTAAATTTTTTGACATTTTCTCAATAAAATATTAATCTTTGATTTAAAATACATAAAACAGGTACATTTTATGGGGCCAACCGTTTTCGATAAAATTGCAATTAAAGAGGCAATTTTACGTTCTGAACATAAAAAATCAAAACTAAAAAATGCACCAATAAAAATTTTAAAACTGCTGGGTTATTCTACATTAAAAACTATGAAAAAAAGCTCCTATACATCTAGCTTCGAAAAGCAGTTTTAAGTGTACTACAGCCTCCTAATGAATAACACTTTTTAAAAGATCTACAGATAAAGACAAAAAGTGGCATCACTAACCCATTTTGCACGCCCCTGGTTAAAATTATCAAATAAAAGTTACATAAAATAATAACCTTAATCAATGTTAAGGCATGTACAAAAACTTGTTGCTGTGGTTTATAGGGTTCCAGAGATATTAAATAAAAACGACTTTTTAGATGTAACCTTGGAAGGGCGTAGCACCCTTAGGGCCCATTATAAAAACTTTTTTTCATATTTTTGGACCTAGAATCGCCTCTTAAAATTTTGTAAATTATTTCTGAATCACCCTGAATATCTTAACTATAGTTGCTTTTTACAAAATTAGTTCTACTGACTGACAAATAAAACTCTTACTTTAAAAGCGTGGCGCTTTTCTTCCGCTGTTGCCAATCCGCACATATCGGGTTAGTTTTATTTATGTCCTCCCCCAAAATTAAGATTATTCTTTGTTCGATAAAAGCGAAACTTTGCTAATTTATATAAGTTTATATTGGCTATAAAATGGTGGCTTTATGTTTTTGTTTTACTTTTTTAATGGCATAAATATATTTTTTTAATGGAAAACCCTGTAATTTTTTTACATTTGTTTTCGTTTTTGCTTTTGTCGTATAAAACGAAATTTACATAATTTACCTTGTTTTTACTTACTTAAGCTTAAAAAATATAAAACTAATATTAAAATAAAAATTTGAACAGTGACAGCGAATTAGAGCTACATTACATCTATTAATAATGTTTGGGAAGTACATACATTACATGTATTAATAAAGTTTGGGAAGTACGTCATTTATTGTCCCACTGTTTCCCACGCCTGGACCTGACCTGTAATGAAAAATAGAGACCAGTAAACTAATTATTACTGGTCTGCAATTTAAATAATTAATTTCCGCTAGATAGCGCCACCGATTAAAATATCATTATTAATTCTTAAAGCAAGATGGCTGAACTGCTTTTGTCATGATAAACACGAATATAATCTAACACATATCATTAGATGTACATTTCGTTTAAAAACTTAAATGTACAGTTTTAGTCAATTTTTTTACTTTTGAGACTGAGAAGGATAATAAATGTTATAAACGGTGCCTTGTGACAGCTATAAACAAATGTTTTTTGTAGTTGTTTATTTGGGTTAAGCTTATGTGAAACTTTAGTTTTATATGATTGTGCTTGTCTTGTGAAATGCAGGAGAAAATATTTGTGGTAAATATGAAAAAAACTAAAAAACTAGGTATTATAGTATTATTTTCTTCATTTGAATTCAAACATCTAGGTTTCCAAAAAATAAGTACTCTATTTTTAAATAAAAACAGTTGCAAATAAAATAGTATACAGGCCTCCCGGAAAATGGTACTTTTCTTGACCTATAAATGGTCTCGGAAAAGTACTATTTTCCGAGTCGACCTGTAATCTACTATTACTCGTTCGATAAAAAAGTCACTATTAGTTTTCTAGATATAGTGATTTAAAGTTATTGCCACCCGTCCAGAAAGGTAATCCCAAGCAGCTTCTTTTTATAACCTTTTAATTATTTTGTGATTTGAAGAATAGAAAAAATCACTGACTACAGTTACCAAAAAAAAAGTGTATGTTGTTAATATTTCATAACCCTATTTTCGTTATAATTACAAAGAAAATACAATCCATCAAAATCTAATTTTTCACTGACGGCTAACAAATATGCATCATAAATAATTCCGTCTACGAAGTAAGTTATTAATAAAATTATAATTTATTTTGTACAAAAATTAAATACAATTACAAAAAAAATGCAAAAAATTAAAAAAACTGAATAAAACTTTTGTGTTTTATTTTTCACTAATCATTGTTATTAAATAATAAAAAAATTATCCAGAAAACGGACAAAAAAATAATTGAAAATATAGATAGATATTTTTTGTTACAGCACGTGCAACTTTTAAACTGCGTAAGATATTGACTTGAAAATTGTAACAGGAACTATAATAGTGCATAAAATAAACTAATTGGAAGTAAATCTTATATTTATAAAACTTTAAAAATGGAGATAACGAAGTCGGACATATTTTAAATAGTACTACCTCATTTGAAGTATTTCATCAAACGTTATAAATACATCACTGTTCGTCGCTACTCACTTTTAATTCTACTTTGAAAAACATTTGTTTATTATGTAAATATTAATTTAAAACCAAAAATCAAATAATCTATCTAGCGAAACGATTTTTAATCTAAAAAAAGGGTCACGTGACCTCCCTAACTTTTTAATAAATAGGTTAATTTAAACAAGCGTTACATATTCTTGTTCAATAATTGAAAATAAAAGAAAATTTAATCAAAAATATAAAAAAGTTTGAAAAAAATTAAAAATACTTTTTTTATATTTTAATTTTTAAATTTTTTTTAAATTTATTTTTGTTTTTTATTTTTATTTATTTATTTTATAATTGTATACTAAACTGTCTTTTTTTCAATTAATAACTAAAAGAATGTAACTTTTGTTTGAAATTGACCCATTTACTCAAAAGTTGTGGAGGTCACCTGACTATTTTTTACGATTAAAAAAACGTTTCGTCCGATTAATATTTATATTATAAGTAAACAAATTATAGTAGAAAACTAAGTGTTCTCCAAAGTCAAACTAAAAGTGAGTAACATCGAACCGTGTATATTAAATTTCCCAAATAATCTGTTTTCTAATTATCGCTAGGTTTGGACTTTTTATATTTTTTTTTAATATGATAATAAAAAAATGCTAACTCCACCCCAGTCTTCAGTAAATTTACCTAAATATAGATATTTGGACAATTTAGCTCAATATCCCCAATTACCAACTTCAAAATCTTACACGGTATATTTGAAATAGGGTCCGAAATTTTAAGGGGTGATTCTACATTAGAAAATATGAGAAAAACTTTCTATAAACATATGTCTAAAAATGCTTCGTAAGGGAGCTACGCCCCTTTGAAAGATGCTCAGAGCAACTAACGCACGTCTATATATATTAAATTAAAATAAAAATAAAAAAACTCAATAAAAACCTTTGTTTTTGTTTCCTTATTTCATTTAATTGTTATCATTTTATTTGCACGTATAAATTTAGTTCAAAAATACATTTGCTGTGAAAACCATGGATTCTAATATAAACTTATCATCAGATGAAGATCCATTTTCGCCAACTGATTCTGACGAATATATTCAAAGTACGAGTGATTCTGATTTTTATATAGATACTAAATATTCAAAAGATATGTACTTATTTATAACATTATCAGAATAATAGTTTATTTAGTTTATTTATTTTATTTCTAGCTTAAATTTTAGTCGATATATTTTTTTAACTTAGGGTATCGTAAAACATTATTCGATTGTAATTAATTTTACCGAGACCGGCTGTCAGAGAAAAATCAGAACAATAATTTTTACATATTTTTTCTTCATTATATATTATACTATTATTATATTATTCACAGCGCCAGCGCTAGAATAATATTATACGGTAGTTTCAAATTTTCAAAAAAAAATCAAAAATCGTCGTAGACAAAAAAATATTGGATATAAATTTGTTTCATAAAAAAACAAGCAACTTTTGTTTTTTTTAAATGTTTGTCTGTCCGTCCGTCGGTCTGTCCGATGTCACAATTTTTGTAGACACGATAACACAAGAACGAATAATCCGATCGTATTGAAATTTTCAGGAAAAAACAAATTCTATGAGGGGAAGATCCCTATTGTTTTTGAAAGTAGTCCCACCAAAAACAAAAAAGTTATGGGGGTTAAACTTAAAGAAAATCGATAAATGCTGAAAGAAAATTCATATCAATTTTTTTAGGAAAAAATACTTTTATTATAAAGATCAATTAAAAAAAAATTAAAATTTAAAAAAAAGTGTGAATAAAAGAAGCCGTTGTAGTAAATGTTACTATGATCTTAGAAGAAGACCTGAACGCATTTACGCCCAAAAAAATACACCAAAGACAAGTTACAAATGTCCAAAATGTAGTAAATACTTTTGTATAGCTTCTTTCAAAGTCATAAGAGTTGTATCAAGTAAAATTAAAATATTACATAGTTATAAGGTTTTTATTTAAACAATAAAATATTAGCACTGTCGCCATCGCCAAATAGACAATTCAAAAAAACAAGAAACATTAGGTACCCTCTACACTAAAGACCTAAACCTCTTCAAATTTTCCATATTTTGTTTTATAAAAAATTAATTTTTTTTTTAGATTTTTTTTTTAATAAAAACTAATAGTTGTATCCTTCCACCAAACGCTGATTTCATACAAAATTTTAAGTCGATCGGATAAACCGATCGGTAGTTATCGTGAAGGTTTATAGACAGACAGACAGACAGACAGACAGACAGACAGACAGGAATCATCCTGACAAAGGGTATTTAAACTCTTCTGTCTGAGCACCAAATATGGTGCTCAGATCAATTTTGGCAAATTAACTAAGCACCATATATGGTGCTCATGGTGCTTAACGTGTTAAAACGCATTTTTAGACATATATTTATAGGAACTTTTTGTCATATTTTCTGATGTAGAATTATCCCTTAAAATTTCGGACCCCATTTCAAATATACCGTGTATGTTGTATGTAAATGGATTTTAATAAAAAACTGCAGCTCTGTTTTAAATTTTACTTCTAAGCTTAAAACCGGTATTTAGTTACAGTATTAAAAAAAATCCAGCTTAAAGTGTTATGTATATTAGATATTTATAAATTTTAATATTATTTTTTTAGTGATTAAATTTTTAATCCACGTATAAATTTTTAAAAAATAAAGATAAAACATTTTTATTAATGCCGGACAAATTTTATGCTTATGAAAAATATCCCTAAAAACAGTAAAAATTTAATTAAAATTTACTGAGCTGAATTACACTGGTCGACAAATCTGAAGATTTCTCTAACTGAGATTCCAGACATAGGTTTATACTAATTTTGGGTAGCTGAATCCAAATCCGAAGGCCGTTTGTCTCCATCACCCTCAGATTTTTTTATATCATAAAAAAAGTTGAAATTAGGGAAATCGATTTTCTGTAATTACAAGAAAATGCTTTGACTTATCACATTAAAATTAAGTACGGTTAATAGTGGTAATATAAGTTATTGATTCCCCCACTTACCCCTTACAATTGTGTGTATATCAGAGGCGTGCGTTCTAAAGTGTTTCTGTAATATATTTCTCCTACAAAATTTATGTTTAAGAATTTTACAATTTCGAACAAAAAGTATTATTTACTGATTAATTTTACGTAAAAAACATATTGGACCTTTTGATCAAAGGTCAATAGTTAACGAGAAAAATAAGTTTAAACATATCTCTGCAAGTTCCACTAAGAAAAAAACTGCTGCCAACAAGATAATACTTTCTCCTATAGGTCTAGGTTTATTAAAATAAAAATAAAAATAAAAATAAATAAATAAATTAAAAAAAAAATCCGAAAAAAGTGTCTTTTTTCGTTTTAACGAAAAATAAATTGAAAAAAAAAATAAAAAAAAGTTTTAACCCCATTTTACCCCCTTACCCCACCCCTATTTTTATCAAAAAAAAAAAAAAAATATCCTAGCCACACAAAAAAAGGTCAATAGTTTTTTTTCCTATGTATTTTGAGGCGCTGAATCCGAATTTGAGGTCAAAATAGCACATCACCTGGAAAACTAATTGGATAAGGTGCTATTTTGACTTCAAATTCGGATTCAGCGCCTCAAAATACATAGGAAAAAAAACTATTGACCTTTTTTGTGTGGCGGATATTTTTTTTATAAAAATCGGGGTGGGGTAAGGGGGTAAAATGGGGTTAAAACTTTTTTTTATTTTTTTTTCAATTTATTTTTCGGTAAAACGAAAAAAGAGACTTTTTTCGGAAAAAAATATATTTTTTTTTTTATTTATTTATTTATTTTTATTTTAATAAACCTAGACCTATAGGAGAAAGTATTATCTTGTTGGCAGCAGTTTTTTTCTTAGTGAAACTTGCAGAGATGTGTTTAAACCTATTTTTTTCGAAAACTATTGACCTTTGATCAAAAGGTCCAATATGTTTTTTACGTAAAATGAATCAATAAATAATAATTTTTTATCGAAATTGTAAAATTCTTAAACATAAATTTAGTTGGAGAAATATATTACAGAAACACTTTAGAACGCACTCCTCTGACATAGACACAATTGTATTTTTGGGTAAGTAGGGGAATAAATAACTTAACTATTAACCGTACTTAATTTTAATGTGATAAGTCAACGCATTTTCTTGTAATTACAAAAAATCGATTTTCCTAATTTTTACTTTTTTTATGATATAAAAAAATCTGAGGGTGATGGAGACAAACGGCCTTCGGATTTGGATTCAGAGACCAAAAATTAGTATTAACCTATGTCTGGAATCTCAGTTTAGAAAAATCTTCAGATTTGTCGACCAGTGTTATTTTTCTATGAGATATTCTAAATAATACTATATTTTTTTACTAAGAGGAAAAGTGAAGCTTTTTTTTACTAGTCTGTAGAATTTACTTACGACGCGAAACTACAAACGAGTAAAAAAAAGCACTTTTCCTCTGAGTGAAACATACTATTTTTTCTTCAAGCATCCTATATATATTTTTTTAAATATTAATTTTTGAATTTAATTTATTCAGTAATAAAGTATGTTTTTTAAAAAATAGGCCAATAAAACCCTTTCGAAATAAACTTAAACCTTCCTTAGCTCATTTTAAATTTTTTCCGTAGGCTAAGGGCATATTCACAGGTTCACATAACAACATAGTACATAACAATACGATGTCGTGACTTTTCGCGATTTCTATGGTAACTTGTCTGATGTAGCATTTTCAATTTCGGAGAGATTTGTAGGTCTATAAACCATATATTCTTCTTCAATCATTTTCATTTAAAAGGTTTTTGCACAAAATCTCGAGTCAGCCACCTGTTTACATAATAAACAAACAAGTTTGAAGTATGGCTGTCATCGAAGTCAAAGAGTGCTGCCGCGAGTGGTGGTTTTGCTAACTAACTTTTTTTTACGGCGTACAATAATGAACTCATTTTCTTACTGTAAAAAAATGGGATCACTTCTAACTAGTGTGTTCAGTTATAAAATATGAACATTTTAGTACGCTTGAAAAAAAAATAAAGATTACAGTTACCTAGTTAGTGCTTTGAGTTTATTTGTAAAATAAAATAATAAATATATACCGGGTGTCCCAACTCTATTTACCCAACGATTTTCTCGAAAACTTAAAGAGATAATCAAATTCTGCCAAAACTATCTTAAATAAAACAACTTAAGCTATCTAGCGTATATTTGATACTTATAGCTCTTAAAATGTGGGTAGGGGGGCATAGGGGGCATTTTTTTAATGGAAAAGACATGTCATTTTAGCGCTTATTTAACTATATATTTTTTTGGGTTTAAAATAGGGTTGAAAATGGGTATTTTTGTCAAAATTACTCTAAAAAAATCAAACAGTTTTTTAAAAGTTATTAATTTCATAATGTAAAAACGTAAACTATACTTTTAAACTAACATTAATTGACATAAATAAAAATTTACAAAAAAAAACTTAAAAAATCGCATTTTTTAGCACAAAAAAATTAATGAATTAAAACCTTAAAAAAATTGTTTAAAAAATAAAAAAATATACACTCCAATAGAGAATTATTAGCTTTTTTTATCAATACATATTTTTTGTTATAGATTTAACTGGAAAACTTTACATTATATCGTTGTCACAGTTCATTAGTAAGTGTTATAACAATAATATTATTAATAAAATTATGTAATAACGTCATCCCATCTTTCCAATATTCCATTACGATTTTGTCAATTCAATTATTTCAACGGCATAACTTCGTTACATCTAAAATCCTGTCGATTCCATTCAACAGGATCCAACAAACTAATTGAATGGCCTGTTAAGAAAAGAGGACAAGTTTAATTACACTAGTAAACACTGTTCCCCAGCTAAAGGAGGATATCGGGTTTTGGGCCATCGGCCGTCGTTCATAAGATTTTGCACAGACACCGGTCTTTAAAAAAGACTTAATTTGCCAAATTTTAGCTCCCAAACCATTCCGGAACACCGTCAAAATAGCTCCCGAATAGGTGAATTTTGGTGACATTTAATGACTTTTTCAAAAGGAAAAAATCAATCTGACAACAGGGCACATTATTAAGTAGTATAAATAATTTAGTTCTCCTCGTAATTTTTGACGTCACATATAACTTGTGTCAGTAAATTGTTAAATAAAATAAAATAGTTTTATAGAAATAGAAACTGATTTAAAGAATTTATTATGTATTATACTACATACACATGTACAGTATACAAGATATAACAGTTATTTAATAAGGAAGAAACTCTCCGACCGGGTAAATTGGATCAAAATAGATTACAGATTATAAAGAAAGTGCATGGAATTATTGTATATAACACTGTAGTACTGATCTATTCTTTTTATGAAAGAACAATTATAATGGGATGGTTTGGACTTTTCGATTCGATGATCTTAGTTTCTTTAGAGAAAACGTTTTCTCTCAGATTGAGCAAAGCAAATTAAAACCTGGTATTACCAATTAGTATATAGTTGCTCTAATATATTATGCAATCTGGAAATGTGTGAAAAGAAGAACAAGAAGAAATTGTACCATAACATTTTATAATCACCATCCGCAATTTGCGGACGGAAAATCTCCCTTAAATTAAGATTTTGTATCCCCTTTAAATTAGTTTCTAGCTTCAAGTTTGTATAGGTTATATTACTGTTGTTCATAAAGTTCCAGATATATTACATAAAAACTCTTTTTATTCATGTACCTATTGCATCAAAATACTTTATTGGTGCCATTTTATCAAAAATTTACTTGACAATTAGTTTTCATTCAAATCATGTCAAAAAGGCTCGACTTAAGTCATGTTAGAAAATCTTGACTAGTTGACTTTGTCTCGTAATAAAAAGCAATATTGCCAAGACGTACATTTTTAGTTAATTTTATTAAAATATTTTTTTAACAATTACTACTAAATAAACAGTTTAAATTGATTAGTTCTCCCATTTCTTATCATTTTAAACCTAAAAATAAATACTTTTAATATGGCCCAAAATACCCCCCTAAAACGATAACCTCCTTTAGATGAGCAAAACTCACAAAGAAAACGGACGATGGATCCTTGAAAAAGAAGGTCTGGACAATACATAACCACTCAAAGTTAAATCTCAAAGGTTCTATTCTGCTTAACACTTCTCCAGAAGAAACTAAAATTAAACCAACCGCTTATCGTCTGCTGTTTTTTATTTGAATTTAGAATCCGTTATCTGTAGATTACTGAGAAAATCACATTTTTAAATTTTTTAAATGAGTTTTAGGCTATGTGGTGGATTCCATAGAATTAAACTTTTATTTGTTGAATTGTGTTATATGTTAAACTGTGAGTGTCTTGTCAAACTATAGTCACTATAATATAAATATTATTTCGCAGTAGCAGTGGGCTTATGCCAAGATAAAGGAGAAATGGACCGGCTGTCTGGTACGGTTTCTCGATAATAAAATGGACTGTAACTGTTGTTTTTATATTTATTTTGCACAAACTTTTTGTACAATAACAATTTATTCTTCGGCATAAACTTGGACGCCTGTTTGAGAATTTCAATTCGACTGCGCATTAACGTAGGCTGCTGTATGAGGTACGTAGTTTCCAGATTGCAATTTAAAGCCCCCTCTATAATATTTTTAGTTGGGTTATTTTGTTCCTTACACCGGCAAACTAAGAACTTCCTGGCTGGCCCAAGCAAATCGAAAACCGACTGGTTACTGAAAAAAGGAAGGAGTGCACTCAGAACTTGTAGGGGTCCTCACAGGCCACTGCAAGCTAAGGAAGCACATTGCAACAATGCGGATTCTAGAGAGTCCGCTATGCCCAGAGTGCGGAGAGGATGAAACATCCTTTCACTACTTAGCCGAGTGTGCCAGGATCGACAGGATCATGTTGCAGGTCTTTGAAACTCAAAGACTCAACCAAGAGGAACTAAGAGATCTCCCCTGGGCCAATATCCTGACCTTTATTGAAAGAACGGGCAGGTTCAAGGAGGATTCGAATTAGTAAATGGCTAGAATTGCCTGGGGTGACAAAAAGGGCCATAAATGGCCTAGTTGTCCGGCTTTGGCCAACCCAAAAATTTACTACTGCTAGCAGTAAATTATTTTTTTACTAAAATCTAAAAATTATTTTGGATATAACCTCCTCCGAGAAACTGTTGTGAAACCGTATTTGTACCTAAATAATAGTTTGATATTACTTTAAACGTTTTATAACAGCTTTAAAATTAACCGCAAAGTTGTAGTTACTCTACAATGTAGAGTCTACATGAGAGCGAATAGTGATTTTACGTATAAATTCCACGCAGAATCTATCTGAGTTGATGTTTATTCGTTTTTTGTTGTATGGTTGGTAGAATAAATTTAATTCACTATAGCCGATTTTTTGTGGAGCAGCGGTTACTAACCAACTTAGGGGAATATGTATTTCTATCTTTTTTTAACTCAACAATTCAACAGAGAAAGAGATACATACAGGTTAACCGGCGTTACCACAAAAATTTGACTTATGTAAGGTTGCAGCAAGTTTCAAATTCATTGTCAATACAAACATTATATTGACGTTTAAAAAATATCCAAATAATTATTAAAAAGCAAGAAGAAATTACAAGAAAAATCTTTAAAAAGGAAACTAAAGTATCAATCTACAAATGTTTTGTAAAAATTAAGCAATATAATACAGTGCTCAATAAGGGTTTCACAGTAAACGATGTGGAAATATTTTTTTGGCGAGTTAACATAATACTGTTCATAATTTTATTTAAAAAACATAATTTAAGCTCAGGTAGGGTAAAATTTTATTGTAATAGCATATTATAATTATAAATAAAAAAGCTTTTTTTTATTATAACTTTTAACAAATTTCCATTTTTTAAAAGCTTTCTATAATTATTTGTGAGACGTAACATGACAGTTATTTTAATCTAAATGTCAAAAATTATCAAAAGCACAATGCGTAATAAAAATATCCCTAAAAGTCAGTTTTAAACCACTAATCATAGGTTTCTTGATCCAATTTTTACTCAGATAATGCGCCGAGTTTACACCCATTCATGTCAACCTTGTCAGCAGAAGTCTATGATCCACGGTATTGAATGCCTTGGCCAAATCTAGTATAAGAAAATGGCCAGGTAAGTATTTATTATTATTTTTAAGTCCCTTAAAAACACATGCGAGGCCCCGTTACAAAATATAAAGCAACTACGTTTTATAACAAATAGTTTTCTGTCTACTGTTAGTTATTTTTGTTGTTATTATTTTGTATTAAGCGAAGTGTTAGTTTTATTGGTAAAATAAATGAGTAAAAATCAGATATTTGGTCCTTTTTGTTACATACCACCCCGACTATTTCTCTAATACATACCTTGCACAGTCTTGTGAGAGTTGATTTATTATGCTTAGAAACTAAGTAATTATATTAGTTGGATGACCACAGATCCTGTAGGAGATGTTATGCTAATTTAATTAATAGGGTTAATATGGGACACGTGTGAAGGTGAAAATTAAATTAAACAGTTTCCCAGCTAAGATTTGGGAATGGCAACTCTCAATAGTGTTTCACGAGAATTGAGAAATCAAGATTTCTGGTCTCGGATTCAAGAATAAATCGAGGATAATGTGAAATTTTGAAGTTTAATATTGTACCGTAATTAATACGTTCACTGCCAACGGCTAGTTTTGACAGCGGAGCAATGGGTATGGGCAAGGGAAAAATAGAAAGAATTGATTAATGTTGTTAGGGGCGCCAGTTACTTTAGCTTTTACTCCTTTAGGTAAGTAACAACCTAGTGTAAATACTTAAGCTTTTCAGTTTGAGAAAATATAACCCCTAAATAAAATAAGATAATTCATTTGAGAAATTTATTATAAATAAACTTAATGAAAGCACATCAAGTAATGTATTAATATATATAAAAAATATGTGTTATTATATTAAGATATAATTAAAGAAATCTTAATAAAAATTACTAAATTCAGAAATCATTCGACTTAAATGTATAAAGCAAACATGAAGTTCAGCAAGCACCAAGAAATGTATGTAAACAACAATCATTTCTTGCAGTGTATAAAAGTCATGCTTAAATTAGAAATCATTTAATCAAAAGTATGATATTTAATAATTAATAAATGAGATTAAATGTTTTAAAAAAAATAAGTACCTAAAAATGAACAAAAGCCAGAAGGGCATATAGTATTAATCAATACTATATCAGATCTGATAAAGTTTACACTTATAAGAATATTGAAATAAAAGAATTTAAAAATATGAAATATTGCTTTCAAAAGTTTTCAGAATGAGTACTTAGCTGGTTTCTGCAAAATCCATGAGGTATGAATTCCATCGTCTCCATCTGTGCAAGTCTCCCCTATGCTGATGAATTCATTTCTCAAATGAAAGAAAAAAAAAATATAGGCTGTCCCATCTACTTTGGAAAAATTATCTTCCAGGATAAAATGTACGATTGAAAATGTTGTCCGGGATTAAATATGCTTTTGAAAATTATGTCCAATATAAAATTGTCTGCTAGACGGTCATATAGAATTTATCTATGCCGAAAAATACAGAACCATGTTCCAACAGAACATCACTCCATGCGGAGAACTTGTATATCAAATATACCAAAATAAACTTCAACTTAAATTAATGTAATTCCATATTAATGGTATAGAAATGGTGAGTAATTAATGGTAATTAATTAATGTAGTAATAATGGTGCTTAATTAATGGTGCTAAAACAATAATTATATCTCAGAAATATTCTAAGAAACAGAAAAACTTAACTTACATGTCATTCTAAGTCTTCGATGTCCATCGAAACGTTATAAATGCATAATTGTAGAAAATAACAGTTATAATATCTTCCGCATTGTTTAAATATTCATTTTCACTAACTTTAAATAAAAATACATGAAGGATTACTTCGATGATTACAGAAAATAAACACTCGTCAAAATGACACCACCATTGTACAGAGTTCATCAAGAAAGAGCGAAAATCGACCTTATCAACCGGTATGAACCCTTCAGGTAAATAAAATCCTATTTCTGAACTATTAGCGACATCTATGCAAGTCATTATCAACTACAGTTTTACCGTATAGGATTCCTAATAAAGGTAACTGAAACGACACCAAAAATAATAACTAATTAAAAGAATGTTTCCTAATAAATCCGTATTAGTGATATCTAACCTCAAAATATTACTCTAAGAAACAAATATAAACAATACTTATTGTTTATCAGCAAAACTAATAAAAATACGAACAGAATACTAAGTGTCCTGTGAACTAAGTATAAACAAAATACTGAATCTAAGTGAGCAGTTCCAGCAAACTATTTTCAACAAATTCTGGATTATCCCGAAGAAATAATCATACGAAACTTTCCAGGAGAGACAAGCTACAAATGAAAGCCAGTGAAATCCAACCCTCAATAGACTCTGAAACATATAAAAACCAGGTAAGTCCATAGACAAATGCACTATAGAGAAATAAGTCATATGATTCTTTATTATTAAAAATCATATTCTAATTATGTTTTCTTTATGTTATTTTCAGGTAGAACTATGGAATAGAGACTTATATGGTTAGAATTCAGTTCCTGCTACAAAATAGTCCCAGATACAAAATAGTTCTGTACGTACGTAACTATTTATATACAAAATAAACATAAATTATAACGTAAGTAAACGAATAGTTTAATTAACCCTTGCTATATTACAAAGTGACGATTTATATCGTTACACATGCCCCCTCCAAAAATAATAAAAATATTTAATATACAAAAAATATTTTTATACCAAACTCTATAACTATTTAACTTAAATAGCTAAAATATATACTATATTTTATTTAATAAATCAACAAAAAAATACAATACTTTATGTAAATCATTTGAAATACTACTTGATAATTAACAATAGCTAAGCTTGATAACTACGTGTATCATCCGCCTACTCTTATGTAGAACATAATTTTGGGACTTTATCGGTGTGTGTCATAAACAGGTAATTGTCATAATCAGGTAATTGTCATAATCAGGTAATTGTCATAATTAATTTTGTTTTTCTTTTTAGCTAAGTTTTATCAAGATAAAAAAATAGAAATAAGACTTGACTGTGTGCACCAGAATTCTCTTCTACAAAAAATATATTTATATATTTTTTTTTTTACTATATACAAAAGTTTTGGGTACCCTTTAAATATTTTCAATACATTGATATTTCTTAAATATCAATCCGAATGATACTAAGAATATATTCTTATTTAATCAAATCTAGCCAACTGAAATGTCACTATTCGATCCAAAATATTTCTTTAGATCTTTAACATGCCAGTCGCCTCTATGACCATCTGCATTTTCCAAAATATATACTAACTTTGACTTTTTCGCAACAACTTTGCAAAGTATGTACTTTGGAGCAAGTTTTGCAGCAAAACTTTTACTAGCATCTGAGAGTACTTTGTTTCGTCTCCAAACTTTTTCACCTATCTCAAAATTTACTTCACGCTTGCGCAAATCATAAGTACGCTTATTACGTTCATAAGCTTCATGTAAATATTTCTTTACATCAACAAAAATCTCTTTAAGATTTCCCAAGTCTTGGCTATACGAGTCTCTGTCACAAGGTTCTAATTTAACACCATCAGTTGATGTCATTTTGCCATAATAAGTTCCTGTGATAGGTACATTCCTCCCAAAATTAAGAAATGCCGGCGTATACCCCGTAACTTCATTTACAGACGTTCGTAAAGCTAGACCTATTTTTGCTAAATTTTTACACCATTCTTTTTGATTATCTTTTATATATGATCTTATAGCAGTAGAAATTGTGCGATGTTGCCTTTCCGTCGGATTATTTTGACTATGGTAAAGTGCATTAAACCAAATTTTCTGAACATTATATTCATCTGCTAATTTTTTAAAAACTT
The DNA here is from genome assembly GCA_958510825.1 of Brachypterus glaber. NCBI lineage: Eukaryota > Metazoa > Arthropoda > Insecta > Coleoptera > Kateretidae > Brachypterus > Brachypterus glaber. The sequence continues at coordinate 36,236,250 of OY294046.1, forward strand.
TACCAGCAAATTGTTTTCCATTATCGACAATTAAAAATTGACAGACTCCGTAAACTAAAAAAACTTCATTCTCAATGAATTTACATATTGCATTTGCAGTAGCTTCCCTTAAAGGATGTAATAATGTATACTTTGTAAACCAGTCTGACACAACTAAAAGATAACAAAAACCTTTAGAACTTCTGGGAAATGGTCCCTGCAAATCACATGAAATAACTTGCCACGGATAATTTACTTCTTTTTCACGACCCATCAATCCAAAACGTGCAGAATTACTAACTTTTTGTGATTGACAAATATTACAACATCTTACATATTTTAAAATATCTTTACGCATTTTTGGCCAAAAATATGTTTCTGAAATTCTATGAAAAGTTTTAAAAAATCCCATATGAGAAGCTAATACATCGTCATGACATTCTTTTAGAACTTGTTTACGACATTTTTGAGGCACTAACAATTTCCACTCTATAATATTACTTTTTACTTTTGTCTTGGTCGGTATGAACTTATAAATATTATCATCAATAACTTTAAATTGCGGATATGAATCTGGACTCTTAATAATTTTTTCCCTCAACTGAATATAATATTTATCACTATTATAATCATTTACATTAAAATTAATTAAATTTACATCTGGAAAAATTGATTTTTCTGGTTCTATTCTATCAAAAGCTCTGGATAACCCATCAGCTACTACATTTAATTTACCTCTACGATATACAATATCCATATCATATTGCTGTAATTTTAATGACCATCTAGCCAAGCGACCAGAGGGATCTTTCATATTACTCAAATATTTTAATGAAGAATGATCTGTAATTACTGTGAATTTAACACCTTCAATATATGGTCTAAACCTATCTATAGCAAACAAAACAGCTAAACATTCCTTTTCACCTACAGAATATTTTATTTCGCTACGTGTTAAAGCTCTACTAGCATAAGCTATTACTTTTTCTTGACCATCTTGCGTTTGTGTTAATATGGAACCGAGGCCAACTAAAGAAGCATCACATTGTATAACAAATGGTAAAGAAAAATTGGGACTTGCTAAAGCCGGAGCATTTATTAAAGATTCCTTCAACAATAAAAAAGCTTTTTCTGCATCAGTATTCCAACTAATGGCTTGTTTTTTACCTTTGCCCTTTAAAAGTGAATTTAATGGGCTAACAATTGTTGAAAAATTCCTAACAAATCTACGATACCACGAAGCTACACCTAAAAATCGTTTTATTTCTGTACTATTTGTTGGTCTAGGATAGTTTATTATTGCTTCTACTTTTTGCGGATCGGTTCTTAAACCAAAATTATCAATTACAAAACCTAAATACTTAAGTGATTTTCTAAAAAAATTACTTTTTTCAAAATTTATTGTAAGATTAGCAGATTTTAATTTTTCATGTACTATTTGAAGTAATTTAATATGTTCCTCAAATGTTTTTGATACTATTATAATGTCATCAATATAAACAAATATATTTGGATAAAAGGAGAAAGGAAAAAGTTTATCCATTAATCTTTGCTGACTTTGTGTTCCATTTTTGAGTCCATAACACATTACATTAAATTCAAATAGTCCCCTACCAGGTACGGAAAATGCAGTTTTTTCTTTAGCAGTTTTTGTAAGTGGAATCTGCCAAAAAGCATTTTTTAAATCTATACTTGATATATATTTTGCATCGCCTAATAAACTTAAAATGGAGTCTATCCTTGGTAAAGGATGTGAATCACCTTTTGTAATAGAATTTAATTTACGTCCATCAAAACAAAAACGGTATGTACCATTAGCTTTTTTTACTAATAAAACTGGTGAATTAAAATCAGAATAAGATGGTGAAACTATATCATCTTTTAACATTTTATCTAACTCTTTATGTAAAATTTCTATTAAATAAGGTGACAAAGGATATTGACGCATTTTAAAAGGTTTATTATTTCCTGTATCTATATCATGTTCTATTAAATTTGTTCTACCTATTTTTTCGCTATATAATTCTTTAAATAAACTAACAAATTTATCTGCTATCTTTTTCTGTTCGTCTGTCAAGTCACATAAGCCTACTGAATTATCTTTATTTATATCCTGACTATCACTGTTATTACTGATCACATTCAATTTATTAATTTTATTATTCCAAGATTCATCAGAAAAATCCAGAGTCATAGAAAACAATTGTAAAAAATTCACACCAAAAATAAAATTTGTTTCCAAAGAAGGAACAACCAAGACTTGTAAAATCTTAATTTCATTATCTACTTTAATAGGTAAATAAACAACACCAGTTACTAACTGTTTAGATTTATCAGCTGTAGTAACATGCGGTATAAGACATTTATCAATTTTTAAATTAAATTTTTCTAAAATTTTAATCGCGTGACCACCAGCCACTGAACAATTTGCACCTGTATCAATCAAAGCTGTTATATTTCTATCAAAAATATTTACTTTAATATATGGACGGTTATCTCTAGGTAATTTAATAAAAGAATTTTTATTAATTACAGACAAACTATACGGTTTATAAAATTTTTTAACTTTATCCAACCAATCTTTCCATTCATTCAAATAAAAGCGTTTATTTGTTTCTGTTACACTTGATTTTTGTAAAGAATTGATATTATTTTTATTATAATAAATGTTTTTACAAAAAGTAGTTTTGTTATCCTTTTTTACCTGACTGTCATTATTATTTTTAGCCTTTTTATTAAGTGAATGCCGACTAAAATCATCCACTTTCCTATTTAGTTTTTTGTACAGGAAGGGCAATTTTTAAAAACTACATCTTTATATCCACATTTATAACAAAACTTTGTTCTTTTAGCTAAACATTTGCTAAAAATATGATTTGGTTGGTTACAGTTATAACAAATTATTTGCCTAATTTTATTATTACTACTATTACTACTATTCTGTGTATTATTAAAGCTTTGATTGGTACTTTGACTAATTTGAGAAACTTGACTACTATTACATACTGAACTTTGACGAGTAGAGGAAGATGGTGTAAATTTGGACACTGTGGTATTATGACTACAATTACATTTACTACTAAAATTTTGATTTATATCCGAACTTAGGACATTTACTTTATTAACTGCTTTATTTTTTGCCACACTTTTACCTGCTATGCTCTTTTGTTTTAATTGATAAGCTTCATCTATTCTTTTACAACTGTCCTTTAAATCTTCTAAATCATTTATTTCTATAAGTGATAATGGTGTAAAATAATGTGGTAATATTCTTTCTCTAATCGTCTTAAGTCTAGTATATAAACTTGCAGCATGAATTAAACGTTTAAACAAGGTTTCCATAGCACCTATAAAAATTGCGATAGATTCATCGGGATTTTGATATCTAGAACGGATATCATCCCATGTTCTATCATCTATGTTAGCTGGAAGAAAATCTTTTTTTAATGCTTGAATTATTTGAGACCACGAATTTAAATTATCTTTAATTGAGAGAAACCATGACAATGCTGGTTCTTTGAATAAGTCATATGCGGATTTAAATAACATTTCGTCTGTAACATTTCTACTTATTTTCATATATTCAACTTGCTCAATAAAATTTAAAACATTAGACTTTCCATCAAAATTAATATTCCATTTATAAACTGGTACTGATTTTAAATAATCATTATCTTTTTTACTAGAAACATTAGGACTAAACTGTGTACTATTATGTAATGAAATATTATTATTTACTTGAGTAAGATCTGAATTTTTACCAGATTTTTCATAAAGATCTAAAATATCTGCTTCTATTTCTAAACAAGTTGCTTTTGTTATTTCTAAAAATTGAATACGTCTAACTTTATTTTCTTCTACTTCAGGAAAACGTTGCAGACGACTTGTTACATGTACTAAATAAGTTTTTAATTTTCTTAAATCAGCTAAACTATAATCACCATGATATTCTACAATTTCTGAAGATATACTATCTAAAATTCTATTAATATTTTCCACTTCACTGTTAAAATTAAAAGTCGGATCTACATATTTTACTTTAGGATCTTCCCTAGCTATGGCTCTACCTAAAACTTTAATTCTAGATGCTCTATTATTTTTTGCTGTTAAATGTCTTATACGAAGTTCATAATTTACCATTTCTGCAGTCAAAAATCTAATTTCCATTTTATCCAAATCTTCCATTTTGAATATTTATTTTCAAAATTAACTTTAATTTACTCAAAATATTTATTTTAATAATAAAATATTTATACTGTACCACAAATTATTTTTTTTTTGTGTACACTGTTCAACAAAGTTTTTGCATACTTTGGAAAATTTCCCAAATATGTCAAAAAAATACTAAATTATTATTTATCTCAATTGGACAAATTAATAATTATAAATAGTCTCCAAAACTACAAAATTAGCTAATATTTATTCATATCCTTCGCATAAATAAATACCCTATTATCCATTTATTTCTATTGAATAAAAGATAATTTCTAGAAAAACTGAACCCACGCCAAAATTTCTCTATTCCATGTTATTCCATAAAATTCAGAAAAAACATAAAAAACACATATCTGATATATCTTATCAGATTAACTCTAATTTGACTTAATTTTCAACAAAAAATATTTTATTCAACAGTTATATGTAGTTTTTCTCAAAATGAACTTTAAGTTACACTGAAAAAAATAAGCTTTAGATTTTTATAAAAAATACACTGAGAAAAATGGAGTAAAATTAAAAAAAAACAAGTGTTCTATCTATCCAAATACCACGTTCTTGGGCGCCAATATTAGTGTACCGTAATTAATACGTTCACTGCCAACGGCTAGTTTTGACAGCGGAGCAATGGGTATGGGCAAGGGAAAAATAGAAAGAATTGATTAATGTTGTTAGGGGCGCCAGTTACTTTAGCTTTTACTCCTTTAGGTAAGTAACAACCTAGTGTAAATACTTAAGCTTTTCAGTTTGAGAAAATATAACCCCTAAATAAAATAAGATAATTCATTTGAGAAATTTATTATAAATAAACTTAATGAAAGCACATCAAGTAATGTATTAATATATATAAAAAATATGTGTTATTATATTAAAATATAATTAAAGAAATCTTAATAAAAATTACTAAATTCAGAAATCATTCGACTTAAATGTATAAAGAAAACATGAAGTTCAGCAAGCACCAAGAAATGTATGTAAACAACAATCATTTCTTGCAGTGTATAAAAGTCATGCTTAAATTAGAAATCATTTAATCAAAAGTATGATATTTAATAATTAATAAATGAGATTAAATGTTTTAAAAAAAATAAGTACCTAAAAATGAACAAAAGCCAGAAGGGCATATAGTATTAATCAATACTATATCAGATCTGATAAAGTTTACAGTTATAAGAATATTGAAATAAAAGAATTTAAAAATATGAAATATTGCTTTCAAAAGTTTTCAGAATGAGTACTTAGCTGGTTTCTGCAAAATCCATGAGGTATGAATTCCATCGTCTCCATCTGTGCAAGTCTCCCCTATGCTGATGAATTCATTTCTCAAATGAAAGAAAAAAAAAATATAGGCTGTCCCATCTACTTTGGAAAAATTATCTTCCAGGATAAAATGTACGATTGAAAATGTTGTCCGGGATTAAATATGCTTTTGAAAATTATGTCCAATATAAAATTGTCTGCTAGACGGTCATATAGAATTTATCTATGCCGAAAAATACAGAACCATGTTTCAACAGAACATCACTCCATGCGGAGAACTTGTATATCAAATATACCAAAATAAACTTCAACTTAAATTAATGTAATTCCATATTAATGGTATAAAAATGGTGAGTAATTAATGGTAATTAATTAATGTAGTAATAATGGTGCTTAATTAATGGTGCTAAAACAATAATTATATCTCAGAAATATTCTAAGAAACAGAAAAACTTAACTTACATGTCATTCTAAGTCTTCGATGTCCATCGAAACGTTATAAATGCATAATTGTAGAAAATAACAGTTATAATATCTTCCGCATTGTTTAAATATTCATTTTCACTAACTTTAAATAAAAATACATGAAGGATTACTTCGATGATTACAGAAAATAAACACTCGTCAAAATGACACCACCATTGTACAGAGTTCATCAAGAAAGAGCGAAAATCGACCTTATCAACCGGTATGAACCCTTCAGGTAAATAAAATCCTATTTCTGAACTATTAGCGACATCTATGCAAGTCATTATCAACTACAGTTTTACCGTATAGGATTCCTAATAAAGGTAACTGAAACGACACCAAAAATAATAACTAATTAAAAGAATGTTTCCTAATAAATCCGTATTAGTGATATCTAACCTCAAAATATTACTCTAAGAAACAAATATAAACAATACTTATTGTTTATCAGCAAAACTAATAAAAATACGAACAGAATACTAAGTGTCCTGTGAACTAAGTATAAACAAAATACTGAATCTAAGTGAGCAGTTCCAGCAAACTATTTTCAACAAATTCTGGATTATCCCGAAGAAATAATCATACGAAACTTTCCAGGAGAGACAAGCTACAAATGAAAGCCAGTGAAATCCAACCCTCAATAGACTCTGAAACATATAAAAACCAGGTAAGTCCATAGACAAATGCACTATAGAGAAATAAGTCATATGATTCTTTATTATTAAAAATCATATTCTAATTATGTTTTCTTTATGTTATTTTCAGGTAGAACTATGGAATAAAGACTTATATGGTTAGAATTCAGTTCCTGCTACAAAATAGTCCCAGATACAAAATAGTTCTGTACGTACGTAACTATTTATATACAAAATAAACATAAATTATAACGTAAGTAAACGAATAGTTTAATTAACCCTTGCTATATTACAAAGTGACGATTTATATCGTTACAATATTTAGTTTTAAGAAAAAATATTTCTTGATTCCATTTATTTTGAATTTGTAAATTCCTGATGAAGTTTCATATGGGCTTTCTCATCAAGGTAAGGTATGACTATTCCATATCAAGTGTTAGAATAAGCACATGTGGTGCCATCTCCTATCTATAAAAATAAATTTGAAACGGGTACCTTTTCTAGACGGGTGGAAATCTGTTTATTTATTTTAAACTAATGGCAAAATTCAGCAATTTTCTCGTTTTCTTTTTTCAAGGATTCGTTACTTTTTCTTTTTTTTTTGACCATTTGCTTTTATTTTTTTCTTTTTAGCTTTATAGGGTTGTTTTTTTGACGAGGCAGTTAACAGATATAAATTTATTCAAAAACATCAAAATGTTATTTTACAGGTAAATTTTACTATTGTCAAAATTTGACATGTAATTAAAAATGTTAAAAATGTTTTTTTTTCTATTTTGCGACTCTTATAAGCTCATAATCACAGGCATTTTGCATGTTCTTATAGGCCCAGGTCTCTACTTTTTTTTCTGTTGGGTTGGCAACATACAAAAGCCTATCTCTTGACGTTTTGCGTGCAAATGTCAATGTCGATTTAAAGTTTAATTTTTTACAAAATTTTGTGTTTGGGTTATTTTTTACCGTGTTAAAATTGTGGACTGGTTAATTGCAACCCAAAATAAAAATCACTAAATCAGTCATCAATTTAAATGTAAGTTTTTTAAATTTTAAAGCAAAATAGAAAAGATTGTATAAAGCACTCGTTTCATAACATGTTTTTAGAGCACTAGTACTTTAGAAAACTCGGATCGTTTTCTAAACTTGTACTCGTGCTCTAAAAACGTATGTTATGAAACTAGTACTATAAAATTTATTAAAATGCCTATATCTCGGAAACTAATAGTCCTACTATAAAAATGATCATATGTTTTTTTGGGAATTAAACATTATTTTCATTTATATAAAAAAATTATCCTACTATAAATAATAAGTGAGATATTGATAAAAATTTTAGTTTTTGTCCATTTTGACCCCCTTGCCCTAGGCTAATGTTAACCATATGTTAACCGTTCTTAACCATTGATGTGCCGCAAATAGAAAAGGACCTGAATCCTTTGGTGAAAGAATTTTTTAAATCGGACGTTTAGTTAAAAAGTTTTTAGGTATACGTAAAGACAGACAAACAGACATTTTTTTAACACCCACTTTTTTCACATTTTCTCGACGATTTATGACATTCTAAACCCGAAAATGCAAAAAATAGTTATTTTCTTAACTAGTGTATTAAGTGGATAAAATCACTTAATACACGAGTTGAGAGTTTAAAAGTCCAACAACTTTTTTTTTAAATAAAAATCTATAATTTTGCGAAAAATTATGTCAAAAATATTAAGATTAAGTTTTCTTAATACTAAAATAATAGGTAGCCATGGCCTAAGTATGCCTATTAAAAATAAACAATTGCTAGTTTTACATTTCTTACAAAAGTCAAAATGGACCGCGTCCAGACAGAATTTTTAATAAAAACAGTATTTTATTCAAAAACTAAAGAATAATTTGGGTTTTTCTTTAATTTTTATGGTTTAGTTAACGTGCTTCTATTTATAGAATAGTTATAATACTTAATTAATAGGGTATGTAACTAATTTTGGGTGAGATCAAAAGCTGTACGTAAAAGAGTGGGTGAAAATTTTTTTAGTCACTAGTGGAAAAAAACTCACTTTTGACATTTAAAATAGTGCTCAAAACAAGTGTTTCTGTGAAGGTGTTGGATAAAAAATATTTTTGGGTCGATTTTAATAACGGGTGTTTTCACCCGTAAAAATAAAGAACAACATTTGGCATTTACATAAATGTTTGAATTATAATCTGTAAACAGGTATTGAAACTTAATAAAAATCTTAATTATTCGATTGAATCTAAAAGCGCCACTTTTTGTTTAATAAGCTTGTATGAAAAGTTAAATTTTTTGGCCTAGGTCACAAAAGTAAAATAGTCGACATTGATTGGGTTGATACTAAAACTGTTGATATTTGAATTCTAACCTCAAATTTGTTGTCAAAAATACAAATGTATTTATTAATATATTACAATCGAATAAAAAATAGTGTATGATACAAGGACTAAAACTGTATTTAGGGCGATTACGGTTGCCCACCTCGCTCTCCGAGCACGGATGGTGATCTCCATACCTACTAGTTTTTTTTCTTTTATATTTAGTTATTTTAACGATTTCTGAAGAATTTTATTAAGCATTCTCTATTTAGACAAAAAATTTAAACTTTGATAAGGTATTGACTAATATTTTTAAGGTAAAGAAGATAATATATAATATATAACTAAAAAACTCTACAAATAGTAAAAATGAAATAAAAGAAATTTTACAAGATAATATAATAGTAACTGAAAAAAGTCATATAACTAATATATTTAATAATCATTACGTGGGGATGGGGGACAAACTAGCAAAAAAAAATTAAAAAGCTAAAAAACTATAAAGAAAATAAACAAAAAATATCAAATTCTATGTTTTTATTGCCGACTTGTCCGGATGAAGTAAAGCTAGTGATTAAAAAACTTAAAAACAAAAAATCGGTCGAAATTGATGACATTACAAGCGAAACTATAAAAAATATAAATATTAACATTTGTTATCCCTTGTCAAAAATTATAAATTTAATTTTTGAAACTGGTGTGTGCCCCATAGCTTTTAAAACCTCAGTTGTCGTACCGATTTTTAAAAAGGGAGACCGGCGCGAGCCTGTAAACTATAGACCAATTTCTTTGATCACTAACTTTACAAAAATCTTTGAAACTTTATTAAAAAATAGAATCAAAAGCTTTGTAAAGAAACACTCTATAATCTCTGACAAACAATACGGTTTCCAGAAAGAAAAATCTACTCAACATGCAATTAGTTCACTTGTCAAAGATTTATATGAGGCTATAGACAAAGGTATTCCTGTCATTTGTATTTTTCTCGATCTTGCCAAAGCTTTCGATACTGTTAGTCATAAAAAGCTGTTAGATACACTGTATGATTTAGGCATAAGAGGCATTCTTTTAAAGTGATGTCCAACTACCTTAAAGAAAGGCAACAATTTGTTAAAATTGAACAGAATATAAGCAGTCCTCTTTCGCCTAAATACGGAGTACCACAGGGAACCATTCTTGAACCGCTTCTTTTTATATTATATATAAATAATCTTTTCAGGGTAAAAACCAAAGGCAAACTAATCAGCTTT
>OY294046.1:36246569-36375056 GCA_958510825.1 Brachypterus glaber
ACTAAACTTAATAAGGCCCATCTTCGTATATTATTTTCGGGTACTTATTTTAACCAGGGACGTGCGAAACGGGTGGCCTTATTTTGCCCCTAACTTTTTTCTGTGTAATTTTTTTGTCATTTTATTTTCAGAAGAAGATTTCTCAGGTCAATATACATAAAAAGGTGCTCTTGTTGTAATACTGTAGGATTAACCGTTTTCGAGAAAAATTTCAATTTTAATTGTGGGGGGGCTAAACACTATTTACCCCTCACCGCTCTTGTTAAGGGTGCGCATGGTTTTATTTTGGTTGTGCAAGAGACTTACTATTAGATAGTAATGATTTTTTTTAACTTTTTTATTAAATAATAGTTCTGCGCGGGGCTGAAGGTAAACATTATTTACACCTTATTGCTCTTGTTAAGGGTGCCCAACCTTTTATTTTGATTGTGCAAGGTTGTGCAAGTTTTTTTTAATATATTACATTTTTTGGTCAAATTTAGTTCTGGGGGGGGCTGACGGTAAACATTATTTACCACTCACCGCTCTTGTTAAGGGTGCGCAAGCTTTTATTTTGGTTGTGCAAGGTTGTGCAAGCTTTTTTTTAATATACCACAACATTTTTCGGTCAATTTTCGTTCTGGGGGGGGGGGGCTGACGGTAAACATTATTTACCCGTTACCGCTCATGTTAAGGGTGCGCAAGCTTTTATTTTGGTTGTGCAAGGTTGTGCAAGCTTTTTTTAACATACTACAACATTTTTCGTTCAATTTTAGTTCTGGGGGGGGCTGACGGTAAACATTATTTACCCCTCACCGCTCTTGTTAAGGGTGCGCAAGCTTTTATTTTGGTTGTGCAAGGTTGTGCAAGCTTTTTTTTAACATACTACAACATTTTTCGTTCAATTTTAGTTCTGGGGGGGGCTGACGGTAAACATTATTTACCCCTCACCGCTCTTGTTAAGGGTGCGCAAGCTTTTATTTTGGTTGTGCAAGGTTGTGCAAGCTTTTTTTAACATACTACAACATTTTTCGTTCAATTTCAGTTCTGGGGGGGGGCTGACGGTAAACATTATTTACCCCTCACCGCTCTTGTTAAGGGTGCGCAAGCTTTTATTTTGGTTGTGCAAGGTTGTGCAAGCTTTTTTTAACATACTACAACATTTTTCGTTCAATTTTAGTTCTGGGGGGGGGCTGACGGTAAACATTATTTACCCGTTACCGCTCTTGTTAAGGGTGCGCAAGCTTTTATTTTGGTTGTGCAAGGTTGTGCAAGCTTTTTTTAATATACTACAACATTTTTTGTTCAATTTTAGTTCTGGGGGGGGCTGACGGTAAACATTATTTACCCCTCGCCGCTCTTGTTAAGGGTGCGCAAGCTTTTATTTTGGTTGTGCAAGGTTGTGCAAGCTTTTTTTTAACATACTACAACATTTTTCGTTCAATTTTAGTTCTGGGGGGGGCTGACGGTAAACATTATTTACCCCTCACCGCTCTTGTTAAGGGTGCGCAAGCTTTTATTTTGGTTGTGCAAGCTTGTGCAAGCTATTTACTATTAGATTGTAGTGAAAAATTTTAACTTTTTTACTGGGGGGGGCTAAGGTCAAGTTAGCCCCCCCCCCACGGTTTTTTTCATATAATTAACCAATGGTTAGTGCGCAAGCTTTTTTTTTGGTTGTGCAAGGTTGTGCAAGTTGTGTGCAAACTACCTATGTATTTTTCGACCCTAAGTTTTAACTGGGGGGGGCTAACTTGACCGACCCATCAGAAGCTACCGTGGTGTACGGCAAGACGGCTGTCCCTCCTCTAGAACAGAACAACGCCAGAGTATCCAAAAAAAAGCTAAAAAACATGAGAAAAGATGACTATTAGCTCGTAATCGCCCAGGCTCTGTTAATTAGACATTAGTTTTATCCATGTAGGGGTTTTATGTATAGGCCCGTACACGAAGTGATTTAAGTGCCTTTGTTTTTAAAAATGTGTTAGACGTACTTAAACATAAAAAGGATTTTTTTTGTAAAATAATTTCGTTTTACAAAAAAAAAATATTGCAAATAAAATCATGCTCTCTTTAAAATAATAAAAAAATATTTAACTGAGTTTACCGGTCATAAAAAATGAGCTTTATAAAATGAATGTATTATGAATAGAAAACTAAAGTATACTTTGAAATAAAAATATAAATATATATAATTTATTTTCTCATTTACTTTCACGTATATTTTTTTGTTATGAAAACTTTTATTCCATTTCAAATAATTTATTTTAAAATAATCATTTTTCATTTTTTTATCCCCGTGACCTATTCATTTTTAAATGTTAAAATTCTTTGTTAGATATTGTTTTCGACGCTTTTATTAATACAAGCTAGCTGTGAGGATATATGTAATGCTCGGTATTCCATAGTCTACTATTTACACCAAATTACATTTTCCTCCATTATTAAAAAAATGATACATGGAGTTTTAGAAATATACTTTATTTAAATAAATAATGTGACATTAATATACGTAGGTTATAAAACTTTTAAACTAAAGTAAAAAGGGCGTAGCGCCGAAGATTATAATTGATCAAGGATCATATAAAACTTTTTTGCTAAGGTAGACGGCACGTGGGGCAGATATTTAATAAAACCTTTAATGTAACATTTATTAAATTTAGAGGCGGGAAGTGCCAACTTTCGCCCACATGTTATAAAACTTTTATTCCGATGCAAAGGTGGAGGCACAAATCGCTGACAAAGGTATGTAGGAGAAAAACGCCGACGTTCATCAGCAGCAATATATTCTTAATAGCAAAGGTAGTTTCATATCGACCAAAAGTGTTATTTATGGTTATTCGTTTCTATAGATAGGTGGCGCAGATGTTTTAGTCTACTTAAGGCGTATTTTTCTGCGCGTCGAAACTTTTAAAATCAAATGCAGACATTCATGGCTTCAGGAAAATGCAATTATAAATATTTCAAATGTTAAATTCAAAAACTTAACCTCTTTCTTTTAGAAAAGAGCAAGCCTCTTATATATTTATTTTTTTTGTAGTAACTTGTTTAGTTAGTTATTTTTCTTTGGTTATAAGTTAATTTTCTTAAAATTTGACGTATGTGACGTCATGCATCCGACGGAAAAATGCATGCTTTCAAAAGTTTATTGAATGTGTCTAAGCATTCGACCAGAAAAATACGCCTTTAGTGATTAAGTATAGTGTTAAAGAACTTTGTGTCCCTAGTAACAATTTTTATCAAGTCTTGAGCAAGTCTGACAAGATTCTTGGTCAAGTAACTGCATCCAGATTTTGACAATATACTAGCGACAGATTATTGCTCAAGAATTTTCAAAGAATTGCTACAGATACTTCGTCAAGATTCTTGAGCAAGTATGTAGCAAGAAAAATTGACAAGGGAGAGGTGCGCGCTCATAGACTCTATCGTTTTTCGCGCAAGAGTAGGTCAAAATTGTTGACCAAGAATCTTGTCAAATTCTTGCTACAGACTTGACGAACAGACTTGACAAAGTATTGCTAAACGCTCTACTTTTAGAATCTTGCTTAAGACTTGCCCAAATCTGGATACAGAATCTTGATTAATTCTAGTGTTAAAGAATTGTTTAATTCTTTACAAAGAACTTTGTCAAGTACTCTTGGTGAAGAAACTTGTCCAAGATCAATGTTTCTAGGGGTAAGTATAGTATTAAAGGACTTTGCGCTGAAAAAAAAGATAATTTAGATTTATTTGGATATGTCCAATTAAATTATTTGCTTATAATAAATATTTAGTTCATGTAAATAAATATTTTAATTTCAAAATCATTTATTAATGGAAACAAAATAGTTTATTTGACAGAAATATAATTTATTTATCACAACCAAATAATTCAATTGGCCATATCCAACCAAATATTTTGTTTATCAGTGTGGACGCATAACACATATGATGGCAAAACAAGTCAATTAAGGCATCCTTTTATGTTTTATGCAAGGTTTATAAAATCTAGAAGAAAACTTTTGTTTAGACTTTCAGCTTTATTAGGCGTCCTTTAGAATATAAAATAGTTATTTATGGTACTAGTGGGTAAAGTAAGATATTGCCCTTGGCTGACGCCTCGCAGGTTAATTTTCGAGAAGGCAATATCGGTTTACCCATGAGTGCCATACAAGGTTTTATCCAATAAATAGCTTAGGAATTCATATTTTTATTAAAAATTTTAATGACATTTACAAGAAAATAGTTTGACAAGTGACAGTTGAGTGGGTAAAATAAATAATTATCCACTCAATAAAGTAAAAGCCACGCGGGGGTTATTATTGAGTTTATCTATTTAAAATAAAGCTGGTAATTGTCTCATTATCTGTATGTATTGGATACAAATATATATGTTATATTATGACTTACATATTTCGCTTTTGCAGTCCACATTTTGAGCAGAAAATTCTTATTATATTATTCACAGCGCCTGCGCTAGAATAATATACGGTAGTTTCGAGTTTCCCAAAATCGCCAAAAAACGTCCTAGACGAAAAATTCTTGGATAAAAATGTGTTTAGTGAAAAAATAAGAAACATTGCAAATGTTCGTCTGTCCGTCTGTCTGTCTGATGTCACGTTTTTTGTAGACACGATAACTCAAGAACGAATAATCCGATCGACTTCAAATTTTCATAAAAAATCAAGTTCTATGAGAGATTCCTATTGTTTTTCAAAGTAATTCCCCCAAAAACAAAAAAGTAATGGGGGGCTATCATTTTCAAAAAAATTTTTTCAAAATGTTTTCGTTTTTTGCGAAAAAAAATTAAAAGAAAATTTTTGAATTTTTTTAGTTTTTTTTGAAAATCAAAAAACCTAACATCGTGCTTTTTTTATTTTTTTGTTTTAAGTTTTTTATGATTGAAACTACGTAAAATTACCCAATTTTTAGAATATAATATATTGAAAACAAAAAAAAAATAAAAACGGGCAACGTTAGACACTTTAAATCTTTAACTAAACAATGGTAAAAACCGTATATCGATATCTTAAGTAATACAAATTTTTGTATAAAAAAAAGCCCTACAGATCCCAAAATTTAGATTTTAACCAATCGAAACCGGGCCTAGCTTACACATACATATTTTATTTTATTCTCCATCATGGGCAAGAAAAACTTTGTAGAGTGTTTTTTTTTTATTTGAAAGAACCCTTAAAACTATCCTTTTAATAAATGTTGGTAATACTCTTCTGCCTAAAAAACAGCGAGGAGTGTGAAAAGATGCCTTTTGACAACGTGTGAGTGTGAGTATATATGACTCATATTTCTTTGTGTCATTCACAATTGTTCAGAAATGGGGCGCAAATACTTTTTCCGAAACGAAATCGGTCGATTCGCAAGTTTTATTTTCCTAACATCTGGATTTCATAAAAATAAAAGTAAGAAAATTAAGTTTTCTTTCATTTGATAAATTATGATTATTATTGGTTTGGTTCTGGTGAAAACAAAGTAACAAACAAGAATTTAAAATATTTTTCATAAACAAGTTTTCTTTGCAACAATATAATTATATCTAAACGTTGACTTAAAATCAATACTTAATACCATACCATAATAAATATATAATACAAAATGGCAACATGGCTGACATTTTTTTTACATATTCGACAAATTCGTGACCACGGTGAGGTCGATCTCCCTCGCGGACACAATTTAAATTAGATAAAAAAATTGGTACATAAAATTAAATTATATTAAAAGGCTGGAAAACTGTCCATTTTTACGCTTTTTATAATAAAGTTATATAAAATAAGGGAAACATACAGGTGATCAGTAACTGCCATGCCAAAATTTAAGAGGTGATCCAAAAATATGAAAAAAAGTTTTCATAAAGGCTGTCCGGAAATGAGCCCTAAGGGAGCTACGGCCCTTCGAAGATGACATATTGAAGGGGAAACAAATAAGAGCATCAATAACATTTTAATGCTGCAGGGTGATTCTTCATTTAAAACTAAGCAAAAAAGTATTCCTTACCAAAACACTTAAATTTAATATTAAAGGAGTAATAGCCTTTCAAAAAGTAACGTTTTTGGTGGCACAAAATGTTACTTCCTCTTAATTTCATTTTTTTTTTTTTTGAAAACGGTCGCTCCTACAGTGCTCCTCAAGAAAGAAACCTATATTTTTTACAAAAAATCTAAAAAAACTACAAATAAAAATGTTTGGGGCAAAAATGTGTTAAGCCTCACATATTTTGTCCGTCTAGGCACGCCTCTGCATAAATTCAAAAAAATAAATTAACATAAACTTATTATTAATACTAGTATACATGCAAAATCTCGTCGCTTTAACGTAAAGCGTACCAGAGTTAATAATTAAAACCTTATATTTATTACAATTTTAAAGGGCCGTAGCTCCCTTAGGGCTTATTTCCGGACCAACCTTTATAGAAATTTTTTTATATTTTTGGACCTCTTAAATTTTGACATGCTAGTTATTGATCACCCAGTATAATCTGACTTCACTATTGAAAAAAAATAAAAATTTATTTTTATTATAATAAAATCGCGAAGTCTGATTATATGTTTCTCTTATTTTATAAACATAAAATAGTGAGAGTTTTAAAAACGTGAGAGTATTGAAGAGAATTGAGGAAAAGAGTGTCTTATAAAAGGACTATTTAGCAGAGGGGATTAAATAGAGTCAATGGTATTTTGGAGAAAACGCACACAAAAATATGTAGAGTCTAGAAGTTTAAGGGCAATGAAAGAATAAGCTAGTGATAGGGTGGGATGGAGAACTGCCTCAAACCAGTCTTGGAAGTAAATTCTTGAAAAAAAAAAACAAAAATATATACATATACAAATTAGAAATCTCAATATTCCATTATTTAATATTGGTATTTGTCTGTAAAATATGTGTTTAAATTTATAGAGATTTTTGAATTATGGTCTGTTCTTTCAAGCAAGATATTAAATTAAAAATCGCACAGTAAATATTTTTATCCAATACATACAGATATTAAGACAATTACCAGCTTTATTTTAAATAGATAAACTCAATAATAACCCCCGCGTGATTTTTACTTTATTGAGAGGATAATTATTTATTTGACCCACTCAACTGTCACTTGTCAAATTATTTTCTTGAAAATGTCATTAAAATTTTTAATAAAAATATGAATTCCTAAGCTATTTATTGGATAAAACCTTGTATGGCACTCATGGGTAAACCGATATTGCCCTCTCGAAAATTAACCTGCTTGGCTGACGCCTCGCAGGTTAATTATCTCATGGGCAATATCTTACTTTACCCACTAGTACCATAAATAACTATTACAACAGGTTTGAATAGTATATGTTTGTGTATAGAATATAGTTGTTTTGTAAAATAAACTACGCAATATATTCGCACATCCAATATTCAAATCTGTTTTGAAAATATTCACTATGTGATTTTTAATTTACTATCTTGCTTGATGAAACAAACCATAGTGGAGCTGATTTGCGCTTTTTAATTTTCCTCTTATTAACATGTCATTGTAACTGACAGGTATAATATGACATAAACGACTTTCCGAAGAATATATTTAAAATTGAAATGGGAAAAGGAAGAAAACCGCTTATTAATTTTGAAATAATTCATCATCATTATAAGGAAATCCTTTTAATAACGCTGCCTGTCTAGTTATCGAATTACATGTCATAAGCATATGGCAGAGTTAAACACTAAAATCTAGTCTTATTTATGTTTATTTTTTTATGTTTATTTTTAACCTCGTACTATTCTACTTAATTAAGCATTCCCTAAGTCCAGGACTTGTGTGGGCTAGTAGTAGAGGGAACCACCGGCTTTAATTTACTTTCGAACCAATATATCTAGGGAGTATGCCTTCACCAAATTTCAATTATTAATTAACTGCAAAAGGCAATCGGCGCCAGTGAGGTTTGAACTCACGATCATTAGCTCAGTGTCAATGCTATATCGAACCCTAGAAAAAAAATATTATTTGTTAGTTTGGACTTTTTGGTGTAAAGATGGTGTACAGAAAGATGATGGGCTCTTTTGATTTAGCTGTTTCTTTCGTTTGCACTATGGGCCAGGGTATCAGATTTTTTGGCAGAAAATCTGATTTTTGTCAAATAAACATAAAAATTGATATTTGGGGGTTTAGAACACCGCTAAAATTGAATGTTAAAAACGCCCATATACCAATTTTGAAATTTTCGTGAAAAAATATTGTATTTTGCCCCACAAATATTTACCAAAAACCATCCCGAACGAGAACTTTTAGTTACATACCTGTATGTGAATTTCAAGTCCCTAGATTAAGCTAGCGTTCTTAAGTTATCGTGCTTACAAGATTTCCCGGATATACCCACCTACCGACCGGCCGAACCATCCAACAATTTTTTTTTTTTGCTTAAAATTGATTTTAATCGGCATAAAACGCAAAAATACGCAAAAAAATTGGAATATTTGCACGAGTACAAAGCTTTCCAATAATTAAAAAAAAAAAAAAAAATGGGAAAGAAATAACCTTAAAAATGCATAAATAACCTTAACTGAACTGTTTGGAGAAACTTACCAATTTTTTCTTCAATTTTCCCCACTTTTCTTTAATTTTTAGTGTAAAATTATTATTATTTATTTATTAGTAAATTACACTTTAAAAAAAAAAGTGCTAAATTGTGCTAACTCATTTTAAAAAGCACATCATAACGAATAATTTGATATATAATTTGATTATATTGACTGCGTTGCGTTGTGTTGCGGGGTATTTCTAATATGTCATTTATTAAACTAAGTAGCAATCTTATGAAAAAGTATTTGAAAATACAAAAACTATTTTCAGCTAATTATATTTTATTTAACTTATCCATCTATAAGAATATAAAAAATGATAAAACACTTTTAAAATTCCATATTAATTCAAAACTATAATTAATGTAAAACAGCTAGACACACCGAAGTTCTTAAAACAAATTTAGATTTCGCGCTATTGCCATGATCTCAAAAGTTATTTAACCCTCAAGTAGTGTTGTGATATTTTCGGTACATATATTACGTTGTGGGGTTTCAGCGGACCCCATTTTATTTTTACATAGAAGTAAAAATGGAAAGACAATTAAAGCAATATTAATGTAAAAAAATATTTATTTGTAGTATCTTGAACATAAAAACCACTAAGGACGAAAACAAAATGAATTTTAGCAAAAAAATTAAACAAAATTCAAAGAGTTGATTAAAAATCCGTACTATTTGCACTGCTTTTTATTTTAGTATGGGGTCTGCTAAGACCCCACAACAGCACTTAAGGGTTAAAAGGCTCAATATTTGTATGATAAATACTTCAACTATCCTTGATTACAGTGACATATTTGTTTTATCGAAATTGCTTAAAAGACTTTTTGCCAAAATACCTGACCACCTGGCTCATAGTGGTTTGTCAAAAATTCTTGTCTAGTTTAACCAATTACTGAGGGACAGAAATTTTTTTCGCGAAAATTACATTTGTCAGTCCAGTATACGCTTGTTCTATCTCCACTTTTTCAGATTTTAGAGATTTCAATTGCTTAGGCTGGGTTTATCAAAGTGCAGCTAAATTTAGCTGACACGTAATAACCATAGCAACTCCAACCCAAATCCAGAATTTGCTCTTAACTCAGACTTTATCTTTTAGATAAAGTTTTAACTGTACACTGATAAACTGGGCCTTAGAATTGCTTTATTATTATTATTATATCTATAGATATATCTGCAGTTAGATTTTGATATTTGAATTATTGACATTATTAATTGTCATATAATGTCAAAAAATTAGATAAAATTTTCAAAATTAATGGTACATTTAGCTCTGAATTTGATATCATATTAGCAACTATGTAAAATACTACAACAATAAGAAGAACGAGCTTGGCAGAAATAGAGAAATAAACTGAGATGTTAAATAACATACTTTTTTATCAAAATTAATGGAGAGCCCCTAGCACAAGCCTAAAGCTTATTTGGAGCTCTCCATGACTCTGTATCTTGAACACCAAATAAATAAATAAATATAATAAATAAGTATTGTTGTTTATTTTTATTATTAAATAAACAAATACACGATAAAAAAAACTTTGAAAGTCTATGAATTATAGAAATGTGTGCAAAGGACGGACCCACAGCTCGTTAATACACTACTCAGAACAATTATCGTATATTTTTCAAATTTATTTATTTTGAAAAACAGTGAAAATAGATCTTACTGAAATACATTTTTAAATAAATTTGATATTTTTAACGAAGTTTTGAAAAAATGTCCTATATTTTTGCAAGAACAATGAAACAGAATTTACTTATATAACTTATACATGTTGTTTTAACCCCTTCTGCTTCAGTCAGTTTTTTATAGTATAGGGACCTATACCAGAATAAAATTAAATTGAGAAAGATACATTAAAAATTTGCGCAATAAGTTTATTATTAATGGAGGTTTTAGTGATCCTTGTTTAAATTGTAGATTTAGAATAGTGAGACTGGATCTTGGTAAAAAAACAAAAACACCAGTTAATGTATATTGACGTTTTGTCTTTTATTAAGACTTTCAGTTAAAATCTTAATCTTGTAGCCCTAAAATTATCAGGGGTAATATCATAAGTGATACTAGGTTAGTTATCGGTGGTTTTTTACATAAATTTTACGAATATTAATCCCAATGACGAAAATGCAACGACTGCTTTAGCAGGAGTTGCATTTTCCAAAAATTGGGATTAATATGAGTAAAATTTGAAAAAAAAGCACCGGTACCTAACCTAGTATCACGAATTGATATTTAGGGAGAGAATATAATTTATATTTAATACACATACCTCTTAATTAAAACGTATTAATCCACAAATAAATTATATTTTATAAATTAAAAAGCAAACAATAAGCACGATTTTAGATTAGAGAAAATAGGGGTAAAAAAACCATCGTAGGGGTAAGGTATTTTCAATTATCAGTACAGCATACTACATATATATAAATTGTATTCTCAGGGGTAATATCATAAGTGATATTGGGTTAGGTATCGGTGGTTTTTTACATAAATTTTACGAATATTAATCCCAATGACGAAAATGCTACGACTGCTTTAGCAGGAGTTGCATTTTCCAAAAATTGGGATTAATATGAGTAAAATTTGAAAAAAAGCTCCGCTACCTAACCTAGTATCACGAATTGATATTTAGGGAGAGAATATAATTTATATTTAATACACATACCTCTTAATTATAACGTATTAATCCACAAATAAATTATATTTTATAAATTAAAAAGCACACAATAATCAGGTCCTAAATATCTATAAAATTTATATTTTATTTATATTTATATTTAATATACTTTTCATTTAGAGGCAGCGAACTAATAACTCTTCTTTCTAGAATACGCATACCGTTAAAATAAAGTATCGCCAACATCTCGGTTTGTTTGTAAACAAATAGTAGGTATATTTAAGCCTGAACAATAACAATTACCAGTAACTGGTATTGTTGTCTCTGTTAGAACAAAGATGTGCGAGTAAGACAGACGAATGTTTATGTTGCCGACGTTTTTGTCAGTTTTAACGAATGAAATGCCTATTCTAGAGAGAAGAGTTATTAGTTCGTTGTTTAGAGGACATGTATAAATGGTTGTCTATCTTCAGCTAGCGTACCGGTTATCAGGGTCGTAATTAGGACTAAAATAAAATTCAAAATTTTTTAAAAATGATGTAGGATTTAATTATAACAAAATCACAAACCCACATTATTAACAAAATAACAAAACATAATTGAACAAATAGATTATTAAATACCTAAAACCTAATTTTAACAAAAGTTAGTTGTTACTACAATTAAAATTTTGAATGTTAAATGTACAGTTTTGAAAAACATTTCCTTGTCCGGTGTTTCCTATTTCTTGTAGTGAATTTGAATTTATAATGATTTCTTCTTTCTCTGAATTTTGATCTTTAATTAAAGGGTCGACATTTCCTCTCATTTTATTAATTATTTCATTATGGTCCTTCTCTTGCATGTTCAAATAGGACTGTAATGAATTCGCGGAACTATGCCCTGTAATTTTCATAAGCTGTTGTTCTTGAACACCCGCGCTCGCTAGCTGCGTTACAGCTGTGGATCTATGGCTATGATTAGTGATTTTCTTACGTTTTACGTCCATGCCAATTAACTTTGCGCTTTCTTGTGTCCATTTTGAAATTGTGTTTATGCCTATAGGTAAATTCTTATACCAGCCTTTTGATACAGATTCGTTCCATGATGGATTGGGTGTCAAAAATATTCTGTCACTTGTAACATGAGCTGGTCTTTTTTCCATTAATTTTTTAAACAATCTAACTGGACATATCTCAGGATTTGTTTTATTTGAAGTAAGCCACTTATTGTTGGCACATTTACTACTTCCCCCTTGTGTGGTTTTGGTAAAAACCGGATTGTAAATGATTCTTTCGCTTGGTTTACCATAATTATCTGTTTCTTCGATAAAATGGGATGTTGCTGCAAATGCGGCTTCATTGCCGCGCCAAGCCAGTTCAGTTGCTGCTATATTAAAAAATTTCTTCTGTAGCCCCTCAGGATTATCTTCCTTCCAGATCTTTTGCATAGCCAAAGTTTCCTCGTTTGTAAAGGCTGCAGCGCTACTTTTTCGTTTTTCTGGCAATACTTGCAGAGCCTTGCGTTTCGCATCCCTTGCCTCTCTGGCCTGTTTAAATTCGATGTCAAGAAAGGGATCGAACTTTATTTTAAATTCATGATAGTATTTTTCTTGTAACATTTTAGCAATTGTGTTGAAGTGAGTTTTTATAACACTTTCTTTGTAATCATCTCCTGACCGTTTTTTTATGTTGAAAGCATAATCTTTTAAAATGTTAGAAATGCTATTAATTGATGTATTTTCCGTAAAAACATATTTCCTTGACTTACAAAATTCATCAAACTGTTTCCATATACTGGCTTTATTTTTCACGGTATTACTTGGAGTACTTTTTTTAATTTGAGAATTAATTTCATCGTTATTAAAAGCTCCCCATCGATCCATTTTTAATAACAATTTCAAACTTTTAAATACGCGTCTGTCTATTGACCAACTCGATTTAATACCGCTAGATGTCGCACGCAATTTGAATTAAAATGTTCAACGCTTGCTACATCATAACAAGCCTAAAGGTTTGTTCACAAAAGTGGAATTAAGTTAAATAAATGATTTCTTCTGAGAAAAAAAGCTACAGCAAAAATTTTAAGGTAAAGTACATATAGTAACACATTTTTGTATTAATAAATACCAGGAATTGTTTCAATTTATCGTTTCTAAATCTATTTTAGTTTTGAATTTTTGTGATGTGCAAATACGGCTTTAAAACATGTGTTTTATTGAATGACAGTTGAGTTGTTTTGAAAAATTAATTAAATTATTTTTGTATTAAAATGTGAAATAAATGCTGTTTTTTGTAATAACCAAGAAACTAAGTCATGTTTATGTTAAAACAAGCAGGTTAGTGTATGAAAAAAATACCTATTTAAATAACATTACGATTTTAGTTTAGAGAAAAGAGGGGTAAAAAACCATCGTAGGGGTAAGGTATTTTCACTTATCAGTACAGCATACTACATATATATAAATTATATTCTCAGTGTGATCCGCCAAAATAGTATACATAACTACATTCAATATTACTGGCTTAGTCGTTTGTTCGCTGCTTTCATTGTTTGTACTGTATGTTTATTTAAGTTTTGTTTTATTTTTTGTAAAATGTAATGAAAACCATCATTATGTATTTGTGTGATCATATGTTTAGTATAGTTTTGACAACAAGAACCCTCAAATGTATTGTTTCTTGTACAAAACATAATTATTTTTTTTATAGTGTTTTCACAATAATTATTGTTAGTTTTATTTTACGATTTACTTCGTTTTCATATATGTTAATGTTAAAATGTCTTTTTAATTTTAAATACTTTTACAATTTTGGCATATAACGCATATATTCAAATAACAAATTATTACATGAATAGGGTTGCCATATTTTATTAATTTAGAATTTTTTTGTGTTGGTTATTATTTGCCTTTAATATTTATATTAAAAAAAAAACTAGTAATTCTCAATGATTTTCGGTTTTTTGAGTTCATATTTTTATAATTGCTTTTATATTGTTATAATAATTATTAATTGTATTATTATAATAATTATTAATTGTATTATAATAATAATTATTATAATATTGGCTTAAACAAATCTCTTTTATATTGTAGAGTCCTGAAAAAATCTTAATAAAAGACGAAACGTCGACATACATTAACTGGTGTTTTTGTTTTTTTACCAAGATCCAGTCCCACTATTCTCAATTTACAATAAGTTTAATAACCATTATATCCACGCAGGGATATTCGGCTCCTACCACGTTCTAAAAAAAATTACCAAGTTTAATACCACCAAAACACAATGCGACCTTATATCCCGTATAATAATATTCCATATAAGAATATCCCACTGTGGATAGTGTGGTTAATGTTGCTAGACCTAAAAATATCCATATAGAACATATGCGATAATTTTTTAGGTAGTGTATTAAGGCCCAAGATTTTCATTTGTTGCTTTTCTTGCAATTTCTCTTTTGTTAACTGTGTCAGTGTGATTAACAGGTATAATTCGTCATAAACGACAGGGCGCCGGAGGCGCCGACGAAATTTAAAACGTAAACAGGAAAAGGACCAGCCAGGACGAGAACCGCTTATTAATTTCAAAATAATCCATCATCATTATAAGCAAATCCTTTCATTAACTGGATTTCTGTCTAACTTTATGGAGCATTAAAAGTTTGGACGAAACTCCTATTTTTCATTTTCCTTTTCCCGAAAACTAAAGGCAAAACATGCTACTTCAATCTCTCGAGACTTGTTTTGTATATTGCTGCCATTTGTTTCCATACACAGGGCTGAAATCACTTTTTAGACCGGGAAACAATAGTATATTACATATCCAACTAGAATTTTTGGTTGCCGCTACGTGATCATCACCTCAATTGAAAAAAAATAAGTAGCTGCGACTACAGAAAAATTACGATCTTGGTACGTGTTTGTAACTTAGTTCGGAACGATCTCGTTACAAAACAGTTACTACGTAGCCACATAATTGTGTGGTAGTTATTAGTTACTGCTACATGTGTATGGACAGGAAATGAAACATTTTCCACCTCAGTATCCAACTAGCATTCTGTGTGAATTTCACCTAAATAACTGGGACCGCTACCATTCATGAGTTGTTATTACGTAGATCTCACTTATTATACAGTGCGGTCCAAAAGTCATTCCCCCCCCCTTTTAACTTTTGAAGGAGTTGAGATATCGACTTAAAATTTAGAACTCTTAAATAAGACAACTTAAACTATCTTTTAGCCATACATTTAATACTTTCAGCTCTTAAAATGTGGGCAGGTGGGCATGGGGGTACATTTTTTTAAATGGAAAGGGGGGTCGTGTAATACATCATTTTAAAGCTTATAAAATTCTCCATTTAACTCCATATTTTTTAATTAAAAAAAAATTGGGTTTAAAATGGGGTTGAAAATGGGTATTAATGTCAAAATTCCTCTAAAAAAAAGTAAGTTTTTTAAAAATGCCTAATTTCATCATAAAAAAATGTTAATTATACTTTTAAACTAATTTTAGTTGACATAAATAAAAATTTATAAAAAAAAAATTAAAAAATCGAATGTTTTAGCACAAAAAATTGAAAAATCAAAACCTTAAAAAACATTTTTAAAAAACTGAAAAATGTTACTTTAAATAGAGAATTTTATAAGCTTTAAAATGATGTATCACACGACCATTTAAAAAAATGTCCCCCCATGCCCCCTGCCCACATTTTAAGAGCTGAAAATATCAAATATATGCTTAAAGATAGTTTAAGTCGTCTTATTTAAGAGTTTTAAATTTGAAGTCGATATCTCAACTCGTTCAAAAGTTAAAAGGGGGGGGGGTGACTTTTGGATCGCACTGTATAATTTATTTATTTATTATTATTATATATTTATTTATACAGAGTCATGGAGAGCCCCAAATAAGCTTTTGGCTTGTGGTAGGGGCTCTCCATTAATTTTGAACATAAATTAATTTTGAACATAAATTAAAAAGTAATTTTGATAAAATGATCTTCGGTTACCATACTCTCACAAAATGGTAAATGTTATCCAGCCAAGAAGCGTTTTCTTAATGTTGTTATTGTAGTATTCATAATTCTTCTTTAAAATATTTATTTTATTCTAAGCTTCAATGCATTTTTCCAAAAATATAAGTGTTTTTTAATTTTACTAAAAATTTTGACTGATTCATGTGACATTTTGACATTTTTTTTCTATAATAAGTGAGATCTACGTAATAACAACTCATGAATGGTAGCGGTTCCAGTTATTTAGGTGAAATTCACACAGAATGCTAGTTGGATACTGAGGGGGTCAGCTAATTTCCGAAGGAAAAATTAAATTTTCCGCCAAGGTTTGTATAATATTTTACCTATTTTATTAACAATATTATATTTTATATTCCACGACAAAACCGACACCATCTTCAAATTTATAAAGGCTGGTAAAGTTACATTTTTGCTTTATTAATCCATGTGTAGATGGCGATCTCCACGAAAATAAAAAATAACTTATATTTAATATTAACCGTTTTAAAACATACAAATATATTGAATATAAATATGCATTCGATATAAATAATAAATATTTCTCTAAAAAAGTATAAAAATAACGTATGTATTTACTTGTTAAAATTACCGGCGGCGGCAGCACTTATCAGTGATCTTTCAGAAATGACATTTAAATTGGTTGTAAATTTAATGTATTTTATGATAGAAATACTTACGAAAATATTGCAATTTAAATGTGTCTGATGTTATTTTAAAAAAAAAAATAAGTACTTAAAACTATTTTTCCATAACATTTTAATACGTTTAAGTTCTGAAGTGAAGTGAAGTTAGTCACAGGACAGTTCCCGACTAAGGGATGGAAATGTGGTGTTTCAAACTTTTTGAGTTACTAGAAGTTAACAATAATTAATTTTCCAACTTTTACGTATGTGAGTAATTCCATTTCAAATCTATCAGTGGTTGCAACTTTTTTTAGATTTTTTTAAATTTTGGATATGATCCAGCTTAAAACATTTTTTAAATTTTGAAAATTTTGGGTCGAGTTTGATCAAAATTTAGCTTTTTGAATTTTTGATAAAAATTCAAAAAATCATAGCTTTGTATCGGTAAGACATAGGACAATTATTTTTTTTTTAGATTTTATACAAAAGTCTGAATTAATAAAAAAATATAATTCAAAAAAAAATGTATCTATATATAAAAAACAAAAATCAAAAAAAAATAATTTTTTCGTTTTTTTTTAAACCCATCTTTAAAAAATAAATATTCATAGCAAACAAAGGTGCATGGGAAATAACTTTTTTACAAAAAAAAAATAATAGCAAATTTTTCATCATTTTTTAATAGTTTGGGTCTTTTTAATTAAGACCAAATACAAAATAATTATTTTTTGGATTTTTTTAAAAAAACCCATAAAATCACAGCGTTTTTTTGTTTTTGTTTATTTGTATAGAGGTTTGGGAGTCCACAAAATCAGACGATTTTAATTCACTTTCTACCTTTATGTTTTTTTATACTGTTCTTTTAAATACTTTATTTTAATACTAAATACAAAAAAAATGCATAGATTGTTTTTAAAAAGAGCGTAAGTTCACAAAATCAAACCATGTTATTACTTTTTCTTTATTATATTTTTAGTGATGATTTTTTATGTGTAAACGTTTTAATTTTTACCAGACATAATTTCGAGAATACGTAAAGGGGTAGAGGGTCACTGCACCAACTTCTTAAAAATACCAAAATCATTAACGTTGCTAAAATTAGCAAAATTAATTTAAATTGACGTAAAAAAATAAAAATCTTTCTGCATATATGCACGAATTTTTTTTCTTTACAATTTTGTCTTTTATTGGAATATGGGGGGTAATTTTCAGATGAGTTGTATCATATTCTGCTTACTTAAAAAAGGCACACGAATGGTTATGGTATATCGTGGTTGTGGTGGGGGGGGGGAATTACCCTAAGCCTTCATCTGGCTACAATATAGTAAACTTAATAAAATCTTTTATTTTGTAGACGCCTTTTTTGAAAAACGGCAATAGTTTATTGTTTGTATTTGACCTCCAAAATGAAGTATTTAACTTAAACTTAAACTAAAAAGTGGAAAAGTAAAAAAATATATATCCAGATACATAAAAATGTAATGGAAAAAAGTCCAATAAAGTGGTAAATATTTTGAAAAAAAAAATCATGATAGCTTCCCTTTTTCACACATGTATTGTTTCGCACCTGTATGAAATATGAAGCTTTCTTACTCTCTAAATCGTGTTAAATTTGTCGTTTTTATAGTCAGTCTTGAAAAAATTAACTATTCCCGGACTGTGTATTTTCATACAGAGGGTTGAAATCTGTTTTATGTTTATGCAGAAATTGCCGATAAATTTTACGTTCAAGGTTCACGTTTTATGGCGCTTGTCTTCATCTTGTTCTGCCCAACAAAAAATTGCATATCATTTATAATTTTCCACGAGTAGCTAGTATACTTACCACTTTATTTTCCTATTTATTTTTTTCTCTAAAACTTTACGCGAGGCTTTACATTATTTTTACGGGGTAGGTTTTGAAGAGAGATTTTTTTAGGTTTCAGCTTTAGAAATATTTAAAGTGGATACTAGATAATCAAGTAATCAGTCTTAAGATAGATTTGAGGCAGCTCTCCATCCTAACAGGGGGTACCAAAGAAACATTGTTAGGGGGGGATTACCAGAATTTACCAAAAAATAAAACTAATTTTTGATAACTAACAAAAATGTTCCCCCTGGCAGAAATAATGATGAGTAAAAAAAAGGGTTTTGATAAATGAGAAAAAAAAATAATTTTACAACTAAGGGAACCTTCA
The DNA here is from genome assembly GCA_958510825.1 of Brachypterus glaber. Taxonomy (NCBI): domain Eukaryota; kingdom Metazoa; phylum Arthropoda; class Insecta; order Coleoptera; family Kateretidae; genus Brachypterus; species Brachypterus glaber. The sequence goes on from OY294046.1 coordinate 36,265,520, forward strand.
AGTATTACGTAACGCAAATTATACCAAAATTCATACACTTCATACCCCGGTTCCCGCGTTATTAAAGGCAGTAGAGATTTTATATTTTGGCTACCCCCCCTAACATGAAATCTCTACAGCCTTTAATAACGCGAGAAACGGGGTATGAAGTGTATGAATTTTGGTACAATTTTCGTTACGTAATACTTGAGCGTTTCTTAATCAAAATATAAATCCAAATGTAGCAAGTTTTTAAGAGAGCCTGGGTAATAGCTTTCCTCTTATTTTTAAATCAGTAGAGAAAAACTTGTACATCACATGAAGTTTCTTGCAAAATTCTACACTGTTATCACACTAAGTGCATAGTGCGGTCCAAAAGTCACCCCCTCTTAACTTCTGAATCAGTTGAGTTATCGGCTTCAAATTTAAAATACTTAAATAAGACAAATTAACCTAATTGATTGATTGAAGAGAAACAAGATAAACATTCATACTTAAACTATCTTTTGACATATATTTGAAATTTTTAGCTTTTAAGATATGATCAAGGGGCATAGGGGGCATTTTTTAAATAGAAAGGGGGGTCTTGTGATATATCATTTTAAACCAAATAATTTTTTTTATTCGGCTATATATTTTTTTATTTTTTTAACTAAGGTTTTCATTTTTTAATTTTATTTGCTAAAATTTTTTTAAATGCGATTTTTTAAGATTTTTTACATAAAATTGTATTAATATTTTTAAAATTATATTAAAAGTTATAATTTATGTATTTGAATCATGAAATTAAGCATAAATAACCACTTTTCAAAAATTCTTTCTTTAAGGAAATTTTTAAAACATTCCCATTTTCAATCTTATTTTAAACCCCCAAAAAAAGACTCAAAATTTTTTAAAAAGTGGTCAAATATAGAATTTTATAAGCTTTAAAATAATGCATGACACGACTCCTCTTTCCAATAACAAAATTGCCTCCATGCTCCCCTGCTGAAAACATCTAATATATCCAAAAAGATAGTTTGAATTGTCTTATTTAAGCGTTCTAAATTTAAAGTCAATATCTCAACCCGTTCAAAAGAGGGGTGGTGACTTTTGGACCTCCCTGTATTATGTAATATTGAAGCTAAGCTTTTTAAATTTTTTAAACATTCTTCGTTAGAATTGCTTAGTAAGCAGGTCCGGATGAACGAGAGTTTAAATATTTATACTTGCCTACTAAGATAAAAGTATGTGTAGTATACACTATACAGTGTCCTTAATAATAAATGCATACAATGCCAATGCATACACTGTGTGTACCACATGAAATACCTCAATAAGAAAAGAGTTTGGCTTTGCAGGATCATGCCTAAAGTGCTCTTCTCATCTGTAGATGCCATATCAAAATGAACCCCTTATCAGCTGCTATAAGAAGTCAACCAATAAAATGTACCAAATTAACTATCAGAAATAACTGCTGTTTATCATAATTACAACTTAAATCATATAATAAAATATCTAGGCGTACACATAGACCAACAACTAAAATGGAATATACAAAAATAAAAACTGAGATGTATTGATTATGAATTATTATAGCATTCCACAATATATTTTACTTTAAAACTACACAGAAAAAAAAGAATTACTAAATAAACATATTTAATCTGTAATTGCCATTCAGTTTTTAAGTAAAACGAAAATTACCTTGGAAATTTAATTTTTATATATTTTTTTTAATTAAATTTAGGTCATTTAGGCACCTTAACCTTAAATACTGATTTGTATATTTTTACCATTATCTTTATCTACATTTATCTAACTTCAACTTCAAAGTCTGGTAAAATCTGAGGTTATCTGTTAAGTGAAGTCAAAGTGAAAAAACACTAGTTTACTAGTTAAAAACATTTTACTGTTATTTTGCCTAATAACTAAGCTATTAGGTCAAATAACAGCTTTTTTTCTACTCATTTAATTTTATTTTTTTTTGTAACCACAGGGAAAAGTTTTTAAAAGGCCTTAAGATGCATAGATGCATAAAAAATAGAGGTCTTTAGAACAAGATTACGAGGTTCTTGGGCAGAGGCGCTGTATGCACCGGTCCATACGATGCATCTTCGCGTATGCGACGCCGACGCCGCTCCGAAAAGAGACCGAGGGATGGATATGCATAGTAACAGGTGTCGGTTGAGATCGATTTTCATGGGGTTGAAAAACGACGCATGCGTCTCATCTCCACCCCGCTTCCATTACACAGCGTCACGACGCATTTTCAACCAGGGAGTGGTGTTTCTTTACCGAAAAACAACAAAAAAAAAGAAAATTTATCGTCTAACAACCGCGAAATATTGTGTAATATAGTATTAACTAGTACTTATGAACGTATAGACTTGATAGTGCTTAAAACTTAGTGATTAACCCAATAAAACCTAGTGATATTTTCGTGTAAAAGCCGTCCATTTGTAAGGGGTAGTGACAACTTAAGGGTGCGATGGGCGATACCAGTTCACGGCCAACTTATACTCGCGAACGTAACTTTGTGCTGATTGTAACGTCGTTTTGCTGCTCCAGAATTTAAAATTTAAATGTTGAAATATATACTTGGCAGGTTGTTTACCTGTTGGAATCATAGTGTCACTAGTACAACTTGTTGCTGTTGGCCTTCTTCCTATAATCCTGCATAACAGGCGCCATTACTTCCTGCAACAAACTTATTATTACCTTTTTCCTGCAAAAGAACTGTAAAATTACACTGTAAAAAATGCCGAGGTGTTATATGAGAAAGAAAACTGTGAAACAAGGTGTATCACTTGGTGGTAGGGAAAGCAAAGAAATCGAATGGGACCAAGTTAGCCTTTCCACTACTTCCATGGAGCCAGATAGCCCCACTGAAGGAAGTACTCCGCCTTCTCCGTGTTATACTTCGCTTACCAATCGACATTCTGGTAAGCTTTTTTTTAATTTCAATAAAATACTACAAAGTATATTTGCTACAACCAGAGTATAATTGGGCCGCGTTATGCAGAAAGCTACCAACCCACATTATGAGATGACAGTAGGTTACGGAACATTTTACCCAATATCTTTTACAGGAATTGAATTAAATATTACATATTTTGTACATGTTCTGATACCTGAACAAGTGCAAGAAATGTTTAATTTTAAATGATTTAGTCAAAACGTTTAAAAGTTCTTAGGGAAAACGTATAACAATTTACTGTCATCTCACAATGTAGGTTGGTAGCTTTTTGCTTAACGCGGCCCAATTAAGAGTATGTGATCCAAAATTGTTACGCAATAAAATAAAAATTTAGGGATTAAAATACAGGACTGTATTTTTAATCTTTCAATTAGATTTTCATTTGGTATACAGAGTGATCAGTAACTGCCATGCCAAAATTTAACAGGTGATTCTACATCCAAAAATATGATAAAAAGTTTTTATAAAGGTTGGTCCGGAAATGAGCCCTAAGGAAGCTACGGCCCTTCAAAGATGACATATTGAATGTGGAACAAAAAAAAAGCATCAATAAAGTTTTAATGCTGCAGGGTGATTCTGCATTTAATACTGAGCAAAAAAGTATTCTTCACCAAAACATCTAAATTTAATATTACAGGAGTAATAGCCTTTTAAAAACGTTTTTGGTGGCACAAAATGTTACTTCCTCTTAATTGCATTTTTTTTAAAACGTTTGCTACTACAGTATTACACTATATTACATATTTTATGTATTTTTACTTATTTTTTACAAAAAACCCAAAAAAAGTACACATAAAAAAGTTTGGGGCAAAAATATGTTAAGCCTGATACATTTTTCCGTCTAGGGACTCCCCTGAATAAATTCAAAAACATAAGTACATATTGCCCTTATTAATACTAGTATACTTGCAAAAGCTCGTCGCTCTAGCCTAAAGGGTACCAGAGTTATTAATTAAAAACCTTATTTTTATTACGATTTTAAAGGGCCGTAGCTCCCTTAGGGCTCATTTGCGGACCAACCTTTATAGGATTTTTGATATTTTTGTATGTACAAGAATCACCTTAAATTTTGGCGTGCCAGTTATTGATCACCCTGTATAAGTGTGGCAATAGGTTACTATTTTTGTGTATAAGGCAACGAAATATTTGGTTGTAGCAACGAATATAATTCTTCTTACACATTTTAATGACATAGAATAAATAGTTGGGCCATTTTTTAATAATCTGGTTGAGAAATCCATGGTGTTTTTTTCTTCGTTTTGGTAAACCCGTTTAATTTCATCCTTAATCTAATTAATAAATTCCATATAATAGATTAGTTTGTACGGAATATCATACATCCAAAATTCGGCTCTCAATCTATGCAATTTAACAGTAGTGTTATTGTATTCCTATTCAAACTTTTTTGTTTATATATCTACATACAAAACCTGAAGTACCTATAGGTAACATGTTAAAAATTTCTTAGTTGTCAAATTTGCACATTCACAAGACCTGTTTCCCTGTTTAGTACTTATATTTAACGGATTTAAAGTTTTTGTAGAAAAATTTAATTTAAATTAGATGTTTTTAGATAAAACAATAATCTAGATACACAGGGTGCCAAAAGTCCCTAAACTTTTGAACGGTTTAAGATATTCAGTTGAAATTTGGAAAACCTAAATAACATAAGCCAAATAATTTTTTTAAATATATTTTATAACAATAGTGGCGTGGGCAAGGGAGTTTTTTTAATAGAAACGGGGACGTGTAATACATCATTTTAAAGTTTATAAAATTCTCTGATCGACCACATATTTTTTATTTTTTCGAAGCAATTTTTGGGGGTTTAAAATAGGGTTAAAAATGTGAAGTTTCGTCAAAATTTCTTTAACAAAATAAACATTTTTTGAAAATGATTTGGATATGGTTATTTTATTATGAAAATACTTCAATTATACTTTTAAACTAATTTGAATGATATACATTAATTTGAGTTATGTTATTTACGTGTTCAAAATGTCAAGTTAATATATTAAGCCGTTCAAAAGTTAAAGGGGGCGGACTTTTGACACGGTGTGTATAACAAGTTGAAATAAATAACCTTTCTAGACGGGTTGCAATATCTTTAAATCTCTGTATCTAGGAAACTAAAATTCATGAAATTTAAAATTTGCACACTACCTTGATCCTGAATCATCTGGATTTTTTTGTATCGCGTGTTTTTTTCATTTGAAAAGTTTTAAGGTTTACAACAAGACAGATAAACAGACGAGCAAACAGACAAACAGAGCAACATATTTGACAACTATTTTTTTTTATTTTGATCGGTATCAACAACGGGTGAAACCGTAAAAAATCAAATTTCATTCTGTACCGGATATCCGCAAGTCTGTGGTAGAAACGATATAAAATCTAAAATTTAGATTCTAAATATATGCCGGTTCAGCAATACATTGCTTTAAATAAGTAATAAATTTATGGTCGGAAAAGTTGCTAGTTCACCCTTATTCCGAATATTTGCATATAATAGGTCAAAATATGACGTAGAGTTGGCTCGTTTGTCGTAACAGTAAATATGTATACATTCGCCCAAAACGTGCCTTAGATATAGTCAAATTAAAGTCGCAAGAAAGTTGCAATACAACTTTACACTACGATATTTCAAGAACGCTTTGACATAAAGACTTGAAATTTGAAACAAATTTTCTCTACTACTTAAAAAATCTAAATTCCAAAAGTCCCTGGGTCAAAGCATTCTTAAAATATCGTAGTGTGAAGTTGTTTTGCAACTTGATTGCGCCTTTAATTTGACTATAGTATTATTTTTTTTTTGTATTTATTTAAATATGTATTTTCTTCATTTTTTTATTTTTTCAGATGTTTTTTATTTTTTTTTTTTTCGTTTTTTCTTTATTATATTTTGCTTTTACCCGTAACGATACATTAATTTCCAACTTTTTCCAATTTTTCCCTTATTTACCTTCTATTCTAGGATTTATTTGTCCGAATTATTTTTAATTCTGGGGTTGCTGTCCATTTTACTAAATTATTCACAGCGCCCGCGCTAGAATACGGTAGTTTCGAATTTCCCGAAAGCGCCAAAAAAGATCATAGACAAAAAATTCTTGGATACAAATGTGTTTCATGAAAAAATAAGAAACTTTGTACATGTCCGTCTGTCTGATGACGTTTTTTGTAGACATGATAACTCAAGAACGAATAATTCGATCGACTTCAAATTTTCAGGAAAAATCAAGTTCTATGAGGGAAAGATCCCTATTGTTTTTTCAAAGTAATCACCCAAAAATAAAAAAGTTATGGGGGGTTAAACTTAAAAAAAAAATATAATTATCATTTTCAAATAGAAAAAAATCAAAAGTTTTTCGTTTTTCGCTAAAAGAAAATAAAATAAAATAAAAAAAAAATTTTTTCAAAAATTTTTCGTTTTTCTCAAAAAGAAAAAAAAAGAAAAATTTTGAATTTTTTTTTAAGTTTTTTTCGAGGATTTTTTTTAATCTTTCGTTTTTCAAAGTAAGGATCTTTTGAAAAAAAATGTAAATTGTTTTTTTTTTCTGAAAATATTATATAAAAGTGTTTGGGAAAATGCAATATACAATTTACTGTGAATAATATGTAACGGCTTGTTTTATTTATGATCTCCTAACATCAAAATACATAAAAACTATGGCCTTTTAAAAGTGATGCATTTTTAGGAGACCATAGCTCCCTTAGGATTGATTTTTAGAAGTACCTGTTTATAAAGTTATTTTCTTAGTTTTTGATGTACATTCACGCTGCATCATTGAAATTTCGGTTTTCAACACTTTAGTATTTATTTTGTTTGGACTTTTTCAATTTCACCTTCAAATATTTTTTTTTTTAAAAACGGTTAATCCTACAGTATTACAACAAGAGTACCTTTTTTATGTAAGGCCTCTCCGTTTCGCACACCCCTGGTTAAAATAAGTACATGAAAATAACATACGAAGATGGGCCTTATTACTTACGTGCGAAAACTGGTTGCTATACCTCAAAGGGTTCCTGAGTTCTTAAATAAAAACCGATTTTTTTAGCCACTTTCAAAGGGGCTTATCTCCCTTACGAAGCATTTTTAGATAAATGTTTATAGGAACTTTCTGTCATATTTGCTGATGTACAATCACCTCTTAAAATTTCGGACCCTATTTCAAATACACCGTGTATTTGATATTTTTTTATTCTTTAAAAAAATAAATTGCCCCTTGCCCCTACCTCTATTGTGCCCCCTAGACATAACAACTATATACCAAAAATTATATGGGTTATGTTATCTATGTGTTGTAAATTTTAGTTGATAAATAATAAACCTTCGTTTTTACTGTTTTTTTTTATGAATTTTTTTATTTATTGCTATTTTTTATTGATTTCTAATTTCATTTCTCTCTGTGAAACTGCCAATAAGGACCTTTTGTGGCGTAATTTCCTATATATTTCGGGGTAATGGCCGTTCATTGATCAAATAACGAAAGGAACGAACGAACGAACGTGCTGAGTCAGATTTGTAAATGGGGTTGGGGAATACATAAAGAAGTAGGTAGGTAGGTTTGTGTCTGGTGCCCTGGCACACGTTTGAATTTTAATGAAAAATAGGGGTCGAACTAGTTAATTGTATGTAAACTACTTGCATAAAATGTTAGCACTAATTATTTAGTTTAGAGAAATACAATATACCTAACCCAATGCTTCAGAAATGATTGGTCGTAATTGTTTAAAATTTAAAACTTTACACTGTAAAAAATGAGAGTAAAATTAGAGTGTGATGTTAACATTCAATTTTAAAATTTATATGATTTAAACCGATTTTTTACCGGTTTATAGGAAATTTAACTGAACCTTTAAATTTGTCCTTTAACCCTCCAGTAGTGGCGCTTATTTAATGTCGTGAGTGGTGGCCCCAGTCTCGAAAACCGGGTTATCACAAAATGGTCATAATTACATTTTTAACCAATTGTTATAAAATATTTGTAAAGAAATATTAGCAAAAAGTATATTTAAAACTCTGTCCCCATTAGGATTTTTTTGTCCTCCTACGTCCAAACGTTTTTTTTTTTTTCAATATTTTAGTTTTAAAGTCATTGCATATTACGTTTTTCTATGTAAAAAAGATCTATACCATTTTTTCAGTGTTTAAGTGCATGTTTATATATTACTTATGGACGTATTAGTATATTATTTAATTCATACGTCCATGAATTATATCTGCCTCATGGACGTGTTTGAAAACGTATCATGAATCATATGTGATTCATGTGACAGTCAACGTGTTAACTTATTTTTATTATCACTTTATTATAAATATCAATAGTCAAAGAAAAAAGATTCTAGGTACAAAATTAAAATTTAATTCTCTTTAGTAATATTAAGTAAAAAATATAAAAATAAAAACAAAATTCCCTCTATAAGATAAAATAAAATTAAAAACATTAAAAACAGAATAAAATATAAAAAAATTATAATAAAAATATTTAAATGTTTAAAGTTAACATAAGTTAAATTCCACTTTATAAAACAAAAAGTGGTAACAAATTACCTTCTCAATGCAGTTTACTATCACTGCAAGTAAAATTTAAAAATCAGTTGGCGTCTTCTAACAGGACATGCACATTCAATAACTTCCTTAAAATAAGGAAAATATTTTGGCAGAACACAGAAAAAGTACCATAATAAAATGTTTAGTCCTTTTAAGATAATACGTGCCTCAACTGCATTATGTTATACCTATCTATTAATTTTGTTATGTTGCAGCAACAAAAAATGTACAACTATGTTTTTTACCCCATCCTCTAGGACTTGCATGACACGCCACTGCAACCGTTTATCAAATTTTTAAAGTCTCTTTTATTGCCCCAGTTTTAATGAATATTTTCTTTTTTATTTTTTTATATTTTTACTTCTGGTTAAGGAGATATCAGGATTTTCCTGAAAGTTGTCATTTTTTCAGTCAACTCAAATAGTACTAAATCAGCAGATTTTTTTTATTTGAAGCTCATGTCTTTTACTTCTTCTTCTACAGTTTCTTCATCCCGGGGCAACTTTCTATTGCCGTCTGCCGGAGGGTGATTTCGCAGAACTGCCGCCGGATGGAGTGACCCTATTTTTTCTTCTACTCAAGTCAATCAAACCCATTTTATGTTTTTGATAAACTTTATTGGAAAAAAACGTAACTCAAATTTAAAACACAGCATCAATCAAATTCATGTAGTACTTTTGGAGTTAACTGAAAAAATGACAGGAAAATCAGGAAAATCCTGATATCTCCTAAACCAGAAGTAAAAATATAAAAAAATAAAAAAGAAAATATTCATTAAAAGCGAAAGTAAGACAATTTGATAAAGAGTTGCAGTGGCGTACCATGCAAGTCCTAATACAAAAAAACTGTTTTTAATAATTCTAAATAAAAATAAAAGTAGAAAATGTTTAAGCTTTAAAACAAAAAAGAATCAGTCAAATCTATTAAGTGGTTTTCGAAATATTTGAATTTAAAAAATAGCAATTTGTTAGGGTCCCGAATTTAAAATCTGGCAATATATTAATTGTTTACCTAATGCCCTTTTGGCCAGCTATTATAATTATTAATAACCGCAAAGTGAATTTAATGCACTTATATTTTGTAGGGTCTCACCATACGGCAGCGGTTTTTTGGACAACCGCCGCGGCGACAGCAAGCTACCACTGGATGGAGTGACCCTAATCTTTTGTTCTTATGAAAAGTAGATCTAATGTATCATACATATGTATGTCATATGATAACATATCGTGTCATATTAACAACTGCTGGTCAAAATTCCATGGCCTTTTAGTTTTCATTACTTTTGCCCTGCAGTGTACTGCAAAAATTTTGACTGTATGCTAATCACAAATAGGGGATGAACTACATAATAGTATGTGGTACTTGCATGGTAAAACACTGGTATTAATTAATAATTATACTAGTTTCACTAGTAAAAAAAATGTTTTTTTAAGGCAAAAGTGTAAGATACATACTTACCACGACAAAAATTGACCCGCCGCGGCGCGCTGTCTTGGCTAGGGGAGGTTGGTAAAACTCTGTGTCTGTGTTGGTATGTCTCTTTAGTTCTATGTAATCCTTATAAATTTTGAAGGGAATTACCAATTTAAAAACTGTTTTTTATAAAGTTTCAAGACTTTATTTTACGTTACGCTACGTTCTTGTTGCAAAATATTTATCTCTATATTCAGGGTTATCAATAACTGGAATGCCAAAATTTAAGTGGTGGTTCTACATCCAAAAATATCAAAAAGTCCGAAAATGAGCCCTAGGGCTACGGCCCTTTAAAATTCTAATAAAAATAAGGTTTTAATTAATAACTCTCGTACCCTTTAAGCTAGAGTGACGAGCTTTTGCACTTATACTAGTATTAATAAGGGCAATAAGTTTATGTTAATTTATTTTTTTTTTATTTATCCAGAGTCGTGCCTAGACGGACAAAATATATGAGACTTAACACATTTTTGCCCCAAACTTTTTTATGTGTATTTTTTTGGATTTTTTGTAAATAATATAGATTACTTGAGTAAAAATATATCAAAAATGTCATATAGTGTAACACTGTAGGAGCAACCGTCTTCAAAAAAAGCAATTAAGTGGAACCCTTTTTGCAACCAAAAATGTTACTTTTTAAAAGGCTATTACTCCTTCAATATTAAATTTAGGTGTTTTGGTGAAGAATACTTTTTTGTTCAGTTTTAAATAAAGAATCACCCTGCAGCATCAAATCAAATCAAATCATCAAATTTTATTCGTGCTTTTTTTTGTTCCCCATTCAATATGTCATCTTCGAAGGGCCGTAAATCACTTAGGAGCAACCTTTATAGAAACCTTTTTCATATTTTTGGATGCGGAATCACCTCTTAAATTTTGGCATGCCAGTTAATGATCACCCTGTATATACTTTCAAGTAAAAACGTAATACATAGATAAAGAATTAAACAAAATAGCTAAAACATAAATATTGTTTAACTATATGATTTATATAAATATAAGCTACTACCTAGATTTTAAATCATTTAAATGTATATTTTTGCGCTATGTTAGCATATGATTTATATTTAATTTTTGTTTGTTTAAAAATACAATGCACAACATTGCTTTATTGGGCCTTTGGGAAATCTATGTACATGTTACAATTTAAACCGTTTATGAAAAAATTTTTGACTGCGTGCCTAAATTTAACTAAGCTTTAAGGCTTTTTATGATATTGGCAATAGTTAGCTAAAAAAATACATGCAGTAATACTGCTTTGAAGTATACACTATATAATACATATACACTGTATATACTGTATACACTGTATACACTGTATATACTGTATACACTGTATACACTGTATACACTGTATACACTGTATACACTGTATACACTGTATACTATACAGTGAAGGCCTCAAAAAATATACATGAAATATTAATAATAATATTAATAATGCATTTATTCCAGCCTAAAGGCCATATGACAAAGATAGTAATAACATAACAAAAATAAAAAAAAACAATAATTAAAATTAATTATAAATATTTACAAAGGTGAAAGTGAAGGTGGTTACAAGAGAAAAAAACAGAGTTTCCGCCACTTTTCAATTATGGGAGATGACCAAAATACATCAGATGAAACCAGTCCCTGCAAAAGTGAGTTTGAGCACTGTAGCAGACGATTTACAAAACTGGCAAGTCTTTTTCGACGCAGTGCATCTAAAGTATCTATGCGTGCTAAGGCAAACATCTCCGATGCACTGGTATAACGTGGGTGTCTATGTAAGATGCGGTAAGAGTCATTGTAGCAGATACGCAGTGCGCGCCACGATGCCATGGTGTGATCGCACCATAGCTCGCCCGAATAGAGGTTATAACAGTAGGTTTTAAACAGGAGATCTTTGACACTAACAGAACACTTTTGAAATTTCCTAGCAATCATGTTTGCCCGGACACATAGAGTTTTATAGTGACGTTGTATATCTTTGTTGTCACTCAGATTATCACACAGAAAATGCCCAAGGTATTTCATTTCTGGCACCATCTCAATTACTGCATTATTAAGAAATATCGGAGGAACACGTAGATTTCTATAAACTGCTGGCTTGAAAACCATTAGCTTGCTTTTTTCGGTATTGTATAAGAGGTAATGTTTTTTCGAGAAGTCTTCACATACCCGAACGAGCATACGAAGGCCCTCTAAAGACGGACTAAGAAGAACCATGTCGTCTGCATATGAAACACAGTTCACCTTAATACTTCCACAGTAACATCCTGCTTGTACTTTAAGAAGTAAGTAATGTATTTCATCTATGTATGCATTAAATACTTCTGGGGCTAAAAGGCTTCCCTGCCGAACACCATTGCACAAGTTGAATGTAGCTGAATTTGAGCAGCCCCAGAGGATAAATGCGTTTGCAGTCAGGTTCCAGCTTTGAATTATTCGGCATATGTAACGAGGAACTTTTCGTTTTAGAAGTATCTTAATAAGTGTGAAGTGGTGAACCCTGTCAAATGCCTTACTTAGGTCAAGAAATAAAGCATATACCGGTGTATTCTTACGTACGTTATGCGTAACTGTTTCTTTGACTAAGTAGGTGGCATCAGCGGTGCCGACATGTTTTTTAAAACCAAACTGGTTATCACTTGTATGGAGATATTGACGACATCTATTTAGAATAACCAGCTCAAGTGTTTTAGAAATCGAGGTTGACATATATTGCATATTTTAGTATAGGTTTTTATTAATTTGTTATTCTTTTCATTATATTATTATACTATTCACAGCGCCTGTGCTAGAATAGTATTATACGGTACTTTCGAAACAAACATTCTTGGATATAAATTTGTTTCATGAAAAAAATAAGAAAGTTTTGTTTTTTTTGTCCGTCTGTCAGTCCGTCCGTCCATCCGTCTGATGTTGCGATTTTTTTAGCACGATAACTCAAGAAAGAATAATGCGATGGACTCGAAATTTTCAGAAAAAATCAAGTTCTATAAGTAAGAGATACCTATTGTTTTTGAAAGTACAACCAAAAAAAATATGGGGGGTTTAATTTTTAAAAACATTGAAATAAGCTGAAAGAAAATTCCTATTAACGTAATTTTTTTAGGAAAAATTACTTTTATATAAGAATCAATTCTACCCATTTTAAGTTATGAGGGTTTGGACTTTTTAAACAATGATAGAACTATCATTTTTATTTTTTTTTATTTTTTTTTTTATTTTTTTCGTTTTTGGCAAAATAAATGTTTATATAAAACATTTTACTATTCCTTAAAACGACTTTTGTTTGATTAACGCAGTCGTCCCTCCGAAGTGACTGATCGATTTCGTGCTTTTTAGCACTCTTCAGAGCCACATATCGGTAGTAGGGACAACTACGAAAATCAAATCCTTTCCATATATCTCTATATGGAGTTTAAAAGTCGCTGTAAGGAAAAGCAAAAACAGCTAGCGACATCTACTGCTAAAAGCAGAGACTGGATAAACCTATCGACAGTCCAAAAAAGGAAGCAGTTATTGGTTTCAAGAACCTAATGCACGCTGTCGATAGGGGGCAGATTAATCAATGCCACGGTGGACATTGCCGCCAATTGAATCCTAAACGCTAGGAGGGTTTTGTTTTATATAGAATTTTTTAAATTTGTAAATATCAAACAATTTAATTTAGTTTAAAATAAATGTTGAAAAATTTTTTTAAGTTTTTTTTTTAATATTTTGTTTTTCAGTTTTTTTTTTGTATTTGGGAAAATGCAGAATATGTACCATTTACTGTGAATAGTATATAATGGAAAGCGTAGCATTACATATCTTCACGGCTTGTTATTATTAACTGACAGGAATATTTTAAAAAATGTTTCCTAAAAACTAAATTAAACTAAAAAAATCTATATAAGTGATTTTTTTTTTCTGTTTTTATGTATTAATGAGTACTCACTGTACTTTTTATGTACTTATCTGTATCAAGAAACAGACAGAGACTGTTTACTTTCGAAACAGCTGGTAACCTAAGACTAATGAAAAAACTCCAAAACAAAAAAAAATAAATGCGGTTGTGGGATAAAAAAATAACAAATTACACAGGGACAAAACCCAGATGAGACAAATATTTCTATGTTTTTGATGTTGCTAAATACGAATCTGGAGTTGGTTTGACTCTGTCAGGTCGCATTTTGTTGCTAACTTTAAAAGAGTGATAAAAACACATTTTATCACTTTTTTGAGGTGTAAATCGAAATGAGACCTGACCGAGTCAAACCAACACCAGATTCGGATTCAGTGACCCAAAAAACGTATAGAAATTTTTGTCTCGTCTGGTGAACAAGACTTTTTTTCGTATAGGTGCCTGTGCACATAGATAGATATATTATTTACCAATATAACATAATACATATGAGTACACAGAATAGGCAACCTATACTATATAAACTTAATCATGTTATAATATACATCTAAAAAAATAATTTAAGAATAAATAGTTTAAAATAAAATGTATGAATTCAGATATTAATATACATCACAATTAAAATAAGATTTTACATCTTTATTTTTGCATATTAACATATTAACACTAAACAAAACATATATCTTACGGTAACAATTCAATAAGGTAATTTTTTAGCGTGGATTTAACACGATTTTTACTACTAATGCTTAAAATTGTATGTGGTAGTTTATTATAAAATGTTATACCTTTATTATAGCAGTTATCTCTACTAACATTTATCCTAGAAAATGGCTGATATATGTTTTCTTTTTTACTTGTCTCGTACCTGTGAATGTCCTCATTTTTTATCAGTTCCATATTTTTTTCCCTAACCAGCATAAATAGGTTAACATTATATGGGGCAGGTACGGTTAAAATTCTAATTTTTTTAAATAAAGGTTTGCATGATTCTCTACTGGGACATCCCTTGATACATCTTAACACCTATCCAGAAGCTTGCATAAGAACATAAAACATAAGATTGCGATACCGTGATTGTAATACAAGATACATGGCGGTACATCCAATCACGCCATCGCATTGTTATGTACTATGTTGTTATGCGAGCCAGTGTATATGCCCTTAGTATTTTCTTTTGTAGTATAAGAACTTTGCACAGCCCCAATGTACAATGCCGTAGTTAATTATGGATTGTAAAATACCATAGTACAGGCACACCAAAAAAAAAGGTCTAGTACGAGACAAACATTTTTATATATTTTTGGAATCGCTGAATCCGAATCTGTGGTTAGTTTGACTCAGCCATGTCGCATTTCGTTGCTAACCCCAAAAAAGTGATGAAAGTTGAAACATTTTATCACTTTTTTGAGGTTAGCACCGAAATGCGACGTTTTTTTGTCTGTTTAATTTACAAAATTGGCGAAGGCGCCACCGTTGAAAATTCGCGGGCCTAATTATAAGCTTTCCTGTTGAAAAACAGATTTAAGGGCTAGTAGACTATAATACTGGCTTGTGCGTACGCAATAATAATTAAAAATTATAAACTAAATTATTTGAACTAATATTGTTTATTTTTTTCCAAACTTTCTGAAATTATTCAGACCGTTTTGCTATAATAAAATTGAAAGAATTTATTCTAAACAATGAACATCTAAATAAAAATTTTATATAAATTGGAAAATATTTACATTATATATTATTTTAAGGGACCAACACTTGCAAGCGGAATACGCATACCGTTAATATAAAGTATCGCCAACATCTCGGTTTGTTTGTAAACAAATAGTAGGTATATTCAGGCCTGAACAATAACAGTTACCAGTAACTGTTATTGTTGTCTCTGTTAGAACAAAGCTGTTCGAGTAAGACAGATAAATGTATATGTTGGCTACGTTTTTGTCAGTTTTTACAAATGAAGTGCCTATTCTAGAGAGAAGAGTTATTAGAATAGAATAGAATAGTTTATTAGTCATGTATGGCTATATAAAATAGATATGACAAGTCATACTTAAAAGCTAAAATACATAATGTTACTTAAAAATAGTACAAAAAAAAAAAAATGTAAATTTAACTGTACATACATACATTAAGTGTTAAAAATAAATAATGTTACATACACAAATAAATATAAAAATTAAGACAATACATATTCATTTACAGAATAAAAACATTTTTCCAGAAGAAATCTTTTAACTTCTTTTTTAAAATTGTTAGGATTAGGTATATCCCGTAAATTTTTTGGTAATTTATTATAAAATTGTATACAGTTGTATAACGGGGATTTTTTAAAAAAGCTAGTTTTGTGCTTTGGAATGCGCAAATCGAAACCAGATCTGGTAGGATAGAAATGCACGTCCGAATTAACTACAAACTTAGTATAATTACATTTCACAAAAAGGACGCATCTGTAAATAAACAAACTAACAACTGTAAGAATATTTTTATGTTTAAAGGTTTCTTTGCAACTTTCCCTAAACTCCAAATTAAAAATTAAACGCACAAGCTTTTTTTGTGCAATAAGGACTCTATCAATACTCTTAACACAACCCCAGCTGATTACATTGTAAGATAAATAAGAGAATGCTAAAGAGTAATAAATATTTAACAGTCCTGCCTCATTTAGATCGTCTCTCATCTTTGAAATAGCAAAGTAAGCACTGTTTAGTTTTTTGCATACAAAATTAATGTGACTCTCCCAAGAAAGATTGCCATCAAACATTACGCCTAAGAATTTGGTATTTTCACTAAATGTAATAGGTACATCAAAGTTGATAATGCTTTTTCTATTATAAAAATTAATAGCAACAGTTTTGGAATTGTTTAATATTAATTCATTTCTTTGACACCATGTTTCAAAGTCTTGCATTACTTGCTGTATTAAAGTACGTAGCTCTTCCAGAGATGCAGCAGAAAGTAAAATTGTTGTATCATCCGCAAACAAAATTATTAAACCATTGCGTATATGAAGGGGCAGGTCATTAATGAAGATTAGAAACAAAAGAGGACCCAAAATTGATCCTTGAGGTACGCCTAATTTTACAAAAAATGTTTTGGATTTAATTAATCTATCCAATTTTATAATGAGTTCCCTATTTGACAAGTAAGATTTTAGCCATTTTGAGATATTTTTTGGTATGCGCATTTCTGAGAGTTTAATATCAAGAAATGATGGGTGAATCGTGTCAAAGGCTTTAGTCATATCAAATTGTAGTTGTACAACATACTTTCCATCATCAAGTTCGGTGTAGACAAAATTTAGTAGATCAAACGTAGCAGTTTCCACAGATTTATTTGATCTAAAGCCATGCTGGGAAGAAGTAATTATATTATTGCTTTCTAAATAGTCATTAATGGATTTGTAAATCAGTTTTTCCATTACTTTAGAGAAGGTAACTAAGATAGAAATTTGCCTGTAATTATCTAATTCAGTGACACTGCCTTTCTTGTGAATGGGAGTGACTAGGGCTGTTTTAGTTCGTTGCTTTGAATACGCTCTAAATTTTACAATTTTTACTTATATTTAATCAATATTTATTACAAATATTTATTTTATACACGGTAAAATTTTTAACTTGTTTAAATTCGGTAATTGAAAAAGCTTATTTTTTATCAGAAAAATACTCGGACTGGTTTGGTTTTAAAGTTTTTTTATTTTTTTTTAATAAACGATTTCAATTATAAAAGCAACATGTTATTCATCCTTTTATTTGATCATGACATATATTTAAAGACTAACCTAGATCAATATAGGTTTTTATAAATCAATGTATTATAGGTTGTAGTATTTTTTCTATGGTAATTAATAGCATCGCTTTAATAACTTTAAAACCCTTTTGAAAATAAATTTTTTTTATTGAAAATTACCTAAAAGTCAATTTTTATATTTTCAAATTTACAGGAATATAAAACGTCAAGAAAATCTAAAAAAAGTTGTCCCAAAAAAATGTCGTTCTGTTCTTTTGAAATAAATGTCCGATTTAAAAATAGCTACAGTGTGGAAAGTGGCTCTTTTCCGCTACGCGTCATTCAGGCAAACGCAATCTAGTGCGGAAAAGCCTCTTTACGCTTCCTTTAGTAACAATATTTTTTCTACGAGCGAGTTAAAAATAAAATATGCTTTTATATATAAGTATACTAAATTGAATAAATTTTATTTTTATATATTTTTTCCAATAGAAAAACAATTAACAATTAAGAAATATAAACATTTTTATTATTTTATCAATAAATATATCAAGAATAACACGACAGAATTAATTTTTAACAGTTTTAACAATTATTTAAAAAAAATCTAACATTAGTTATTACCAATTCTATTTTGGTTGAACATTAACGATGAATTTGTTGCAGTTTTCATTTGCATTTGCCATTTCTATTATTCCTTCAGGTAACATTTCATCTTCTTCTTTAAGGTTCATCATTTACTTTTATAAGAACATGAACAAACTAGCTTAGGACGCTATGATGTTGATCGGTCGCCATGGAAACAAGTGTCTCAGCTAATAATGTTACACGTTTGTATAATCGAGCTACTTGTTTTTATGAAATAATTATGCGTGCGAAAAAGACCTTCTTTACACGCGCTCATCTTTCCTCACGCTCTTAGAAAAATTATTGGCAGACTAACATCTCTACTCTAAATTTCTCTACTCCCTAACATCCCTACTCCATAACATCCCTACTCCACAACAACTCTACTCCGTAACATCTCTACTCCATAACCTCTCTACTCCATAACAACTCTACACCACATTATATGCACTTTATTAGCCACTTAATAATAAATGAGCAGTTCAAAGAACAAAGAATCTTCTTCTTCTAGATTATTTTATTTTTTTCCTAGAAAACGTTTATCTTTAAATGTAAATCTAGAACAATCATAAATGAATTATTCTAAAAGCAACAATGACCGCGTACTCTTAACATGCACTAATATGTAAGTAATTAATAAACTGAATTTATTTTTGACAGTGACTTAGCATGACAAATATTCTTTTGAGTTAAGACAAGTGGCTAATCGAGTGTCTATAGTGTGGAGTAGAGTTGTTACTGAGTAGAGATGTTATGGAGTAGAGATGTTACGGAGTAGAGTTGTTATGGAGTAGGGATGTTATGGAGTAGGGATGTTAGGGAGTAGAGAAATTTAGAGTAGAGATGTTAGTCTGCCAAATTATCAAATTTTAAAATCTTTGTAGTTTGCGTGGCAGACTAACATCTCTACTCTAAATTTCTCTACTCCCTAACATCCCTACTCCATAACATCCCTACTCCACAACAACTCTACTCCGTAACATCTCTACTCCATAACATCTCTACTCCGTAACAACTCTACTACACACTATAGACACTCGATTAGCCACTTGTCTTAACTCAAAAGAATATTTGTCATGCTAAGTCACTGTCAAAAATTAATTCAGTTTATTAATTACTTACATATTACGCGGTCATTGTTGCTTTTAGAATAATTAATTTATGATTGTTCTAGATTTACATTTAAAGATAAACTTTTTCTAGGAAAAAAATAAAATAATCTAGAAGAAGAAGATTCTTTGTTCTTTGAACTGCTCATTTATTATTAAGTGGCTAATAAAGTGCATATAGTGTGGAGTAGAGTTGTTACGGAGTAGAGATGTTATGGAGTAGAGATGTTACGGAGTAGAGTTGTTGTGGAGTAGGGATGTTATGGAGTAGGGATGTTAGGGAGTAGAGAAATTTAGAGTAGAGATGTTAGTCTGCCAAATTATTCTATCAAATTTTAAAATCTTTGTAGTTTGGGTCACGTAAAAGTTATGTTACCAAAATGTGGCCAAAAGAGTAAAAACAAATATCTTTGCCACCCACCTAGAAAGGGTATCCGTTTCAGCTATTTTTAATTTAAACTAAAGTATTATTTTCTTGACTACTGTTATTACTTTTTTATGTGAAAAGTTAGTAAATAGTAGAAATAAATACTTGGGATTGAAACATAATTGTATTTCATTATAATTAGACAGCTTAATAAAGAATTCCTTTGCAATGTCTTGCGGTTAAATTGTCTTTTACAAACACACATCGGTTTTTATTAAGTATTGATTCTTTCTAAGTACTTATTAAATAAATAGTAAAAAGTAAATTATAGGAGGTAAATACTTAGATATTATTAAATGATAAACACTGAAATTTTCCTTTTATTAAATATTAATTTTATAAAATTATAAACTGAAACAAGACTATACTTAATTGCAAAAAAAACATGTAAAAATAGGTTATAACCAAGGTATATCAAGTATATCAGTATAACTGTATAAAAATATTTATCCAATACATACAGATAATGACACAATTACCAGCTTTATTTTAAATAGATAAACTCAATAATAACCCCCGCGTGGCTTTTACTTTATTGATAATTATTTATTTTACCCACTCAACTGTCACTTGTCAAATTATTTTCTTGTAAATGTTATTAAAATTTTTAATAAAAATATGAATTTCTAAGCTATTTATTGGATAAAACCTTGTATGGCACTCATGGGTAAACCGATATTGCTCTCTCGAAAATTAACCTGCTTGGCTGACGCCTCGCAGGTTAATTTTCTCATGGGCATTATCTTACTTTACCCACTAGTACCATAAATAACTATTTTCTACTTTATAAAAGCATCGATGTCATGACGGCGTTGCTTCCACTACCTCTTAATGCTACCGCTAGGAGTCTCCACATATTGTCTATCACCAACAACAGGACGTTCTTGGTCCATAAGTCTTACTGGCCGGTTAGATAATTCCCTGATTAACCAGCTAATTTGAAAGACATTGCCGGATTAGTAAAGACTTTTTACGCCTTTGGGAACAGTTTTCTTTTTAGATCTGTGACCATGTTCGTGAGATACAGTATTTATTTATGGCTTTCATGATGACGGATGCTACCATTCTTAGAATATTTTATCAAAAATATAAAAAAAAGTCCAAACTAAAACTGATATTAAAGCTAGTATGAAAAATAGAAAGTGGGGATGAGCTAAAATTAAATAATAAATACAATAATTATCTGGCATTTAGGGTTTATAAGATTTAATTTTTTAAACTTTAATGACGGTCGCTACAAAAATACACTGCCCAGTAAAAGAGCTTTCCCATTTTTCACCTCCGCGTTTAAAATGGATTTTTTTATTATCAGATTCACTTTCAGCAACCATAAAAACCTTAGTATACCAATTTTCACGAAAACTACCCTCTACTCCTTTGGGGGTGAAGTTAGAATTTTGTTATAATCAGATTCACTTTCAGCAACCTCAAAAACCCCAATACACCAGTTCTCACGAAAACTACCCCCCACCCCTCAGGGGGTGGATTTAGAATGTTTTATTATCAGATTCACTTTCAGAAACCTCAAAAACCCCCGATATACCAGTTTTCACAAAAACTACCCCCCCCCCCCCCTCAGAGGGTGAAATTAGAAAAAAGTTTTTATCAGATTCAAATTCGTCAACCCCAAAATTGAGGAAAATATTGAAATTATTTTAAAATATTTACCCCCTCACCCCCTAACATACCTGTATGCCAAATTTCAAATCTCTAACTTAAAGTGTTCTTAAGTTATCGTGCCCAAAATATTTCCCGGACAGACCGATCGATCGACCGACCGAGCGACAATTTTTTTTTTGCTTGAAATTGATTTATATCGACATAAAACGTCCAAAAACGCAAAAATACGCAAAAAAAAATTGAAAATTTTTGCACGAATACAAGGCTTTCCGAAATTTTGAAAATTTTCAAAATGGGAAAGCAAAATGGAAGTGGAATAAATCTATTAAATGTTTTGCCCGAATACTAGCAAATTGATTAAGGATTAAATTCAAACTTTATTATAGTATGGTTGGCATTGATACTAGATATATTTTTTTAAATTTTATTTTATGTTTAGTTTAATATATAATATACAGAGCGGTCCAAAAGTCACCCCCCCTCTTAACTTTTGAACGAGTTTAGATATCGACTTCAAATTTATAACTCTTAAATAAGACAACATAAACTATCTTTAAGCATATATTTGATACTTTTAGCTCTTAAAATGTGGGCAGGGGGCAAGGGGCGACATTTTTTTAAATGGAAAGGTGGGTGGTGTGATATATCATTTTAAAGCTTATAAAATTCTCCATTTAAATGTATATTTTTTATTTTTTTAAACATTTTTTTTTGGGTTTAAAATAAGGTTGAAAATGGATATTTTTGTCAAAATTTCTTTAAAAAATCCAAACAATTTTTTAAAAATGCTCAATTTCATAATGAAAAAAAGTAAATTATACTTTTAAACTAATTTTAGTTGACATAAATAAAAATTTACAAAAAAAAAAAACTTAAAAATTAATTTTTTTAGCACAAAAAACTGAAAAATCAAAACCTTAAAAAACATGTTTAAAAAATATAAAAATGTATGGTTATATAGAGAATTTTAAAGGCTTTAAAATGATGTATCACACGACCCCCCTTTCCATTTAAAAACATTTACAACCATGCCCCCCTGCCCACATTTTATGAGATAAAAGTATCAAATATATGCTTAAAGATAGTTTAAGTTGTCTTATTTAAGAGTTCTAAATTTGAAATCGATACCTCAACTCGTTCAAAAGTTAAGAGGGGGGGGTGACTTTTGGACCTCGCAACCGAGGACGCTACAAAATTTCCACCAAAATTTTAATTTTTGATTTTCAATTCATCTCAAAGAAACAAAAACAACAACTACAATTTAAATCAAAAAACTTACTTAAATACAACACTACTTAAATACAACAATACATGAATTATAACTGTAATTTCTTGTTTGGCCGTGTTTTGATTGGATAAATTTTGTTAGGGTGCGTTCATGCTGCGTAAAATATAATTTTTTGTGGCTATTATTGAAAAATAGATTAATTTGAAATTAGATATGTAAAATTTAGACCTTAACAATTATATTTCATAATAAAAGTATGGCATATAAATAATTTTAAAGTATGCACCTTGGTTTCAAATTCTATATAATGGCTGCAATGTTTCTATTTGTCCGATATGCGACAAATAAGTTTTTTTTATTTTTTAATAACGGACCTGAAACATTTGTTTATTCTTAAATAATTTAAATGAAAGAATTATAAAATACTTTGGCATACTTTGCAAGATTATATTCTCGCTCTGCCGGCCCGGGCCCTTAGTAATCATTCCGCCACTGTTTAATGGAGCTCTCTACAACTAGAATTATGAAACAAAAGAGGTCTACCCTATCTCTATCTCATTTGTACTACACTTTCCAGCCAACCAAAAAATTACTGTATTTGTTTTACACACAACAAATACAGTATTTATTTGGTTGGCCGGAAAGTGTAGCACTGAGCGGCACGAACGAACATAGCTAATGTGAATCTGTAGAATAAGATATTTCTACTAAAATTTAGATGGCGCCAGTAATTTCTTTAATCAATATAATATAGTTACACTTTTCGCCCGGCCAAGTAAATATTGTATTTGTTCAACAAAGAACAAATACAAAATTTGTTTGGTTGGGTGGAAGTGGGAGTCTTCTATCCTTTTTGGGTAGAGCTTTTGTCCCTGTCTAATCTAACGGGAGAAATCGCCATTGTGACTGCTTTTGATTAATCTAATAATAATATTTACACAAGTTATAAAATTAAATGACATGAAAACTGTTTTAACATTTATTTTGTTTACTATTTCATGCATTAATTTGATGAAATGTGTCTGATAAAAGTCATTAGTTGTAAACTTCTGGTAATTTATTATAAATATGACTATTTGTTTATATTTTGTTGATGGATGTTTTATATTATAAAGAATCAATTTTACTGGAATACTTTACCCAATAAACCATTTTAACCAGACACCATTTTTCAGAGAGACTAGGTAACTAACTACTTCAGGGCGAAGCCCCTCGACTAATTGTTTCCTTTGACAACAAACTTGATAGCCCAGTCAAATAACGAAAAATTCTTGTGTTAAATTGCAATAAATGTACACCGGCTGATATTTTAAAGGGTAGTACTGGATAGTAACAGAACACTCCTGTTAGTTTTTCACCGGGTGATTTGGGTAAGGGATGTCCGCTATTTAAATATTTTGAATAAATTGATAATTGAAAATCTTAAATTTTAGGGATGAGTGCGGTTATCTCGCTAAATATGCATCTTAATATAACAATTTATATAACCAGTTTTGTTAAGGAAAAAATTTCCACCAAGTTTTGTTTGGATCATTTTTTAAATATATTATTAACAATCGAGTTATAAATATTCAAATATGGCCATGTTGGGGTAAAATTGTTTTTTTCGATTTTTCAGCCAAATTATTCATTTGAGCAAACTTGTAGCTCTTAAAATTCTCTATAAGTTTTAAATATTTAGAATTTTCATAAGTATTTTGTTACGGTTACAGTGTGCGGTAAAAGTCGAGTTATGCCCTCTGTAACAGTAAGTACTTAAGTAAATACCTATGAAAATTTATAATGTATGAAACTTATAGAGCTACAAGTTTGTTTATAACCACTTATCTTCTGATGAATAATTTGGCCGAAAAATGAAAAAATTCAATCTCACCACCAACATGGCTTTTTTTAAATTAACTAATTAACTCGATTGTTATTAATATATTGAAAAAAACATCCAAACAAAAATTGTTGGAAATTTTCTCCTTAACAAAATTAGTTATAAGCATTTTTATCGTAAAATGCATATTAAGCAACTCATCCTAAAATTTAAGATAGCGGACACCCTGTGAAAAACTAACAGGAGTGTTCTGTTACCATCCACCATTACCTTTTAAAATATCAGCCCGTGTACATTTATTGCAATTTGCATTTATTATTTGACTGGACTATGAATGAAAACAGCCGAATTATTTTCACTTTGCGTCTGCGCCTGCGCCTGCGCTAGAATAATATTATACCGTTGTTTCGAATTTTCAAAAAAAATCAAACATTATCCTGGACAAAAAATGTTTGTATATAAATTTTTTTCATGACAAAATAAGCTACTTTTTTTTAAATGTAGGTCTGTTTGTCTGATATCACGATTTTTGTGAACACGATAACTCAATAACGAATAATCTTATCGACATGAATGTTAGGAGACGATCCCTATTGTTTTTAAAAGTAATCCCCTCAAAAAAAAAAGTTATGGAGCCTTAAACTTTTAAAAAAATCGAAAAAAGCTGAAAGAAAATTCCGATTAAAGTATTTTTTTTAATTTTTACTTTTATTATAAGGATCAATTCCACCAAAAGAAAATAATAAGTTTTTTTGATTTTTTTAATTTTATTTTATTTTTCGTTTTTTGCAAAAAGAAAATTTAATAAAAAAAATTGAGAAATTTAAGTTGTTTTGAAAACTTTTTTTATTATTTTTTTTTAATAATTTTTCTTTTTCAAAAACGATCTCTTTCAAAAATGTAATTTTTTTTGTTATTTTTTTTGAAAATTATTTTTTTTAAGTATTTGGGAAATGAAATATACCATTTACTGTAAATAATATATAATGGAATGCGTAACATTACCTATCTTCATGGCTTATTATTTTTTAACGTTAAAATAAAGAAAATACAACTAAATAAGAGTAGTAGGGTAATAAAATTACCTTACGTAAAGCAAATTTTTATCATTTTGGACTTTTTGAGATTCGGAAAATAAACTTGCCATAAGCAAACCAAAACAAAATATTATGAAATATTCTTAGTAGGATGTTATTGTTTTTTTTTTAAGTATCAATATGGTTGGAGAGAAAGAAAGAAGTTGACAAAAATACTGTTAAATAAGTGGTTAAAAAAACCTTAAAAAAATAGTTATATTTGCAATTTTGGCGAAGGCGTCACGATTGGTCAAAAATTTATTAGATATAAAATTATGATATAATCATTATTTTTAATAATAAACAAAACAAGTTATGAAAGAAATTGTATACAATGAAATCATATTTTAAATTTTAATTTATATAACATAAAACATATTAGTAAGGACAGACATTTTTAATTTTAAACAAAATTATAAAAATATTAATTTATCATTATATTTTCTAATCATCGTACAGAGCGCTGGCCCTCTTCAGTACCAAGAGCCAACTCTGCACGATGATTAAGAAAACGTTTTTAGACTTTATTCGCAAAATGAATATAGTCATTAGATTGATGTAGACTTGTGCGCTATCCATTGCTAGATGTAGACAACTACTCATTCCTCTCCTAGTCTAGAAACTTTGAATGGTATCAAGTTGAAGACTTGTGTGTCTCAAGCACATAGTACCGCTAACGAGTGGTTAGACGTAGAATTAGTAAGGACAGAAATTTTTAATTTTAAACAAAATTATAATAGTTATTTATGGTACTAGTGGGTAAAGTAAGATATTGCCCATGAGAAAATTAACCGAGGCGCCAGCCAAGCAGGTTAATTTTCGAGAGGGCAATATCGGTTTACCCATTAGTGCCATACAAGGTTTTATCCAATAAATAGCTTAGGAATTCATATTTTTATTAAGAATTTTAATGACATTTACAAGAAAATAATTTGACAAGTGACAGTTGAGTGGGTAAAATAAATAAATATCCACTCAATAAAGTAAAAGCCACGCGGGGGTTATTATTGAGTTTATCTATTTAAAATAAAGCTGGTAATTGTCTTATTATCTGTATGTATTGGATAAAAATATTAATTTATTATTCCATCAATCTATTTTCTAATCATCGTCTAGAGTGATATTGGTAGACTGACAGTTTCGAGTTGTTGGCCCTCTTCAGTACCAAGAGTCAACTCTGCACGCCGATTAATAAAACGTTTTTAGACTTTATTCGCAAAAGGAATATAGGCATTAGATTGATGTAGACTTGTGCGCCATCCATTGCCATTATAATACAATAAATATGACGGCTTTTTCATTTCTGTCAAATGACGATAAGCGGTATTTCAGTATCAAGGATGAAATGTCAAAATTTAAGCTCGAGAGATATTCAGTAAAACTTAAAATCGCAACCAAGAAAATTATAGCATTAATAAGGTAACTTTAAGGTAGAAATGCGATAAATTTATTACTTTACAACAATTAAAAAATAATTAAAAACCACACACATTAATGAAACATAAATCATTTCACATGATAATTTATTCCTACTATTTCAAGAATTGGAACCCTGTTGTACAATGTTGACCATATTTAATCAAATTAACGCGTTGCGTCAGATTTAAATTAGGCCATATCTATTGAATTATTTAAATGGGCTTAACCTATTAAATCAATTTATAACACGAGCAAAAACTCGTTTACCAATTATTAATGCATGTATCTATACTCTTCGTTAGAAAAGCAGTTTTTTCAAAAAAAAAACTTATCCGAGCTACTGTGGTACTACCTTACTTTTCTATGTCCAAACTTTCTACAAAACAGTGAAAAAATAAGAATTTTATAATGTAATCTTTATACATTTTCAGTTTTTATTTTTCTTTCATCTTTTAATATACAACTTGTGACCTTTTCCACTGAAAGTACACAAATAAGGAAAGACATCAATAATTCCTGGTAAATAGCAGGGAACACAGAGTCGGGACCCTCGTGAACAAAACAGGAAACACGGGTAGTTACTTGGTGTGATGCCGTCGGGGAATTCTCACAACTGTTGGCATTTGTTTGAAATTCGATTAAAAAATATGGGGGAATACTATGTATTCGAGTTCAAGTTAGCACTAGCATATGTTGCTGTAATAATTCAGAAATTGATTACGAAACTCTTAAAGAATATTGAAAAGCTAAACAGAGACTATTTTACAAACTTATAATAGACCAATCAAATCTCTTTATTATTTTACTTTTAACGAATCAGATTCGAATTACACTAATAATTTCACATGTGAAATTATGAAAACCATGGATATCTATCACATTAAATGTTGAATTTTAACAGTGATTTTACATTATATCTGTTCGATTACAAATTAGCGTGTATATTTATAAGCACTTTAGTTATTACTAATATACATATTGATCAAGAATCAATGATATACCGGTAATGAATGTATTGTTAGAATTGTTAAACATAATTTAAAGTGTCATTAATAAATAGTTATTTATGGTACTAGTGGGTAAAGTAAGATATTGCCCATGAGAAAATCAACCTGCGAGGTGTCAGCCAAGCAGGTTAATTTTCGAGAGGGCAATATCGGTTTACCCATGAGTGCCATACAAGGTTTTATCCAATAAATAGCTTAGGAATTCATATTTTTATTAAAAATTAATGACATTTACAAGAAAATAATTTGACAAGTGACAGTTGAGTGGGTAAAATAAATAATTATCCACTCAATAAAGTAAAAGCCACGCGGGGGTTATTATTGAGTTTATCTATTTAAAATAAAGCTGGTAATTGTCTTATTATCTGTATGTATTGGATAAAAGTTATTTTATTACTGTGTAATCTGCATAAAAGGGACTCCTACTTTCCTAGAATATCAACCACGAAACGCAACTTTTAAGACTAGCTTTCCTTTATGTCAAAATTAAAATGATAAAAAAAACAATGTTGTCAGATTATTTTAGAATTTATTGTTTTAAGTTCTAATAAATTTAGGTAATTGTTAATCTACGGAACAGTTTATTTTTTAAAAAAGTAATCGTTTTTCTACTTATTTAATTTCTTATAACTAATTTATAGGAAATCATAATGTTTTGGGAAAAATCTCGCAACGTCGCAGCACCAGGTAAACATTGAATTTTTATAATCACGCGCTTTTTAAAAAAATTAAAAATATTGGAAGCCATGACTTGGTACGGAAAACTAAATAATTTGCTAGTTAGTTTATAAATAGTCGAGCTTAATACGTACCACTCGAGGTAGTGCCATTTTCAGAAAATTATGGCCTTATAAAATAATTTTGCTGTAAAGTAATTTTTTTCGTTTATTTTTCGCCTTTAATAACTAAATAAACTCAAGAAATTACTGAGCAAAATTATTTTATGAAACCAAAATAAAATTAACGAAAATTTTACTACCTCTTCTGATATTACTGCACAGGGCCGTGTGTAATTTCTTTTTTCGAAACGAAAAATAAATTGAAAAAAAAAATGTTTTTGGTAGGTACCACTCGAGGTAGTGCCATTTTGATAAAATTATGGCCTCATAAAATAATTTTGCTGTAAATTAATTTTTTTCGTTTATTTTTCGCCTTTAATAAAAAAATAAACTCAAGAAATTACTGAGCAAAATTATTTTATGAAACCATAATAAAATTAACAAAAATTTTACTACCTCTTCTGATATTACTGCACAGGGCCGTGTGTAATTTCTTTTTTCGAAACGAAAAATAAATTGAAAAAAAAAATGTTTTTGAAAAAAAATTGTTTTTACCCCATACCCCAATCCGATGTTTACCAAAAACAATCCCAGCCTAGAACTTTGGATAATCAACATGTGGTCCAAATTTGAAGTCTTTAGCCCCAAGCGTTCTTAAGTTATCGTGGTCACACAGACACACAGACCGACAGACCGACGGAAATCATATGTTTTGGATATAAAACGTCTAGAAACGTAAAAAAAAAATAAAAATTTTTCGAATTTTTTTTACTAACTCAAGACTTTCCTTGGGGAGAGTAATATTTTGTCAAATGTATTATTTTTGTATTATAAGATAACCAATAGCAATAATATTACAAAAAACCCTCTGAAGAAAAAAACTTTCTCCTAAAACAGTGGTTTTAACTATGTCTGTATCATCATTTAAAGTACATAATATTGTTACATAACATAGAAAGTATAACACCACACTTTAGCTACACATATTCTGCCGTTTTAACCATAAACCGCTTATCCGTATTTATTTGGTAGGCCGTGAAAAACAGAAATTAGGCAACGCAGTGTGTAGTTTAAATGTGAAAAAAGCGTGGTTATTAATGTGACAAAAATGACACGTTGATGTACTATGAGTTAGACTTATATTTTTCGAAAACTTTCTGTTTTTATTGTAACTTTTTTAAACACTTTTGTGCACTAGTGGCGTTTAGCTTCCATTTTTCTTCCGCTTTTCTTGCCGTCTTTGCTTGTATTTCATCTGTTTATTTTTCCTATTATTTTTTACTTTCCATAATTTTTCAAAATGTTTAAAAAATAATTAAATGTCATTCTTAAAAAATATTTGACAGTTAATAAAGATATCACCTGATTTTTGTAAACCTTTAACTTAAACGAGTCAATTTTTGATTTTAGTTTTTTACATTTTTGACAAATGGACGATTTCATAGCATACTTGATAAAAATAAGCGTTTTTTGCTAAAAGCGGCAGTATTGTGTGCAGACATGCAGCAAATAGTTTAGGTGTGGGAAGCATAATGATATTTCAGGGAATTTAACAATTTAAATTTAAAAGCATCCCACGCTACTGAATTAAATTGAATTAGTTCTGCTAAGAAAATAAAAAGGAAAATAATATATAATAGTACACAAAGAAAAATGTTTCTTAAATCAAGAATATGTTGATTTGTATATAACGAAGAGAAAATATTCTCCGTTGATGCATACCATATTCTTATATAGTATTTATATTCTTATTTGAAGTAAAATATTGCTTTAAATATGAAAGGATAAGAATATTATATGCATCAACGGAGAATATATTCTCTTCGTTATATACCAATCAACATATTCTTCATTTAAGAAACATTTTCTGTGTGTAGTAGCTCTCCAAGCTCGGGTGGCAATCTCCGTAATGGCCCTAAAAACAGTTTTCGTCCTCATATCATACATTATTTTTTATTTGATTGTACTATCCTAATAAATAAATTTGTATTATAATAATGTTGTCAATAATTATTGACAACAATCTTAAAGTTAGAGTTCAAATGTTATCAGTTTTAATATTAATCAACCAATCAACATCGACCATTTTACTTCTCGCACTAGTGCGAAATGTCAAACTTTTCTTACAGAATAAAAGAGTATTTTTCGTCCTTGTATCATAATATAATATTTTTTGCGTTTTCAAATATAGAATGTCATGGAACTTTAAAAAATATGAAGTAGGTATTAAAACATGTCTGTCTGTCTGTCTGTACGTTTATTTGTTTGATGTTAATCTTATAATTTTTGAAGGAAAACCCAGTAAAAACATTATTTTAAAAAAGCATTAAGTAATTTTAATTCCGTGTTTTTTACTCAGTATGAACGGATTGAAATTTTAATAAAATTTAAGCCTCGATTTAAGCCATCATCATTTATAAATTTTTGTCATTCTATTGACCCTAAAATAATAAACGAGATTAACAAAAAGTTTAATAAAAAGTAATAAGAATCTTTAATTAAAATTTAATTTACATAAAATCAACTCTATAAAATATTTACAATGTACATAAACCTCAAAAGGGCCTTATTTTTTGGAAATGGCCCTGTTTTATAATTATTTTTTATTAATTAGTTTTCCAATGATACAAACTCTAAAAAAATTGGCACACATAAAATTTCACCCAAGTATTATGTTAAGTAACGTCCGAGCCGGTTGCACGATTGCAATGAGTTTCATTTTATTTTGAAGAGTTACATCTCCTTTGAGATTACGACCCATATATAACACTATCCCACAAAATTAAATTTTTGAAGCATAATTTTTTTCTGACATAACCTATCTTAAAGGATTTTTTCTCCTGATTCTGAATGTTTTTTCAGATTTGGGCTACGACCCCACAGTTTTTATATACAGGGTGTTTTAGAAAAACAAAACACCTTTTTTTAAATGACTGTAGAATTTACTTTTATGAATATTTTTTAATCAAATTCGGGTCACTTATAAAAAAGGATGTGCTTTTAAGACAGAAGATTTTTTTTAAATATCGACCTCTATCATAATGGATATACGGGGTATTCAAAAAAAAATAATTATTATATATTTTTTTAGCTTTTTTGAAAAATAAATTCGGTTTTTAGGCAATTAAATTTTATTTTTTAAAGTTTTTTTTGTCTTTATATAATGTCCGATATACCGGGTGTTTCAGGATTTGTTTTGGCACTTCTGGTTTAGCCGGAAATAAAAAGGGCACAGCTCCTCCATTTTGAAAGAAAAAATTTTGATTTTTTTAGGTTGTCCATTTACTATTCCTTTATACCTTGCCGTGTTGAATTTTTTTTTTAAAAATCCTTGAACCTTAAAAAAAAATAAGAAAACTAAAGAGACATAACTTTTTAAAACAATGCTTTGAGCGACCTCTACATTTTTTCAAAAATTATGAAAAAAATCAGGGATGATATTCTTACTCCAGTGAATAAATATGGGGGGTAAGACCTCAAAATTTTTCATTTTAAAATTTTGGTGGGTCATATTGGTGTTAAAATTTCCGACAAAGCGCACTTAAAATTGATGTATAGCCACTTCTAAAAGCTCTCCGTTAAAAAAATAAAAAACAAAACACAGCCAGATAAATATGGAATGTTTTAATTTCCATTAAGTTAAAAAAATCCATCTTTAGAAAATTTGAAAGTAAAAAAAAATTTTTAGTCTAAAAAAAAATCGGTGGATATTTAAAAAAATCAGAAAAAAAAGTATATTTTCGTTGTGGGACAGTGTAATTCTTTTTAGTTATTTGTACTTTATATAATAGTCCAATGAGAAATAGTGTTTTATTGCACTATTTTTACAACGCTCTGTGGATTTTTTAAGCTCTAAACTAAACACAATTTACCATAACTATGAAATACAGAATTTACTTACCTTAACTTATTTATTTATATTTATTTATTTATTTATATTTTATACTCGTACATGGGACCTTAATTCAAAGGTATTTTAACCACAGGAGTGGCAATCCAACTAAAAATTTAGATCTCAAACTTCCAACAGGAGCTCAAAATTGTGTTTGATGTATTTACTCTTCTCCAAGATGTATGAAGGAACTGGGCCAAAGCGCCTGGTATTCGGTTCAATCTTCGTTTATTTTTGGACTTTTTTTTTGTCGAAAATAGAAAACTAAAATTTTCCTTCACGTAATAATTAACTAACGTTAGTTATCATAAATGCATGTTGAATTATCAATAATTTTTTTACTGTATTAAAAAAATATTTTGCTTGGCAATTGTTTGAGTGCATTTTTCGTGTTACAAAATTTCGAGACCGCAGGTCGAGGAGTTTTGACGAAAAATGCACGAAAACAATTTCCTTAAGCAAAATGTTTTTTTTGTATACAGTAAAAAATTTATGTATAATTCATCATGAACGAATGGTATTTTGAAAGTCTATTTCACAAACAAAATAAGGAAGTATATAATTTTACCATGTTTAATGTTGTTTCATATTTAAATTAAAAATATTACTTTACAACTATAATTAAAAATTTAAATATCAAATTTGCCGCGCCAAACCACGATATTCGCGAATGTTGTCAAGTCTAAATTTTTCTTGAGGGATATTTTATAATTGAGATTATTCCAATAAAATAGTTGTTATCATATATTTTAGCATTTAAATAAAGATCATTGCTGTTTTTGTTTAAAAAGTTTAGTTTTCAAGTATTTAAATTAGTAGTAGCCTGTTTTCAATACCAAGCAAGGTAATCTATCTGTTGATATACTTTGTAGATCCAAGTACTTTTGTTAATATACTTTGATACCAAAATTCAATTAAATAAATTAAAATTTATGAATATCGGTGAATTAAAGCTTTTAAGATGGAAAGTGCATAAAATATAATATCTAAAATTGCAAAGTTTTGATTGGCCTATATATTGTTTGTGAAATAGTCGTTATAATAATTTTATATCTTATCACGATTTATCCGGTCTCTCTTTTTTTTAATTTTAAATTACGAACTTTTGCTAATGAAACAAATCGGCATGCCGCGGCACCTTGGATAAAAATATGAAATATAAACTCTGACAAGGTCCTTTTAGCACGAGTAAGAAAATGGTTCCCAGCAAGGGATCTATTCGATTTTTTGTCCATTATTCTGTAGAATCCAGGCAAAATAATATTTCCATATAATAATAAAAAGCCTATTTTAAAATTTATTGGTAAGCTTACTATAAAGAAGCGGCTTTACTAATTTAATTATTTGCAGACGCATTTCAAAGGCGTTTGTAAATTAATAACATCACTTTTATGTTGAAATTTATTAAAAGTTATAACCCTTCACATAAAATCTTTTTTTACGAATACTTTTCATTTGGAAGTTTAAAAAAATAATTGGTATGTGATAGCATTTTAATTTTAGAGTTTATTTAAAAATATTTATTTCTTTTAATCTAAAACTAGCCATGAAGATATGTAATGCTACGCATTTCATTATATATTATTCACAGTAAATGATATATAGCATTTTCCCAAATACTTAATACTTAATTTTCAAAAAAAAAAATTCAATTTTCTGAAAAAAAAAGATCTTTTCTTGAAAAAAAGAAAAAAAAATGGTTAGTTAAGTTTAACCCCCCATAACTTTTTTGTTTTTGGGGGGATTACTTTCTAAATTGGTAGAATTGATCCTTATAATAAAAGTTACTTTAATCGGACTTTTCTTTCAGCTTTTCTCGATTTTTTTTTAAGTATAATAACTTTTTTGTTTTTTGGGGGATTAATTTCAAAAACAATAGGGATCTTCCCCTCATAGAAACTAATTTTCCCTAAAAAATTTAAAGTCGATTGGATTATTCGTTCTTGAGTTATCGTGTTCCCAAAAATCGTGACATCGGACAGACAGACGGACATTTAAAAAAAAGTTGCTTATTTTTCCATGAAACAAATTTATATCCAAGAATTGTTTGTCTAGAACAATTGTTGATATTTTTTGAAAATTCGAATCTACCGTATAATATTCTAGCGCTGGCGCTGTGAATAATATAATAACGTTTTATTTAAATATAAACAACATAGTAAAACTGTAAAAAATAATTCCTGCAATTTTAATTTTAAAATTTAAAAGAAAGTTTTAAAATTTTGCCAAATTTCATACCCTAATTATAAAATAATATTGTAATTTTAAGACTTTATTTTAGCATATACAGTGCAACCCCGTCAATCCGGACCAATAAAAACCGCGGTGGTCCGGATTAGTAAAGAATTCGAATTACTGAAGCTGGACAGTTTTTGTATTAAAAAGTAAAATATTTAATACAAAACATCTAGAAAATAGCACATGAACCAAAAAATATGTAGAAGCATACTTATTGAATTTTATATTATTTTGTTAGTTAATTTGTAATTTTTTTTTTGGTCCTTCTCTAGAAAAGGCTTCTTTGATAATCCGGCCAAATTCTTGACCAGATTATCGAAAAATCCGATTTATCGGACGTTCAGTAAATCGGATTTACTGAATGTCCGGATTATGGAGGTTGCACCGTATGTTTAAATATAAGTAAAGGGTAAATTTAAAGATTCAGTTAAAATTATTATAAAATATTAAAACAATCTGTTTAAATCGTATGAATTTTATAACTTAATCTACCATTTTTTAGAATGTATACACTGTTTCCTATGCACTTTATTTTAACAATAGATAATAGATAATTATCTATCTATCTAAAATTATTAACCAGTGTTGCCAGTAATTACTGGCATTTCCAGCAAAAAAAAACCTTAAACGGCGATTGCCAGTAAACTTGCCAGTAATGTATTAATGCCAAGAATTTGCCAGTAATTTTCTTCTTTTTAAAAATTTTCTTCTTTTTAAAATCTCATTTTTTATGTATTTTTAAGTAATATTTTTATATTCTTTTTTATTCCCTATTTGTAATTGGGCTATCCTGTAAATAGTGGTAAATAAATAAATAAATAAATAAATTACCAGCCGAGAAAATTTGAATAATATTACATTTAGAAAAAATTCGCCTGCGGCGCTTGGTCTTTCTTGCTTTTTTCATGAAATTTTAAATTTTAGAACATTTTTAAAATTAACAGTCCAATTTGTAAAATTTTTCGCCTGCGGCTCTGAGAATTCTTATTTTTCTTTTTTAATTTAAGATTTTCAAACTATAGCATAGAATTCGTGAAAATTTTGCGGCAGGAAAAAAAGCGACGTCACGTTTGCGACTGACGTTATAATTGCAATCGGCAACCCTGACTGTAACTTAGATGACATCTTATTTTGAGGTTTTTTCTATTTATAACAATTTTATACAATACTTCTGCATAAATTTCGGCGTAAGTCGGTAGATGACACTACTTGTTGCAACTGCAATGGTCGAATCAAGCATTTTGAGCTACCTTACATAAAATAGCACAGTCGAAAAAAAAGGTATTGGGCTTGCATACGTTTGGATGGTTCCCAATTCTCGAACACAACCCAAAAAATAACAGAAGTTAGTGGCCAATTATCCAGAAGGAAAAGCCAAAAATTAATTTGGAATTTGAATTGGAACCATTGTGATCGAGTCTCACAATGCACTATGGGCTGAGAAAAAAAATGGACTAAATCTAAATTATTGCATACGAGTATTGTTGATACCATTGATTTCGAATATTATAGTGAAAAAGCTGAAAATAAATTTCCGAACCACTAGTGTGGTTCATTTTTTATTTTTTTTTAGATTTTGTTCAAATTTGGTATACAGGCTCTTTCTAGGAATATTAACTTAGACCAATGGTTAAAACACCAAAAATCAACATATAGTTATAGTTTATAATTTTTATTTCGAAAAATTGTACATAAGCATGGAAAGTCCCAAATAAGCTTTTAGCTGGTGCTAGGAGCTCTTCATTAATTTTGAAAAAAAAAATATTTTAAATGTTGACGTTTCATATTTTTCACATAAAAATTTTAAATCAATTGTTCCAAGCTCCACCTTCATTTCCACAGATTATCTCCTTCATTTTATCCATTCTCAACCATCATTCCAAAAATAATTTAGCTTCTTACAATAATTTAAAAAAAAATGACATGACATTAATTGGGTTATCGGTTTTTAGAATCTTGTCATAATTACGCGAAATTAGGGGTATAAAGTAGTCTAAGGTCATCGATTTTAAGGAAAGGACTAAACTTAAAACACCTAATATGACAAAGCTCATATGTAAGTTAAAAATACAGTTTAATATCCATTTTAGTTAAAATATTCATTTCAAGGTGGTCAGAATTCAGTGAATTGAATTTTATTGTCCAGTTATAGGATATATCTTATATTAGCTTTAGTGATTTCCTAAGTTAAAAGAAATAAAAGATAAGGTGGTTTTAAGTATGCAAAAAGGTCATTGATACCTAAAAATTTAAATAAAATTGTAAAATCTTTAATTTCAAAAATTGGCATCATTTGCCAGACTCAATATTTTATACATCCTTGTCTTCAATTATAGTAGTAATAATGTATATAAAAAAAGTTGCCATGTTTTAGAAAAAAAAAAACTAAAATTTAAAACATTATTTAAATGGTCAAACTTTATTAAATAAATAATTATAATTTATAAATTATGATGAGTTTCATCAGAAATTTTATCTTCATCATCTTCATCACCAGTATGCGTCTTTTTTTATAGGGACCTGAAACCTGGAATATACATAATCTATAAATTATAATTATTTATTTAATAAAATTTGACTATATAAATAATTTTTATAAGTTTATAAATTTAGTTTTTTTTCTTCTAAAAATGACAAAAATTGGCAACTTTTTTTTATAGTTTATTACTATTTACTATAAGTGAAGATAATGAGTCTGGCAAATGATGGCAATTTTTGAAATTTAAGATTTTACATTTTTATTTAAATTTTTAGGTTTTAATGACCTTTTTGCATACTTAAAACCACCGTATCTTTAATTTATTTTAATTTAGAAAATCACTTCAATTCATGGAATTCTGACGACCTTACATATTTTAACTAAAATGGATATAAAACTGTATCTTTAATTTCATTAAGCTTTCATTAAGTGTTTTAAGTTTAGTCCTTTCCTTAAAATCGATGACCTTGGACTACTTTATAGCCTTAAGTTCGCCTAATTATGATAACATTCTAAAAACCGATACTCCATATTGGCTCCGCCATTTTGATTTTTGGTGTTTTAACCATTGGTCTACGTTAATATCCCTAAAAAGAGCCTAAAAAGAGCCTGTATACCAAATTTGAACAAAATCGAAAAAAATAAATAAAATAATGAACCACCCTGGTGGCGCGGAATTTTTGTTTTTAGCTTTGTCACTATCATAATATCTCATATTATGAGAAATCAGCAGTGTCAAAAATACTCTTACGCAAAAATTTAGATTTTCATCTATTTTTTTTTTTTCAGCACACTGTGCAATGGTAAGGTATGTCCAACTCTTCTTTAATGTATTCTTTAATTGAAATACAATTAAATTTGTAATTCACTTGACTAGATACACTGTTGATTTAGAAATCAATTTTCTGTTAAAATATACTATCTCGGAATAAACATAGATACACTTTACAATGAAATTCGTAAAATCAAATTAAATGGAAAGCTCGCTACGATTATGGGATTAAACTTTCATTATACCAGTATTTAATATTTGAACAATGACATATGAGTACGATTAATCAATAAAAAGCAGATATATTCGTATTCCATAGGATACTCTTCGTAAAGTTTTAAATTATACAGAGCGCCCTGGAGAATGGCGAACAACGAGCTGACAGACTGATGTTGGGATACATAATCAGTGACATGTTGACCTTAAGCTTATACCGTATACGGTATGAGTTCAATCGCAAGTGTGCAGTGGCAATTACGGACCGCCAAACCTGGACATCAGGAGGACCAGAAATGGAAAATGGAACGATCTGCTACTATACAGATGGGTCCAAAATGGATTCGGGAGTTGGTGTGGGCCTAGATACCAACTGTCGATACCAATATGGAAAACTCCATCCACTTTATAGGCGGAAATATACGCCATAAAAATTTGCGCTTAAGAATGCCTGAATAAGAGCAAAACATGGCAAAAAATATGCATATTCTCGGACAGCCAAGCAGCTTTAAAGGCACTAAGTTCATGTGTATTTGGTCAAAGCTTGCCTGAGAATGCTACGAAACCCTCAAACAACAGGCAGAAACAAACAAGGTTTCCTTAATGTGGGTCCAGAACACGAGGGCGTTAAAGGCAATGAGGCTGCAGCCTCTATGGCCTAAAATGAGCATGCTCTCAATGTACTGACCCTGAACTTTTCTGTGGCTTTACCAAAAGCCATCAGGTAGAGGCAATAAAGAATGGGAAACGAAAATCAAAACTCAATATTGGAAAGACCAAAACTTAAGACAATAAAGACACTCAATCTCAGCAAGCCGGAACTAAAGACCTATACAGGGCTGTTAACCGGACACTGCCCTTTAAAACATTATTTGCAAAAGGCTACAATATCTCACACAGGTATACCCAAGACCAGCAGATATATCCCAAATAGCCCCCAAAATACTCTTGAGCTTCTTTGGGAGCCTAAGGTTTGATGTGGACTAAATTATAAAGGGGTTTTAAAATAGATCTCATTGGTCGCAGTGATTTGAAAGGCACTAAGTTGCCTCACAACCCCACTTGTATTGTATTGTAAGCCAAAGAAGCTACAAGTACATTGCTACAGAGTAGGCAATGATTTTTGCCAGTGACCGCTTTAATATAGCTCTGTAAATAATTCGTTTTTGCGAGAAATAGTCACTGACTATTAGTCTGTTACGGCAAGTAAAGTGAATTTATCGAAGTTATCCCATCTTCGGAAATGTGTTTTTCGATCCCAGTTATCATTTTTCTAGAAAATTAATTCATAAAATTTGTTTTACATGTTATAGTTTTCTTTGAATAATGTCCGTCACAAAAAAGTATGTACTATCGGGATCGTCTAACAAACTATGCAGTTTATTGTTACTGTTAAAGTTTATTTAACATTGTTTAACAAAAACAATTTCATTTCGTGAGTTCAATGGAAACAGTAATACTCATCAAAAGCTGTCAAATCACTACTGAGCGCTATGATCAGTTTCGATTGACAGATGTCGCTGGAATCATTCCTCATCAACGTTTTGAGATGATTAGTTTTGATTGATTTTAGAAAAGCGCGGGAATGTACTTTTTGTGAATATTTGGTTGTGACAAGTGGCAGATATTAGCCGTTCAGCAGTTTGCTAGTAAAGCTTCTCATTTGATGACTTTAATTAGTTTTACTGAAGGCACTAATTAGCTGTGAATGCTTCTATAATATGTAGATCTTCTGTTACCATGATCAGGTTTATCTGTAGAGCTACTTTATCTCATTAATCCTTGATAAGGAATAAACAGAACTGTTTCTCGGATCTGCAGAGGGGGTGATTTACCAGTTTACTAAAAATTATTTAACAGTGACTCGTATTTAAAAAACCGCCACAATTTGACAGATTACACATTCCAGAAAAGTTAAATTTAAGTAGAATTAATTCCATGGAATTCACCAGATAGCCTAAAAAGCAATAACAACTTATAAAAATGTGATTTTCTCCGTAATGTAAGCAGATGATTCAGTTTTATAAACGTCTTCGAAGTAAAAAATAGTATAAGAAGCTACTGGAAGATAAGCTATTTTTTTAACTTTAGTTTCTCCAGAAGAAATTTTAAGCAAAATAAAGTAGGGCAGTATAGAAGCTATAATTTTGGACAAAAATGATCTATCCGAAATTAGGCAACTGATTTTTAGCTTAGAAATTTGTAAAATGTTCATGTTTTCAAATTATTTAATTATGACTAGTGAATCAACTTACCCAACACAAAAACACAAGTCCTTATAACGACTTTTTATAAAATAAATAAGCATGCGAATGCAACTGATAAAACTGCCATTTGCAATTTAAACGAGTTGTACTGTCATCTAACGGGGAGAAGCTCTACCGTTACCATATTACAGGACGGATTTAGTTTGACTTTTGGCTTGACATAAAACTTTTATGATAAAAGTAGGTTCCTGTTTACCTCTGTAGAAAGTATCTTAGATACACTGCTATCCGAAATTAGGAAACCATCTGAAATTAGGCGTCCTTCCTCTAGTGGTTCCAATGTCTAGACCTTCCTTTACAAGAATTTATCGTCCGTTTTCTTTATGAATTTTCTGGTCTTAATTTTGCTAGGGAACAGTGTGTAAATTTGTATTTTTTTATAAATCCTTATTAATAGGATCTTATTATTCATTCTGGGATAAATTTCGCGCAAAGAGGCAAAAAAGTCAGTGCGGCTATACAATTTATTTTTTGCCTAAACCGTTTTTAGAATATAGGTACTATATTTTAAGCGAAATGTTCGTTACACCCGGCTTTGGAGTTTATTAACAGATAAAATTTCAACTTTATTTAAATCAAAAAAGGCAAAGGTATGTACCTAAGTATATCAAAGGACGTAAGTTTATGGGGCCAGTCAGGCAAAGCTATTGTAGATGTTATATAAAAAAAAAAACAATCTTATAATAAACGTGTGAGTAAAGCTTTTGTAATAATTTGCTTTTTTTGCCCTCCCAAATATTTACTATTATTCTTGATTAAAAAAGATTTAAGACTAACAAAGAGAAGATTTTATGCAAAAATAAACTTATAAGAAATGTGTGGGTGGCCCTTTTGATAATTGTATCGCGTTAAATCCACTTTTAGCACATTCTTCTTTTATGACGGTTTTTATATTTTGTGTATGAGTTCCATCCATGGGTGAACTCAGAATCCAGCCATCTTTGTTAAATCCTATATAAATAGGGCCCTGAAATCTGCCAAATCAAGCAAAGCGTGTTAGATTCAACGATGCAAGTATTCGAGCAAACCATACTAAATTCTCATTACCTAACACTTCATTTTTCTATTAATATTTCTCATCATGTTGTTCCGTATTAAACTAGATACTTTTAAACTAATTTTTATTGATATAAATAAAAATTTACAAAAATAAATAAAAAGTAGCATTTTTTAGCAAAAAATGGAAAAATGAAACCATTAAAAAAATGTTTAAAAAATAAAAATATATACAGTTAAATAATTTTATTAAAATAATGTATCACACGACCCCCCTTTCTACTTAAAAAAATGTCCCCCCATGCCCCCCTGTCCACATTTTAAAAGCTGAAAATATCAAATATATGCCAAAAGATAATTTGGGTTTTCTGATTTAGGTGTTTTAAATTTAAAGTCGATATCTCAACTCGTTCTTTTGAACGTTAAGAGGGTGACTTTTGAACCACACGGTATAATATTTTAAATTACACCCTCTTATTTTTTTAAATTCCCTTAAGGAGTTCAGTTCTGTTTTTTTAAGGTATATTGTTACAGTACTAAATTAAAAAATATATAACAATAATACTGTTCCCAAACAAACTCACATAAATCCATACATGAATCAAGCAAATTGTGAGAAATTTAGATTTATTAATTATAACGGGTTAAATTCAAAATAGTTTTTTGTACAACATCCAAATGGCTTACAGTAAATTCACAAAAATTTGATTATTATAACTTCTTAAAAATGTCATCGTTCCCATAAAATTTTAAAGGGACCTAACGTGACAACATTTTCACGATTTACTACAATTCGGTGTATATGGATTTAACCCGATTTGCGTGCCTGCTCTACAAATAAGGGTATTGTTTAGGCCCTTATTTCAAGTTTGTTTTTTGTTGAAATCTGAATAAAACGATGTAAACAATCAAACACTATTAAAATATAATTGATATTATATTAAATTAATCACATTTTTGTAAAAAAAATAGTTTTGTGGCTTAGGTCTTTATATTAGTTGCACTCTTCATATGTTAAATTTGTGACTAAATTCAAATTACAGATTTAAAAGATCCAAAAAATTTAA
This sequence comes from Brachypterus glaber, assembly GCA_958510825.1. Lineage (NCBI taxonomy): Eukaryota > Metazoa > Arthropoda > Insecta > Coleoptera > Kateretidae > Brachypterus > Brachypterus glaber. The sequence goes on from OY294046.1 coordinate 36,308,144, forward strand.
AATCTTTGAAAAAAAGTCCAATATTTTTGTTTCATTTTAGGTTTCTTCTGTCAAATGACTATTTAAACAAAAATCAACAAGAATTTATTTTTTTTTTAATTGAAAGCATTTGGCCTTAAAAGCCCAAAAATTTCAATTCGATTCGATTCGATTAAATGTCGATTAAAAAAAAACCTTTAAAAAAATATTCTAAATGGTTAATTTTCTAGAATGCTCAAAAGTCAACTAATTTTTGTATTTAAATAATAATAAAATAGAAAATTTTGCCTGTGGTGCATATCATTTGTATCGGTTGAAAATTCGCAAAAAGAAGAAGAAGAAGAAGATTAACATTTATTTTGAACTAATACATAACTCACTGGCGCCGATTGCCTTTTTCAGTTAATTAATAATTGAAATTTGTCGAAGGCGTACTCCCTAGATATATCGGTTCGAAAGTCAATTAAAGCCGGTGGTTCCCTCTACTACTAGCCCACACAAGTCCTGGACTTAGGAGATGCTTAATTAAGTAGAATAGTACGAGGTTAAAAATAAACATAAACATAAACATACATATTCACAATTTTTTTTAATTGTGCACTGGGAAAAACATATTTTTTTACTGGAGCAAAACTTTCCTCGGGAAAGTAAAACTTCTGTTTTATTACTGTATCGAGATGACTCTTGGTACTGATGAGCCCCAGTAGGGCGAAACTTCAGTCTACCAATATCATTCGATACTTTTATTGTATACCAAATCGATGACTCTTGGTACTGATGAACCCCAGTAGGGCGAAACTACAGTCTACCAATATCGTTCGATAATTTTATTCCAACCCGAATCGAAGTGGCTCTTGGTACTGATGAGCCCCAGCAGGGCGAAACTGCAGTCTACCAATATCAGCCTCGATACAGTATTTTAACTAAACTTAATTCATTACTACCTTTCTTAAAGGTCCACAAACGAGTATAAATAAAACTAGACTACGACAGTAGTGTCCTTGTTAAACTGATACAAATTGCACTAGTTTAGGGCGGGTTTGGATCCACAGTGTGTCCCCGGATAGGTGAAACGACTCTTGTAAAAGATAAAAAATTCTCGATTTAAATTTTCATGTTTTGAGGTTCAGCCCTGCTTGATTAAAGATTAATTTATAACATAATTTCAGTTTTGAAAAATTAAGTATGCCTTGGAAGTTCCCAAAAACCCTATTTTTCTGTAGAGTAAAGTGCCTTTTATGTTGCAAATACAACAAAAAGTTATGAAGAAAAGTTGTTTAGAATCAAAATCTAGGCCCCTATATCAATTTTCAAAATCCTCGGTAAACTATGATTTTTTAATTTTTTTTTATTTTTGTTCCAATATAGCTTTTTAGTAACAGATATGTCAAAAATTTATTCAGAAGTTGCTTAAAATTAAAATCTAGGTCCGTATACCAAATTTCATAATCCTCGGCCAACTTTAATCTCTCACATTTTCTTGTAATATTTCATTTCCAAATCAAAGAATTTTACTTTTAACAAAGTTGGCCGAGGATTTTGAAATTTGGGGCACGGACCTAGAATTTGATATCAATCAACTTTTCTAAATAACTTTTTGTTACTAAAAAGCTACCGTGTTGGAAAAAAATAAAAAAAAAATTGAAAAATCATTATTGGCCGAGGATTTTGAAATGTGGTATAGGGTCCTAGATGTTGATTCTAAACAACTTTTCTCAATAACTTTTTGTTGTATTTGCCACATAAAAGGCACTTTATAGAAAAATAGGTTTTTTGAAAACTTCCAAGGCATAATTTTTCAAAACTGAAACTATGTTACAAATTAATCTTTAATCAAGCAGGGCTGAACCCAACAAAATTAAAATTTAAATCGGGATTTTTTTACCTTTTACAAGAATCGTTTTACCTATACGGGGACACACTGTATGTCTTTTTTAATATAATAATTTAATAGGGTTAAGGACATTCCATCGTTACGTACGTTACCTTCGTACACCTTAATTTAGGTCCCAGAAAATTAACCGATTGTTTATTTACTTGTATTTTAGGTTATAAACCTTACAGGCACTTTCTTTCACGTTTTAGTTTATTTATAAATTTAAAAATCAATTAGGTAATGTGCGCGTTACGTACGCTACAAAATTTGGAAGTACACGTATGCAATTTTACTTAAAAGTAAATGATAATGAAAATCTGCTAATCTGATTTTATTTCTTTTTTTTTAAATATGTTTGCTTAATTTGTGAAAGATTTACTTTCTAGTCGGCATATGGGATAATAAATCAATAAATAAATAAGATTTTCAGAAATTATTATAGTTGTTTCGTATGTTACAAAAAAATGTTTCGTTACCTGAGGGTTTTCACCAAACTGAGGGAAACTAACTATACGTTAAAATGTTCGTTCCTAGGGAAATATGCTCCACTAAACTTTCAATTTTGGATATTTTACAAGCATATTTGGACTAAGTACTTCACTACAACAGTTTTGGAAATGCTGGATGAACTTTAAACTTAACCCTTGCCCAATATCTAAATAAATATATAATAATAATATTTAATTTTTGAAGCTGTGGTAGCAGTTGACGCGGAATGACCCTTAAGTTCTTTTTTATACTACATAATATGTATGTATATACTGCATATTATGCAGTATATGCACTGCATATTATGCATATTATGCAGTGCTAGCTTCGTTTGCAAATCTAATGTGTTCGAATAAACATATTAGGTTCATATGAACTTTTTTCAATAAGATTATTTTTTCATTACTCTGTGATATGTTCCAGTATATTCTCTTTTTTTTCTCGGTGTAAAAAAATTAAACAAGCCCTAAAGATATGTAATGATACCCATTTCATTATAAATTATATACATTGTACGCTCTGTATATTGTATTTTCCCAAATACTTTAAAATAATTTAAAATAATGCTGCCAACAAAAAAATACTTTTCAAAAAAAAAATTTTTCCAAAAAAGTTTCTTTTTTTTGTAAAATGAAAAATAAATTGAAAAAAAAATGGCTTTCACCCCATTTTACCCCCTTACCCCAATCTGATTTTTACCAAAAAAAATCACAGCCTAGAAATTTAACCCGAAGCGTTCTTGAGTTATCGTGGTCACAAATTTCCCGGACACAAAGACCAACATACAGAATTTTTTTTTTGACGGAAACATATTTTTGGATATAAAACGTCCACAAACGTAAAAAAAGCAATAACATTTTTTCGACATTGGGGAAAGTAAAAAAATATTTTTTTTAAATAAAATTCTTTTTTTGAAAAATGAAAAATAAAAAAAAATCAAAGAAAGATTGGTTTCAAGAAAATAAACCTAAAAAAATGATTTTAAAAATTTTTTAAAAAGTTTTTTTTTTATTTTCTTTTTACGAAAAACGAAAAAATTTAAAAAAAAAATCAGTTTTTTTTTAAGTTTAACCTCCCATAACTTTTTTGTTTTTTAGGGGATTACTTTCAAAATTGGTAAATCTGACACTTATAATAAAAGTAATTTTTCCTGAAAAAGTTACGTTAATCGGAATTTTCTTTTGGCTTTTTTCGATTTTTTTAAAAGTTTAACCCCCATAACTTTTTTGTTTTTGAGGGGATTACTTACAATAGGGATCAAATTCACAAATTATGAATGAAATATGAAGAAATTATTATGAATGAACTTTTTATCGGCTTGAAAATACGAAACAACGGCAACAGTGTGAGATCCTTAATTTACTACTTAATAGGCCATAGTAATAATGTTAACTATATTTGTATTATTCTTTCAGAAATGAATAAATTGTAGTCTCTTATTCTTTTAATATATGTCTACCTCTAGAAATACATGGGGCACAAATGTACGATATTTTAATTACTTTATTTCTAAGAAAGAACTTTTACCTCAAGAAGTAATTTCAGACCAATGTTTATGAAGGTGTCATCTTTTTGTTTGTTTATTTACTAACATAAACGCGATACAGCTTTGTGGTTTAAAATTTAGATGTCGCTAGTCGACTTTCAGTCTACCTAGTAGCGATGTTGCGTAGTTTCCACCTTATCATGAATTCAAATCATACTTAAATTAAAAATGTAAAAAACTTTATTGTGTATACTATATTTATGTTTAATATTATAGTATATTTAAATCTATTAAAATTAAACTACTAGTTCATATAAAAGTCATACAGAACTAATGTTTCTTAAAATTTACAATAAAATATCCAAAGTATATGTTTCCAACCGGCAACCTGTACCCCTGTCAGTCATTTTACGACATTAGACTGTGAGTTTACACATTCTTTCTCGCTCTTTACGCGTACTAAGTGTAAACAATAGTCACTCCCACCAGCCCCTCACCGTAGTTGGTTCACGCTTCAAACAAAGCATACGGTAGATTTCATCATGTTCCTTCTTGAGGTAAAATTTCTTTGATTTCTAGAGTGAATAAAGTTGTAAACATGTTATCTCAATCAGCGTACAGAGTTGGCTCTTGGTACTAACGAAGGCCAGCAGCCCGATACTGTGCAATCCCAATATCACTCTAGTAGAGAGTGATATAACAGTGCTTACAGTAATTGCAGTGATTACAGAATCTGTAAGATGATTGATAAATAGATTAATGGAACATTTAATTTTTTTTATAACTTGATTAAAATTGAAAAATTTCTATCCTAATATTAAGTCTCGACCGAGGTCTCGACTTTCTTCTTACGACTTTTCGTCTACCTAGGGAATAATAGCAAACTAGTCCCCAGGGAGGTGTCTTCGACGTTTCTCCGTCGTCAGAATAGCGATCGATTTCAGATTTCTTTCAAAGATTTCCCAACTTTTCGATTCCACAGTTGGCCTTTAATGCGCTATTTTTGTACACTTCACAGCTCCACATAGATCTAGAAGAATAGTATACCTTTAGAATATATGTTTTTAAATTTATAAAAACGTCAAAAATTATTCTAGATCAACTTACAGTTTTTGTCGAATTCTGAGGTTTTTAAGGCAGCATACTATCTCATCTTAGATATCTAACCCTAACGAATTCTTTTAGTTCCATAAAATTTATTCACACTACATCCTTCGTAGTTTGTGAGCTGTAGTCTATCCTAAGCTTGACTAATATTCTGTTAACTTTCAACTCGATCTTCAAAATACCTTTTTCTACTACCTAATTAAGTGCTAGGTCACATATTATCTACCGTTGTCAACGCTTGTTTACCTTGACAACCAATAAAATTAGTGAACGTATTTATTATTGGCCGTTGTCAGTTAATAATAATAGTAATTATATACCAAGTTAGAGAAAACATTTTTTTTAGCCGAGTGTATTAAATCCGGAGCTGCGTAGCAGCGAGGGCTTTAAGAGTGCGAGGCTATAATAGTTTTCTCTACCGTGGTTTATATATTATTTTTGTCTACTAGCGCACTGATTCTTATTATTTAACATTTTTATATCAATAATAAACTAAAATTTTTACTGGATCTTAATTAACAATAAACAAGTAGCCTTTGAATTCGCCATTTCTGAAAACAAATTAATAAATTGATTTATTCGCTGAAACTGTCTTAAGTGGTCTTGACTGATTTTTCTCAGTCTCGAACACTAAAGTCTTACTTCGCATACAAAGTGCATTATATACTATTGCAGATCACAGTAAATTTTTCGTTGAATAATACTGTGCAATCGCCCTGAAAACAGAATTTTTCGTGCTTGTATCATAAACTATGGTCCGTTTCATCAAGCACGATAGTAAATTAAAAATCGCACAGTGAATATTTTTACAACAGGTTTGAATAGTATATGTTTGTGTATCGAATATAGTTATGTTTTATAAAATAAACTACGCAGTATATTCGCACATCCAATATTCGAATCTGTTTTGAAAATATTCACTATGCGATTTTTAATTTACTATCTTACTTGATGAAACAGACCATACATACTATAATAATTGAGTGTAAAAATAGTATATTTCTAACCATAAAAAAAGTAATACATTATCAACTCGAGTGATGGAAATGTAATTTTTTCATGAGGTTAGAACGTTTTTTATTGACAACCATATAAAACATAAAATATTACGAAAATAATTATATGTAAACAAATATTTGGTTATAATGCTCTTAATGACAATCATAGCGCGCCATCTATGAGGTAAAATCTAAAGACAAAATAGGTTAGAAAAGAGTTATTTTCTCTTCTTAGTTAGAAAAAGGGTAACTTTTCTAACTTGTTAAAAAGTAAATAAAAATTATATAATTGCAAATTTTTATAACGATAAAAAGGATTGTGAATTAAAGCTATTTTAAAAAATGCAATATAATATTACTAGTACTACTACTACTATTACTACTACTACTACACCGTATATTGTGAAGATTATATTATGAAATGCGAAGCATTACATATCTTCACGGTTTGTTCTTTTTTACTATTATTAGTATTCTAGACGGGTTTCCTTCGCCTGAACGAGAAAAAGGGAAAAATATTGACGTATTGAACCTGTAACTTACAGATTTTCACCAAACTTATGTCGGATCAAATGAAATGTTATTTAAACGAATCATTCTTTAAGAGAAAGCTTTAAACTAGATCATTTGTATGCATAAATTTCATCAAGATGAATTTATGTAATAATTTTTCATGTGATCATGTGAATTCGTGAAAAAGTGTTATTTCTGACTCGCTCTTGCTCTCCCACTCTTTCTAGGGTATTTTTACGATGTACAGGTATATACAGCCAGGCTGTTAGCATTACGAACTAGATTATAAACAGTTGGTATTTCTGTTCTGTAAGTTTAGATTGAAAGCACCGAGAAAGTTGCAGTATTATCCGGTAAACTTTCTACCAATCAAAACACTATCACAAATTTGCAAATTTTTACTTAGTGACAACTTTTACTTTAATAGTAAAAATACAAATTTTGGGAATTTTTTGCACAAATACATTTCTTTGGAATGTTAATGGGAAATGCCTAGTGATAGAGGTGCAATACAACCCCTTTCTTTAAGGAAAATTTACATGAACTAAGCTCTATACATTTTACAGAATGATATCAGAATGTTTAAAAAAAATTAAATTAAAACTTACTTTTGATCATATTTATGGTCCTCACTTTGTTCCCAGTCACAATTCTAACATTTTTATTTGATGTGAGTCCAAAATCACTCATTTGGTTTGTACTTTTTGGACTTTGTTTTTAATCGAATGAACATATTTTTTCTGAACTACGAAGCTTCTCTGAGCTTGTATGACACCTAAGTGTCATATTATGACACTATAAAAGAGTGCACCAGTAATATCAACCATACTTTTCTAGTGCGTAAAGCTACAAGAATATTCTATATAGTTTTTAATCTGAGAAAGGTAATTGCTAGAGCTAGATCTAGAGCTAGAGCTGTTAAAAGAATAACAACATTCACCGGCTCAAAATTAATGTAATTTTGATTGATATTATGAACACTTTTGGTTGGTTTTATTTTTTTTTTCCTCTTAGAAATAACTAATTTAATCCTACTCGGCCTAAAGCGTGGAATCTCAAGAAATTAATTTTAAACTTTAAGAATCACTCAAACTTTTAGATAGATGCATCTAATATATTACGGTTCTAAGAAAATTGGGTTAATACGTATTCTAGGTACTGTATATTATATGATTTTACGAAAATGAAAATTTAAGCCAGAAAGTATGAAATAACTTAGTTATGAATTTCTATAAAAACATATTTATGAAACGTTCTTTGAAGCTTTTAGTTAAGAAAAAAAATTAGAATTGACAATTTCGTCATAGTTTTGCTTTCCCATATTGAAAATTTTCAAAATTTCGGGTAAGCCTTCATTCATGCAAAAAAATTCAATTTTTTTTTTTGGTTTTTTTTGCATATTGTTACACCAGGCGAGCATTTATTATTTAATTAGCTAAAGCTAAATTATTTAGCCTAAATATAATGCTATTTAATTCTTTAAATATATCGCCTTCTAAATTCTGAAATATCGTATCTGGAAAATGACTCCCATTAAAAAAAAACACCAAACCAGCAAACTACCAAAGCAAACCATTATTAACGTACACCAACGCCTCCCATTAAAAAAAAAGAAACACCAAACCAGCAAAGTACCAAACCAAACCATTGTTAACGTAAACCAACGCCTCCCATTAAAAAAAAACACCAAACCAGCAAACTACCAAACCAAACCATTGTTAACGTAAACCAACGCCTCCCATTAAAAAAAAAACACCAAAACAAAAAACTACCAAACCAAAGCATTGTTAACGTAAACCAACGCACCCATTAAAAAAACACTAACCAGAAAATCGTGAGTATTTTAACAATTTATTGTTTTAAAAATTTCAACAATTATTTTATTATATTTATTAATTTTCAGAGAATAGTAATAAGCAACTAGTTATATATTTCAATGTATAAATACTTGCCTACGGTTTGAGAGTCACTGAAATCAGTGCTGCCACTACTACAAACCTCGCTTTCAGCCGTATGATCTTCGGCCGTAATACCCACCTCGTTTAATTTTGGTAAAAAGCACTATAGTTCTTAGTGTTGCCTCGTAAGGCCTATCGTCTAGCTATCGTCTCTTTATCGTTGAACAGAACTTTATCGAGAGGTGTAAAAATATCGTATCGTTGTAACGATAAGATAATTTTGGACTTGCGTGCCACCTGTCATTACAAAAAACACACATGTGTTTATAAAATTTGGCGGGAATGCCATCAGTTCTATCTGTGTGGTAATCTGCGCTAGATAAGATGCTGCTACATTTTAACACCCATAAATATATCTATTATAAGATATTCCTAAAGGCATTTTCTTTATTTGGCACGTACGTACATATAATCATATATTTTATAATAAAACCATCTTGATATTCGAAAAACATAGCTTTAACATATTTCAGCAGTTTATCTGGAATAAATCCAGCAGAAAAGATGACTTGAAATTATTGAAGGTACTTTGATATATTTATACACCTTAAATTCTGGTTTTATTATGCCAATCAAATTTGTTTCAGGATTTTACATCGCAAATAAACTTGATGCTCAATATTTATATCGACATGACTTAAAGTCCAGTCAAATAATAAATATAAATTGCAATAAATCTACACGGTCTGATATTTTAAAGGGTAGTAAAATCCAAACCAAATAATAACAGAACTCTCCTGTTAGTTTTTCACTTGTTAATTTGCTTAAGGGGTGTCCGATATCTTGAATTTTAGGGGTTGCTTAATATGCGTCTTACGATAAAAATGCATATAACCAAATTGGTTAAGGAGGAAATTTTCAACAATTATTGTCTGGATCATTTTTTTAATATATTAATAACAATCGAGCTAATTCAAAAATAGCCATGTTGGAGGTGAGATTGGTTTTTTCGATTTTTCAGTCTAATTATTCATCGGACGATAAAAGTGGTTATAAGCAAACTTGTAGCTCTTGAAATAAGTTTAATATTACTATTATAAATTTTCATAGGTACTTTGGTACAGTTACAGAGGGCGCAACTCGACGCCCACTGTAACCGTAACAAAATACTTTTTTTTTTTAAATGCATAATATGTAAAAGTTATGGAGAATTTCAAGAGCTAAAAGTCCAAACCAGAATTTCGAGAGCTACTAGTTTGCTCACAACCACTTTTATCCTTCAAATTGGCTAAAAACTCGAAAAAAAAACTATTTCACCCCCAACATGGCCATTTTTGAATATTTATTACTCGATTTAGGATTATTAGTATATTATTATTATTAATTTATTAGGATTTTACTATAATTTCAGCGGTTGTGTTATACACTGTGTATTTGACATAGGGTTAATAACTTTAATGGGTCATTCTACATCATAAAATGTGGTATAAATTTCCTCACGGATTTGGCTGATTATTTTTCCATGTGTAGCTCACCGATGATAGAGAAAAACCTCCACGGGATCTTTTTCAAAAACGCGCCGTTTCAAAAATATGATTTTTTTAATTTTTTTCAAAATTTTTAAATTTCTTGAAAATGTGATATTGACGTGCAATAACTCAACAACTATTTAACCTAAAAAACTGAGGTTTTCGCCATTAAAAAAATGGTATTTTTTTCTATCAAATTTTATCAAATTAGTTGTGACAGTTTTTTGTTTTTTTTTTTTCAAGATGGAGGCAAAAAATTTTAAGGCCATTTTTCTTAAAAACTCAATTTTTTATTTCTTTGAAAATTTCAGGATCAATTACTAATTATGTGTACGTTTGATTAAATAAATCAAAAAATAGCACTTTTTTGTTATTTTTTGCTAGAACCAATAATATGGTCAAAAAACGGAATTTTACCAACTTTTTCGAACTTTATTCGCAGTAGGCGTGGAAAAATTTTCGCTTGCCGGTTAAAACTACTGTCTGCACTTCCTACTTTATGCCCGTTTCATGATAATAAATTTGTAAGATATACAATAATATTGTATTTCAATATATTATATTGTGATGATATCCGCGCCAATCCAAGTAGACCTGACGGCATGGGTCACGGATTTGTCTGATTATTTTTTTTGTGTGTGCGAATTTTTTAATAATTCTTTCTTAAACTTCTTTAAATTTGTCAAAAAAAAATGGCCTTAATTTTTTTTGTCACCATCTTGAATAAACAAAAACTATCAAAACTAAATTAATGCGATTTATTAGAAAAAAAATATGATTTTTTTATTGGTGAAACCTGAAATTCTCTAGGTTAAACATTTTTTGAGTTATTGCAAGCCAATGTCAAATTTTTGACAAATTTAAAAAATTTTAAGAAAAATCATATTTTCGAAACGGGACGTTTTCAAATAAAATCCCGTGGTGGTTTTTTTAGACATCGGTGGGCTAACATAAAAAAATAATCAGACAAATTCGTGACCCATGCCATCAGCCCTACCTGAATCGGCGCAGATATCATTAGAATATAATATATTGAAATACAATATTATTGTATATCTTACAAATTTATTATCATGAAACGGTCATATAATAGAACTTGCAGAGCAGTTTTAACCAGTAAACAAGAATTTTACCATGCCTACTGTGAATAAAGTTCGAAAAAGTTGGTAAAATTCCGTTTTTTGGCCATATTATTGGTTCTAGCAAAGAAATAACAATAAAGTGCTATATTTTTATTATTTTTTTAATCAAAAATACACATAATTAGTAGTTGATCCTGAAATTTTCAAAAAAAAATAAAAATAGAGTTTTTGAGAAAAATGGCCTTAAAATTTTTCGCCGCCACACTATGGAACGAACCTGGAAATAGGCTGGACATCGGGTAAAAAACAAAAAATGAAAAATAAGGGTTTAAATGCATTTTTCTTATAGTTATCTTATACATTGAGTAGAGGCAAAATTTCCATCTATAACTAAGGTTACCTAGATAAATTAACGCTTATATTAGATGTCTTAATTATGCTACGAAAGTTTGTAGTCTTTTTTTTGTTATCTTACAATATAATCTTTTTCTATTAATTGCGCAATAATAACAAGTTAAAAGAGTATTATATAAAAAAATAAAATATTTTGTATATCCCCTATTTTTTGTATTATCATTTTTTTTTTAATTTTCCGACATTTCTTGTTTTTTCGTTAAAGTCCGGCAAAGTCCCGCATATTTTTTATAACTACATTATAGTGGACTAAGTAAGGAAAAAACTTATGCAAAAATCAGACCCCAGAAAACCCCAGAACCTCTTTAATTTAAATTTTTGTTTTAAACAACAATAAAAAATAACTTACATAAACTTTTACAGAATTTCTTTGCGGTGGGTAATATTATCTGGTAATTACGTTAGCTTAGCTTAGCTTAAGCGTTAGAATAGTAGTTAAATTTCGCAAAATTGCCAAAAAAGGCCCAGATAACAAAAATTTAAATAAATAAAAAATATATATTTTTTTCAACTTTTTTTCAATTTTCGAAAAAAGAATTTTATTTTAACCTTGTTTTTGGAAAAAAATTGGAAATCTGGAAATCTTTAAAAAAATTAAATTTAATTGCTTTTTAATATTTACCATTTAGTGTACAAGAAAGATTTTTGGGTAAGTATTTAATCCGAAATTTGGAAGAATTCTGGAAAATGTGTATAACTTGTAAATATATAATTTTAAGTAAACAATTTGGCTTTTTCAAGTAAAATTAAAACATTTAGCTAACTATTGAATTGGAAAATTCTGGAAAAATTCAGAGAAAATCACGCAAGAAAAATGTCTAGAGAGGCAAACAATGAGGATATCTTGCATAGCTTATTGTTAGCCTCAGATCCAGTAATTTCCAGTATGAGACCTACTTGTAAAAATAAAGTAATGAAATTATTCAAGGAAGCTAGGGAATTACTGGTTTTTGATAAAAGTATCTATATAAAAATTATTTACTTTATTTAGTTTGTTTTATTATAACATTTTTTTATAAAAAAATTTTGTCACTATTTTAAAACTTTTTTAGAATTTAGAATTTTTCCAGAATATTTCCAGAAATTTTCAACTCAATAGTTAGGTAAAGGTTTTAATTCCACTTGAAAAAGACAAATTTATTAGCTAAGATAATAATTTTACAAGTTATACACATTTTCCAGAACTTATCCATATTACTTAGTTAAATATCTTTCTTATACGCTAAATGGTAATTAATCATATAAAAAAAAATAATTTTAATTTTTTCTAAGATTTCCAGATTTTCCAGATTTCCAGATTTTTGCCAAAAATTAAACCTAGCTAAACGGCTTTCTCGTACCTAAAAATAGCTACATACCAAATTTTATCAAAATCGCGACTACCGTTTTCAAGAAAGATACGATGTCCAACGTTCCATAGTACGCCATCTTGAAAAATCAAAAAACTAATTTGATAAAATTTTATAGAAAAAAAAATATGATTTTTTTAATGGCGAAACCCGCAGTTCTCTAGGTTAATTATTTTTTGAGTTATTGCACGTCAATGTCACATTTTCGAGAAATTTAAAAATTTTGATAAAAATTTAAAAAATCATATTTTCGTATTTTCTCTAACATCGGTGGGCTACACATAAAAAAATAATCAGCAAAATCCGTGACCCAAGCCCTCAGCCCTGCCTGAATCGGCGCGGATATCATATGTAGAATAACTCCTTAAAATTATTGACCCTATTAATACACCTTGTAAATATATTTATCACTTTAATTTTATTTGGATTATCATTTTTATTGTTAACAATTGTTAAATAATTAACCGATTTTAAATGAGAAGTCTTTGTTTGGAAGCGAATCCTAAAATAAGAGAGAAATTGAGACTTCCAGACCGAAATTAAAAGCATTGTCTTCATGAACATTGACAAAGCGGCATTGTGTTTTGGGACCGCTGAATTACAATAATTCTGACTCAGATCAAAGTATAATAATTAGACAAATTAAATGTATTCTGTAAAGAATTTTAATTATAGCAATTTCTGTCTTTTGACAATTGCTAATTATTACATATTTTGGGTGTGCGAGCTTGTTGTATTAGGTATCTTAATTTAAGGTAAACCTGAAGTTTATGTACTTAATTTAGGTTGATTTTAGGGGTTAACGTATAAATAAAGGGGAAACAATAAAGTTTAAATAAAGAGGAAATAACTTTTTCTACTACTGCTTTAAAATATAGGCAAACCTACCCTTTTTCAAACACAGAATGGCTTTATTTTAGCCGTACATATGAAATGTACATTCCATATCAAGACTTAAAATATGCAAATGTGGCTCTATCTCTTGTCTATAAAAATAAAGAGAACTGTGCAAAGTTAACAAAAAAAATATATATTTTACTCTTATTTTACCATAAAATATTATATAATTTATTACAATTTAAAGTTTTAAGTCAAAATTATATAAAGTGTATTAGTTTTTCCTTAAATTGCATGCGTTTTTAATCATTTTATATAAAAAAATGAGCCATCTATTGTTGATGATTTAAACCACTTCATCTGTCACAACAATTTGACTTAAACTTCAATTTTTGAGTGGTGAAATTCAATAAAAATATTCGTTAAGTATTTATTTGATAAAATTATTAAATAATATCAAGTAATCGGTAAACATAACCTAATTCATGCCACTGAAAATGCATATTTTTAATCTGTAACCTAATTTATTAATTGTGTAATGTCCTTAGTGTTATTTATGACCAGAATGTTAAAGATGTCCCATTATATGTATTTAAGTCCGTAGATGCTATATCTATTATAGCGAAACCGCGGTCACACTAATTCTTTTCAATAATAAAATTAACGTGAAGTCGATTATAAGCCTTTTTTAATTATTTTATAATAAACCACTTCACTATAAGAAGTTCAGACGTTCAGAACCATGAATGAATTTTCAAACTGGATAATATCAAGTGCTTTATTTAAAAATATGTTTTATTTGCATTTACAATTTACGGTGACAAGAAACATTTTATTCAACCTACTAAAGCCATCCAATGTCATATTTGCAGTAGAACAAAAAGTGTAGTCTATAACACTTATGAAATAGTCATATCGCGGTCGCTGGTTCGCCTAACGGCTCGTATGACGAACTTCCCGTGAGCGCGGAATATTGTCTATTTCGTACTAGTTATAGAATATACTAATCTTTGGTTGTAATGAGTTTTAAAACATAAAGATAAGAAGAGTACCCTAATAACCAGAATCCATCGTTAACTAGTCTTAACGGTGTGTATAAAGATATTTAGTGGTCTTGAGAAGGAAAACGCTAAAACCACAATAACCAACATTTATTGTCAAACAAACAAGTTGTTTTGTGATTTTGTTTACTATGCGTTTTATGGTACGTAAATAAAGTTTACTACAGAATTCTAAAACACAATCAGAGTGTTTCTGGTTATTGGCTATATAAATTTGACATTAAAACCTATTATAGACGTACCTATAATACGTAAATAATTTGACAAATAGGTGGACTTTGCATTTTTACTTCTAGAAATTTCAAGTTTTTTATATAGGGGAAAAGGGGGTAATAAGAAACACTATTTTTTTTCTATTATGTATTGATATTTAGTATTAAGTTTCTTGTATAAAAGTAATACTAATATGTTTAGTGGTAAAAAAATATTATTTTTTTTCAAATTTTGTTTGGGTTTTAAGAAACATATATATTATATCCCATTAAAAAAGCTTAAACAAATAAAATGAATATACAAGAGATAATAATAAAGATTAAAAAAGTTATCACTAAACTAAATTTTATTTTGAAAAGGTGAACAATCAAAGTAAAAAATGCATTTTAAAAAACTAATAAAAAAAACTTAAAAATTATTAAAAACAGTTATAGTAATTGGTAGATTTAATATTTTACAAAAGTTAGGCTTATTGTTGATGCTTAATTTGTCACAGACGTAATTCAAATGGTTCATATTCCAACAATTGAATTGGTCCATAAAACAATTTATTTTTTCAACCAATTCAATATTTTTTATATTCTATGCAAACACTTTTCTGTCGATATTTCCTCGGCATTTGAAAGTTATTCCTATAAAAATCCCGAGAAAAATCCTAAAAATAAATAATTTTAAAACCCGTTTCTTTTACCCCGACATAATATAATAATAAATTTATTGTATCTAAAAAAAAAAATTACAGATTTTTTTTTTTATTACAAGGGCTGAGTTATAACGAAATAGAATAAATTACAATCATACCTATTACCATAAGTTCAATAGTAACTAAACTAACCTATCAAAATTTATGTTAAACTATATTATTCCTATACTAAGCATATAGACCTACTACTCATTAATGAGAAATGATTTAAGTTTTAGAATGCTAATTATGTAGTTCACAATAACTTTAGTGTTTGAGAGAGAAATATTATCAATAAGAGAACAAAACACATTTAAATGCGCTACACTAGACAACATATTCGGTTTTAAATTATAATACAACGGGCACTCTATGAACAAATGGTAAATTGTTTCTGGAACGTGTAAATTGCATATTGTACAGATTTTTTCAGGATCAATTTTATAAAGAACGCCCCTATATGTAAATTGTGTATAATGTTTTCCGGACGTGCGTACCTGAGCCAGGATTTTTGCTATATAAATATTCTGTCTGTAAAGTAGATATGCCTGTGGTAAAATTGGTCTGTTTTGCAAGTTTGTCAGCGAAAAATTACGATAAAAATTTGAAAACCTAGAATTTGCCAAACTATGTAGGTCGTCAGACAATAATTTTTCTTTAAAAGTTTCTAATAAACGTTGCTTGTTATTTTTGAGGCTATTGGTATTTAAATTTTGCCAAAGATCTGAAGAATCTATATAGCCAAACAAATTTTCAACTTGTGCAACCCAATTATATCTGATATCTACAATATTAAGCGATTTTAATCTTACAAAACACAATTTGGGGTATCTGTTATTTGGCATAAATAATATCTTTTGTAACCATGACAAAATTAAACTAAATAATTTGTACTTTATTTTTACGATACCTATTTCCAATCTAACTATATAATCTGGGGTGTTCCTAGGTAAGGATAAAAGTCTTTTGAAAAAATTAACTTGTACTCTTTCTAGCTCATAATCATAGCGAAGTCCCCATATAGGGGAAGCATATAATAGCGAACTTAAAATTATAGAATCGTATAATTTTATTCTAGTTTCCCAGGAATTTGTTTTAGAGTTTGAGAGTAATTTCATTACACTGCCAATAGATAATTTAGCTTTATTTACAGCCGCCTGAGTCATTTCATAAAATATTCCAGTAAAAGAAAAAGGAACTCCCAAATATGTATATTTGTTGACTACTTCCACATTTACACCATTGTGGAAAAACAGATTTTCAAATTCTCTAGAATTCCCGCCTTTGCGAAAACAAACTATTTTAGACTTTTCCGCATTTACTACTAAACTATTTATTCTAGCATATTCTTCCAGCAACTTAAGAATTTTCTTTACAGTGGTTTCTGAGTCCGCAAATATTACTAAATCATCCGCGTACAAGAGCATTAAAATATCAATAATATTATCTAAATTCACTCCGGTAACTCCGTTATCAAAAATTGCTCGATGTCTGCAAGAAATATAGCAAACAGTAGCGGACTCAGTGACTCTCCTTGTAATACACCTTCAGTTATATCAACCTTACCAGACAGTTTACCGTTGACCCTTACTTGCATAATTGCTTTATAATATAAAAGTTTTAATATTCTAATAATTTTTGCACTTACACCACGTTGAAACAATTTAAGCCACAATAGGTTATGATCAATGGAGTCAAACTCACGCCTAAAATCAATAAATATCGCAAAAATCTTTCTCCGCTTTAAACGTAAATGTATTTGAACTACACTATTTAAAGTAAATATATTATCTAGACAACCTCTAGCCTTTCTAAACCCACTTTGTGACTCCGGTAAGATTTCATATTTTTCACACCATAATTCAAGAGCCCTCTAAGAATATTAGTAAAAATTTTTGCTAGACAATTTATTAATGCGATGCCACGATAATTGGATGGTTACATTTTTGACCCTTTTTTGTGTAACATTGTCATAACGATACTTGACCAATTGTTAGGAATACTTTCTGTGTCTAAAATCTTGTTGAATAAACTACACATGTATAAATTCCAATTTTCTGGTAAATATTTAAAAAACTCATTTGGTACCCCGTCAACGCCCGTTGCCTTATTATTTTTTGAATTCTTAAGAGTACAATTAATTTCATCCAAACTAATAGGAGCAATAAGAAAAGGGTCTCCAGCGTCAAAAAAACTGAGACTACTGTTTACCCTCGGAGGGTAAATATTTGAGTAAAAAGTTTCCCATACTTGCAAAGAAATAGGACTTGAACTTTGTTCAATACTACGTAATTGTTTTATTGTTTTCCAAAAGATTTTTTGATTTGACATAATACAATACCTGGGGTAATAAGAGAATCCAACGCTGCAAATTCCAGAAACACTTTTAATAAATTTTTATAGCGACATTTTCAACAATAATATTTGAGTAAAATACTTCAATGTTGCAAACCTTGCTAAAACTTTTAACAAAATTTTAGTTCACAGTCAAAGACTAAATATTCCCACATTCAACATTCAAGTTCATGACTATAGATTAACTTTTTACTTAAAAAACTTATAATAATGCTTAAGTAGAAACCTGCAATTTTTAGGAATAATAGCTTATGAATGTGGGGACAGTACTTTTTTTCATATTTTTGAAGAAATTTTTAATGTTTTTTTTCTTCATCGTTTCTTATTACCCCTATTTCTTATTACCCCCTTCTCCCCTACTAAAGTTGTAAACAAAAATCAAAAAGTGGGTAAAAATTGAGCTGAAGCTATTTTTTGGTCATCGCTTGCTTTTCTGGGAAAAAAGTTGGTTATTCATCATTCGAAAAAAAGTTGGTAATTCCTATATCAAGAAGTTAGCAAAATGTTGCTTTTATGAAGAATGAATGAAGATTTTAGAAAAAAAATGTTATTTTTTATAACTTAAAGATATATCTTATATATTATAATAGAATACCAGAATAACAGAAACAAATGTAAGAAATATTTAAGAGTAGGTTGTGAAAAGAAAACTAATGAAGTGTTCTGCGGTCTAGTCATTTATAAACGAGTAGCGAGAAAATTAATACTGAACAATCCTTAACGGTAGTGTGTATATTTCCGTATTAGGAATATAGGCGGCAACTTCCAAAAGTATTATTTTGGAAAATAACATGAAAAAAAATTGTAAGGTTTTTCTTTGCAATGGTATTGGAGATTGAGGTAAGGGAGAGATTTAAGCAAGTATTCATTCGGTAGAAAAAAATTGCACAATAATATGGTTAATATATGCTTAATAATGTGCTTTATACTTTATACTTTATATATGTATTTGCAAAACTCGCTAAGTTAATTTGCGAATAAGGTTAACTATTTCACAACTGTCAATAACACTGATAACACATGCCCACAAAAAGAAGTTGTTTGGGCTGGTTTTGAGACACACCTATTCTTATGTATGTATATTGGGATGCTGAACACGAACCTGTCATAAAAAAAGACACTTAAATGGATTTTTTTTCTACACAGAAATTTCAGATGAGATTTTCACAAATTTAGACAGTTTTTTCACTGTAGAAATTTTCCGACACCATTTTACTTGTATCTGGCTATATATGATCCTCTGATTTCGGAACCTTTTTTCGATTTTCTCACACAGCTAGTTTTTTTAGATATAACGCACGGTGGTTTTTTTGCTTATAGTAAAAAAAAAATAAGGTTCAATTAATTTTTTTTGTGGTGGGTTGTTTCTCTATTAATAGGGCTCTAAGCCAAAAAAAAATAGGATTTGAAATATCTTTATTCGTTTGTTTTTATAGGCTTCTAAATTCAAAAAATATTTTATTTTTTCGCTATATTTTCATAAAAATTTCATACAATTACTAAAGATATTCCTCTAATTTTTATAGGCAACACTCTCACACATGTGAGATTTGTAAAAAATATAAAAATGTTTTAAAGGCAGGAGAAAAAGTTTTTTTTTATTTTTCGTTTTGTTTTTTTCATGATAAATTTAATTTATTGTGTTGCTCTCCAAAAAATAAAATATTTAAAAAAAAAAAAAAATCGATAACCCCCGGTAAAATCTCCATCACTGGATTAAATCTATAACTTTTTATTTTTATAAATCGCACATGTGTTAGTATTGCGCATAAAAATTAGAGTCCTATCTTTAGTATTTATATAAAAATGTTATCAAAATATATCGAAAAAATGCGAAAAAATACGAGTAAATATATTTTAAATCTGCTTTATTTGGCTTAGAGCCCCACTAATAAAGAATCAAACCTAAGCAAAAAAAAATAGACTTAAATAGTTTTTTTTACTGCAACTATAGGCAAAAAAACCGCTGTGAGCTATATCTCAAAAAAACGAGCTGATCGAGAAAAACGGAAAAAGGTTCCGACATCAGGGCATCAAATATACCCAGAGGCAACTAAAAGCTCCCCGCAAAATATATAAATTTTTTTTAGAGCAGTTTAATTTGCCTTTTTTGCAGATTCGTGTTCAGCATCCTAAAATACATAACAATAGGTGGGTTTCACCTCCAGCAGTTAACTTTGTAAGACTAAACTACTCTGTGCTGGGGTTGAGACCTACCTATTTTTATTTTTTTGCACACTGAAAATTTTTTACAATTTTAGATAGTTTTTTCAGTGTAGCAAAAAAATGAGCCCATGAAGTGCATTTTTTTATGACAGATTTGTGTTCAGCATCCCAAAACACATAAGAATAGGTGGGTCTCAACCCCAGCAGAGACAACTTTTTTTTGTGGGCCGGTGTAATTTTTAAGACAGCTTTTTGATGCATTTTATGTTTGTTTGTTTTTTTAAAAACGAACCAAAACTTTTTCACAATCTAAGAACGTTAAAAACGCTATTATTAAAACCGCCTATAGTCTTTTGGCGGTAGTATAATACTGTAGCTGTTAAGCTATGTACCACAATTTAAGAATATTAAATAAGCTACATAGATGCTTCGTATTTAAAATCTTACTCTTGTAAGCTTATTGGACCAATAATATTGGTCTTTTTAATTTTGTTGTATTTTTTTTTTGTTTTTAATTTTTTGTATAATTTTACAAATGAACCATTACACAAACCATTTAATTGAACTAAGAAATATAAAAAAGCTAAAATTAGGCTTTTTCTGGAAAAACTAAGAACTTTCGAGATCAAAACGTACGTAGGCTTCTTTAGATAAAAAGTAAGAAATTTGAAAAGTTAACAGTGTATTTTTGGGAAAATTTTTGAAAAAAATAGAGGCTTATGAATATAACAACAGGTACACCACCCTAGAAAGAACCTGTTATTCGCATGCGAGCGATTACCACCAATGAAATAACGATAAGCGTACGGCCATTAAATCCAGCTACAGCAAAGATCCTTGCGGAATACCCAATATTTAAAATTACAGTTGTCTGAGTTATTTGTCATTTTTAAAAAATAAGGTTAGGCATGCTGTCATTTTGAAATAAAATAATAAACAACTATATTTCAGTTTTATTAATATCAATATAAAATAGTCAAGGTATAAATACACGCTAGTCCTGAGGTCAGTTTAAGTTTCAAAGAATGGCCAAAGCAAACTTACAGTGGAAGGTGGAAGGTGGTCTAAGATATTCATACCCGTTAACAGCAAAATCGCAGTCCTCGTTTCGTGCCTTGATTATAACCATACATGTTTGGAAGGTAATGTCCCGTTTTGTTAATTTTATACTAAAACTTAAGTTCAAGAAAAATGTGAAAAATTATTTAGATATTACACTTTGTTCTTCTATTCTTTTTTTCGCGCGGCAAACCGTATTCGTTGAAATATCCAATTCATTATTTATTCTTGCTGTAAGACTTGCTTCCTTTCTTTAATTCGCTTAAAGGCATTATTAAAAAAATTACCCATGTCAATTTAATTATTTGTGTCAATTCGACATTTCTTGTCAAAATTTAAAATTAAAGTTAAGTATTACAGATGTCTGTAAAATTTAAAAGTTGGTTTTAATATGAATCATTTTTGGGTGTAGCTGGATTTATTTATTGGCACCGATGGTACACTGCTGAAAATGTTACACGATATATCTCGGTATCTTTTTTTATCCAGATATGAGGGCAGACTAACATCTCTACTCTAAATTTCTCTACTCCCTAACATCCCTACTCCATAACATCCCTACTCCACAACAACTCTACTCCGTAACATCTCTACTCCATAACATCTCTACTCCGTAACAACTCTACTCCACACTATATGCACTTTATTAGCTACTTAATAATAAATGAGCAGTTCAAAGAACAAAGAATCTTCTTCTTGTAGATTATTTTATTTTTTTCCTAGAAAACGCTTATCTTTAAATGTAAATCTAGAACAATCATAAATGAATTATTCTAAAAGCAACAATGACCGCGTACTTTTAAAATGCACTAATATGTAAGTAATTAAAAAACTGAATTCATTTTTGACAGTGACTTAGCATGACAAATATTCTTTTGAGTTAAGACAAGTGGCTAATCGAGTGTCTATAGTGTGGAGTAGAGTTGTTACGGAGTAGAGATGTTATGGAGTAGAGATGTTACGGAGTAGAGTTGTTGTGGAGTAGGGATGTTATGGAGTAGGGGGTTAGGGAGTAGAGAAATTTAGAGTAGAGATGTTAGTCTGCCGATATGAGGGGTTCAGATCAGAAGTGGATCAAGTCTTTATGGACTTTTTTCCATTTTAGGTCTGAAACGAACTCGTTAGGTGAAATGGATTTTACTTTTGAGTAATTTAGAAGTTTTGATCTATACGATATAAAGTTTTTTAGTTTTTTTTTTGTCAAAAGTATGGGGTGAGTTTAAATTTATATTTTATTATTAGTCATTATTGTATTGAGTTTAAATTTATGTTTTATTATTAGTTATTATTATATTTCAGGGAAATCCCAGAAGATGTCTGTATACTGGGTGACAGATGTAATGTACACCCCCCTTAACTTCTGTATTTGTAAAGATAAAATTTTCAAATTTGTTACCTATAATGGACTTAAGGAACCTCAACTTTTGACATATAAAACGACATTTTGCGACTTCCGGTGTTACCGGAAGTGCTGCCAACTTTTACATTTTAAGTACGAAATCTAAACGCCTTACATTTTTGGGATCTGCACACTTTTCTGAAAACATTGATACTACATAAGTAACATTTTGAATGTCAAATTTTATGTTAATTTTAATTTTTGAATTTTTAAAAAAAGGTAATTATTTGACTTTAGTAGGTATAAAAAGTTAGTGCATGGATCAATTCCATATTTTTTGCACTTTTAAATGGTACCATGGGTGTCAAGGGTGCCAAATTTGAGAATAGCCTAAAACCTCCTAATTCAAAGAATTATACAAGTTAAGAGAAAATTTATTATTTTTAGCATTTCTGGCGTCCATTAGAGTCCATTAAAGATGTCATGGCCCACCTAATTAAAAGAATTAAAACAAAATTCAAATAAAATTTGACACTCAAAATGTCACTTATGTGATATCAATGTTTTTAGAGAAGTGTGCAGATTCCAAAAATGTAAGGAGTTTAGATTTCGCACAGAATGTAAAAGTTGGCAGCACTTCCGGTAAAACCGGAAGTAGCAAAATGTCGTTTTACATGTCAAAGGTTGAGTTTCCTTAAGTCCATTATAGGTACCAAATTTCAAAATTTTATCTTTACAAATACAGAAGTTAAGGGTGGTGTACATTGCATCTGTCACCCAGTATACAGACATCTTCTGGGACATCCCTGCAATATAATAATAACTAATAATAAAACATAAATTTAAACTCAATACAATAATAACTAATAATAAAATATAAATTTAAACTCACCCCATACTTTTGACAAAAAAAAACTAAGAAACACCTTATACGTATACGTATACGCGTATAGATCAAAACTTCTAAATTACTCAAAAGTGACGCGGGTGGTTTGCGAGTAAATTTCGAAACATCTTATCTCAAAAAAATCAATTTCGTTCCCTTGCACTAGTTAGCTCTGTACCTGATGAATGATAACATGTACAAACTCCATTTAATTATTCCGATTAGTTTATAACTTACGTTATATCCGAGTAATAAATTGAAGTTAGTATGCAAGTTAGCAGACATCATGTACAAAGCTGATTAGTACAAGGAACCGAAAATTAATTTTTGAGATACAAGTCTATATGGTTTATTATCCTGAAAGGTGAGAAGCGAATAATAAGTGATTCTGTGAGGCGAATGGAGGGTATCTTGTTAAAAAAAAAGCTTTTAGAGAAAAACTAAAAAACTGAGAATTAATCCTAATCACAAAAAATGTAGAAACTAAAACTATAACTAAATACTATAACTAAACTAAGGCTATATCATATTATATTATATTATATAGGCTTTTTCATCCTGGAAGGTGAGAAGAGTTTAAAAAGTGGTTTTGTGTGGCGAATGAAGAAGGCACCTCGTTATCTTTATCACCGAATGAAAAGCGGGAAACTTTTCTAACAATAACCAGACGACATTTCTTCCATTTCTCCTGTTTTTCCCACTGGAATACATAATTTAATTCGGTAAACCTTCTCAAAACTTGACATTATATTTTATAGAATACAAATCAAATGATATAGATGGGTCATTCTGCATCCAGAAAAATAATGCTTGCAACAAAAGAATACTTTCCCCTATATAGTCTTCTACACGGTTAGAAAGCTTCGATGAAAGGAGGAGGTATCACGCGCGCTCTCTTCTTTACGTCATGACGCGTAATAAGCGTCATAAGGCGTACATGCGTGCAAGTGAGAGGCACCACATTCCCCACATATTTTCCATAGCCACAAATCCGTGTGTCAAATAATACGCGATGTTTGCTATCTTTTGGCGGAAAAAAAAGGGGATGATTCTACATCATAAAGCATGAAAAACCAGCAGAAGAACATAGGTCCGAAAACGAACTAAAAGCAAGGTTTTTAATTAATAAATCTGGTACCCTACTAGAGCGACGAGGTTTTGAATGTATAAGAGTATTTTGCCCTGTTAAGACAAGTTGTCCTATCTGCAAATCAGATGTTTTAAGATATAGCCAGTTTTATTGTTTTTGTTTGCACTGTTTGAAAACATGTTTAAATAAATATGGCGTTGGGTTCTCTTTATTTTAAATCAAAAATACGTGATATCCTTTAAAATATATATATATATATATATATATATATATATATATATATATATATATATATATTGTCAGAAAAGTAAATTGTCATACTAAATGCATTTGTTTTATCTGAGAAAGTTTGGACAAAATGATCTAAAAAGTTCAATCAAATTACTAAGATCTGTAAAGTTAGTCCTAGTCCTGACTTATTCGTCTAGTAAAGACTAGTAAGGACAATTTTATTTAGAAAACATTGAAAATTTTCCAAATAGGAAAAATACGAGAAAAAATATCTTAGGCTTATTTTAAGGAATTGGATTTTAGATAGGACATTTCTTTTTAGTATGCACATGGGGCTAGTGTAAAGCAATACAATGGTGTGCTTATCTCAAAAAGTAAATTTTTGCAGATAGGACAACTTGTCTTAGCAGGGCAATGTTATTAAGGGCAATAAGTTAATGTTAATTTTTTTTTATCTATCCACAGGCGTGCCTAGGACAACATCTGTGAGGCTTTTCCTGTCCCCCTCAAAATGTGTAGATCTTTGAAGGGCCGTAGCTCTTCTACGGCTTATTTTCTTTCTTTGTTTTTCATGCTTTGTATTGTAGAATTATCCTCGTTTTTTCCAAAAGACTGCAATACTGTGTAACTTTCTCTTTTCTTTTCTTCGAGGAAAAAAAATATAGTCAAGGCAATACCCTCTCCCAATTTTTACTTAATACAATCTTGGCCTAAAACTTTGGATAAGGAACCTTTGTTCCAAATTTAGAGTTTGGAATTTAGCTGAAAACGTTATCGTGGTCACAAATTTTCTCGGAAAAACCGACAGACAGACGGACCGGCAGCCGTCATTTTTTGCGGAAATCATATTTATTAAATATAAAACGTAAACAAGTAACGAAGAAAATTAAAAAATGTTTGATTAGATTTCTTTGAGAAAAGTAAAATTTTAATGAAAGAAAATTGGAATATCGGAGAATATGGTACTAAAAATACCTTCTAAAATATTCTAATTTCAATTAATTTAATTTTTTTGTAATAAAAGTAAATGAAACTTTAATTTTATCTAATGCTTCTACTTACATCTTGTCTTTTTAATAAAGTTTTTATTATTATTTAAAGCTCTCAATCTACTAAAATTTTATTTGAATTTAAAAATTAATTAAAATCGCAAAAACATCCTCGGGGTTATTCCAGCAAATCGTGACATGACTGGCTTTAAATAAAATACAGATTATTATTAGCAAGCTTAAGGCGTTGATAAGTTATCGTGCCCACAAGATTTCTCGGGCAGAACGACCGACAAAAATAAATCGACCGGCCGATCGACCGACCGATTCACCGACCGACAATTTTTTTTTTGCTTGAGATTGATTTATATCGACATAAAACGAAAAATGAAAAAGTACGCAAAAAAACGGATTTTTTTTGCACGAATACAAGACTTTTCTGAAATTTTGAAAACATTAAATTGGTAAAGCAATACATGGGACAAAAACTGAAAGTGTACCAGTCAAGGTACACTCGTTATTGCAATAGATTGTCGAGATAGTCAGTTTATAATGCAAAAAAATATAGGGACTTTTAATGTAACTTAAGCAATAAATAGGATATTTTCTTGACGACAAAGACCGTCAATAGTGCTATGTCTTTCTAACAGTTTTTAACAGTTTAGCCAACGTAAGAAAGACAAAGTAATCAGAGTAGCCAATATAAGCAATAAAAACTATTTATATTTACCTTATTTATTTTAACCCTAATTTAATTTTAAATTATGCAGTTAAACATATTAGGTACCTAATAATATGAATTCAGTACTAAAATTGTTGCACCCAGATTACAGGCAAATTGTTTATTAAAAAAGCCATCTTTTCACAAAGGCTAGAACTTTTTTTTGTATTCGTTTTTAATAGTAGTGACATCTGTTTGCTGGAAGGTGAACTTTTATCACTGAATTTTACCTAGTAGGAAAATATCCATTCCCTTGTAAAGTAAGCAACAGATATTTCACCTTTTAAAACATAACTCAGTAATTGTTAAAGATCTAAAACATTTTAGCCTGATTTTTTAAACATTTTCAAATGCACATTTAGCTTTAAAGTGATTATATAACATTTAAAAGTTAAAATAGGTATAAGGTGTAACGTAAGCCGCGCTGGAATTACCTCTAGATTATGCCGATTCTGTCGGATTATGTAATGGAGCTCTCTACAACTAGAATTATGAAACAAAAGACGTCTACCCTATCTCTATCTCATTTGTGCTACACTTTCCAGCCAACCAAATAAATACTGTATTTGTTTTTCATACAACAAATACAGTATTTATTTGGTTGGCCGGAAAGTGTAGCAGTGAGAGGCACGTACGAACATAGCTAATGTGAATCTGTAGAATAAGATAATTCTACTAAAATTTAGATGGCGCCAGTAATTTCTTTAATAATGCACTTTTCGCCCGGCCAAGTAAATATTGTATTTGTTCAACAAAGAACAAATACAGCATTTGTTTGGTTGGGTGGAAGTGGGAGTGTATGTATGTCTTCTATCCTTTTTGGGTAGAACTTTTGTCCCTGTCTAATCTAATGGGAGAATTCTCAATTAAATTAACATTCAGGTTATAATCCATACATAATATAATAATACATAATAATAAAATAATTTCATATCAATTCAGTTATTGTGTTATCGTGCGGCTGAAAACGTTTTATAAGAATGGACGGACGGATAGGGAGACAGACAGCTTAAAAGTATTTCAATATTCGATAAAAAGTACTTGTATATAAAATTTTTAATTTAGGGACTATACCCCAATATAAAAAATATATCTATATAAAACAAAAATTCAAAAAAAACTTTTTTTTGAAAAAACCCACCTTTAAGTTTTTTTTATAGAGGATTATTTAAGATTATTTATGAATTCAACAGTCAAATCGATGGAGACGTTTCAGAGAAAAAAATAAATATTATTAATGTAAATATGATGGGGGACTATATTTGGGGTTTAGTCAGAGAAAGTACTTATGAACATAAGGCTACATTTCTAAACTTTTTTTTTAATATATTTACTAATATAATAATTAAAGTTATTAAATAAATATAAAAATATATTTGTTTTGATTTTTTAACAAATGAATGATCAAAGTCATAGATTTTCTTCAATTTTGAAATAATCTCTTAAATAATGTTTTCCTGGCTACAAAAGCAAACTTTTTCATAAAATATTATTTTTTTTTTTGGATCACATCACTAAAGCTATAGTAATTATGTACGCTAATCCGAGGCACAAAATTCATTGACTTTCAAATAACGGAGATAAGCTATTTCAAGAACTTGGTTGGACACCCAGTATAGTGAACGGATGGACCGTTTTGAAAAAAAATTGGATGGAGTGCTTAGGTACCATAGTGGTACCACTATGCCAAGTTTGGTCATTATCCGAGATATTGAGGGCAAACCGATTATATTAGAGTGAAATATCAGAGATATTTTCTAAAAAACAATTTTTTTTCAAAAACGGCTCTAACGATTTTTAAAATTTTGGTCTTATTTTTTTAATTAGAGCTGATATAACAAATTCCAAAAAGAAAAAAAAATGGAAGTTGTCATGTCATTTAAAAGTTCTTCTAGAACACCGGCTTGTGTATTCTTCCCAAAATGAAAGATGTTTTACCCGAAGTATTTTTTTTTACTTCATGCCCCCTTACAACTTTTTTGTTCATTTATGTGTTTTTTTTTTAAATCGGTATGCATATATCTATATTTTTGAAATCCACAAACATATTTTTTTTAATCACCTTTTTTGGATATAAAACGAAATAGAAACAATATTTTTTTCATTAATGGAATACCTAGCTATAGGTATCTATACTGCCCTACTACGCTAGAAAGCAGTAACTCCATTTGTCGCCTAGCGGCGTTTTGACCTCAACTCTGATGTAATGTTTTGAAAACGCTGCTATGCGACAAATGGAGTTACTGCTTTCTAGCATAGTAGGGCAGTATAGGTAAAGTACTACCTATATATGCTTTTCTTGGGGAAAGTAATAGGTACTTTTCTTCGAGGAGTACCTGGGTATTCGCAAGACTATTAATGGTAGGGATTATTATTAGTATTGCTGTACACGTGTTCATTTATTTATGATAAGAACGGTCTGACTTGGGCCTTATTTGAATGAGCTTCTAAACATACATACTGGCTGCGGAGTCAGTGGTAGCGATTTAATATATGATTGGAAAATACCTTAGGAGTCTCTATATGCTGTGAAATATCCACCACAATTTATTATCACTTATTTATTTTATCACTAAATTATGTCACTTTGTTTGCTTATATAAAATTTATGGAAGATTTTCAAAAGAAAATACGAAATTTATTTCTGACAGTGACAAGAGAAAAATCATTTTGAAAAACTTCAAAATTGATACCATGAAGAAAAAACATTTTGAAAAGCTTCAAAATTGATACTATGATTGCAACTTTATATTATTAGTCAAAACAACTAATATAAAATCAAAAGTACTAAATAGTTACTAATAATGAAATGAAATAGAGTATATACAACATATCAACCTAGTTGTCAACGTTGTATTTAGTGACTTCAACTTCAAATAATTATAGGAGGTTGATGGTAGCATCTCAGCATTTATAATGAAGCTGTAGCTTCAATAAAAAATGGTTTTCTTGTCTTACAAGCATGCAAAAAATATAATTTTCGAAAAAAAAGTTATGCCGCTCTGCTCTCTGTTTATCTCTCAGTCAATCTGTCTGACTGTCTATCAGTCTGTCGGTCCGGAAAATATGTCACGCAAATAACTCGAGAACGCTTTGAGCTAAAGACTTTATATTTGAAAAACAAGTTTCTTATCCAAAGTTCTCAACTGGGATTGTTTTTGGTGAAAAACGGTGTTGGGCAAGAGGTTACAATTAAAAAAAAAAACAAAAGTTTGTAGTTTTTTGAAAATATAGATCATGGGGTAAGCGGCTAAAAAAAATTGTAAACCCTCTATTCTAAAAAAAATATATTTTTTTTAGATATCCTTGAAAATTATAAATTATAATAATAAATTGAAAATACAATATTCCTGAATACATGTAGTTGTATAGAATTACGTCGTCGCTATCACCGAGTCTGCAGCGTAGTTATATGGCATCCAGTTGTTTATTTTTAGGCTGTTATCTATTTATAGCTCTATCCAAAATGTCTGTACCTACCATGCTTTTGTGATATAGTAGGCTTTGTTCACTCGCTTCAATAAGAGTTTTAGTTACAGAAAATTGATTATAAATATTTGTGTAATGTCAAAATAGTTGTCATTGAAAAATAGTGCAAGTGAATTAAAAAAAAAAGTAAGGTTAACGTAAGTCGGTTTTTCAGCATTTTTTACAATGTGTTCAGTGTTTTTAAAAGAAGATAAGAATAATTTGACATTGAAATAATTGGTATTTGACTTAGGTTATATAAACACGTGGTTATGAGTCAAGTTTAATGTACCTAGTAGAATTCTAGAATTGTTCAAATTCTGTATTCATATTTAGGATCCGAGTCGGTTTTTTTACAGAGTAACTAACTAATCGTGTATACAGTTTAGTATTGTTGTATATTTATAGATATATACGTAAACATAACCTAACTTTTTTTGAA
Organism: Brachypterus glaber; assembly: GCA_958510825.1. Lineage (NCBI taxonomy): Eukaryota > Metazoa > Arthropoda > Insecta > Coleoptera > Kateretidae > Brachypterus > Brachypterus glaber. The sequence continues at coordinate 36,338,403 of OY294046.1, forward strand.
TCGTTTGTTTTCGTTGTTTTTTCGCCGGTTTGGTGCTAATGGGGGGCGAACATTATAGTATATTAACCCTGGATCCTGACACTTATTTCATGTATACACAAATGTAACTCTGGGGGTTCAAAAACCCCAATAATAAATTATTAATAATAATTAAGAAACTTGTTTTTTTTTTAATTTTTTGTTTTGTTTTAACTTCTTTCTGTACGTGTTTTAAAACGATTTATTTAAATATTTGTATATCACCATTAATATTTACGTTTTGCTCAAGCTTTTTTTGAATCAATGCAAAAACTGCCCACTGTAATAGAAGCGGCAGTGGGGTTTTTGAGACCCACAGTCAGGTTCCAGGATTAAAGTACTAGTTTCATAGCATACCTTGTTAGCGCACGAGTATAAGCTTAGAAAAGAAGCCGCTTGCGGCGAGTTTTCTAAAGTACTAGTGCGCTAAAAACGTTTTATGAAACAAGTGCTTTATACAATTTTTTTTTATTTTGCTCTAAAATTTTACATTTGAATTGATGACTGATTTAGGGATTTTTGTTTCGGGTTGGCATTACAGTTTTCGCCATGTTTAAAATTTTAAGAACAAATGATATTTTGATATATTTTATAGTCATGTCTTCTCTTTTTTACTACAAGTAACCAAGCCACAGTTTTAAGACGGTAAAAAATAACCTAAAAACAAAATTTTGTAGAAAATTAAACTTTAAAGCGACATTGACATTTGCACGGAAAACGTTAAGCGATAGGCTTTTATATGTTGCCAACCCAAAAAAAAAAGTACAGACCTCTTATGGGAATATAAGAACACGCAAAATACCTGTGATTATGAATTATATAGAAAAAAAAACTTTAAAATGACAATGTGTACACAAACTGTGTAGGATCAGTTTTTTTATAAGAGGGGGTCGAAATTAATAAATAAAAAAATACAAACAAAATAAATACGACTCGCTTTTAAAATTTGGTGCGCGCATTCTGGTTCAGGCATCACCAAACTCATAGCCTCCTTCCTCAAAGGCAGAGATTTTCAGATAAAAATAGGCGTTCCACAAGGTTCCCCACTATCCCCCCTTCTGTACAACCTCTTTACCGCAGATATTCCAAAAACACAGGGTACTGAAATAGCCCTGTTCGCCGATGACACCGGCATCCTAGCAAAAGCCAGAAACCCCCAGCGCATCCATATCGCCCTCCAGCGCCAAATGGATGCCCTAATCAAATGGTTCTCCCAATGGAAAATCAAAGTTAACGCCAATAAAACTAAGGGCATTCTAATCTCTAGGATTAGAAGAGGCCCACCCCAGCCCATTCAGATAAATGGCCAACCCATTAACTGGGAAAACCATGCCAAATACCTCGGCATTACAATCTCCAAAAACCTGACTTGGGATCAGCACGTCAAAAACACCCTCCAAATAGCCAACTGCCGCCTCTCCAAACTCTACCCCTTAATAGGTAGAGAGAGCCCCCTATCCATTAAAAACAAACTTCTTCTTTACAACCAAACCCTAAAGCCGGTACTTCTTTACGGAGCCCAAGCCTGGAACAAAATCACCCTTAATAAAGCGCTATCAGCAAAACTTCAGGACTTCCAAAACAAGGCACTCAGAATATGCCTCGATGCCCCCTGGTTCATGAGGAACAACCAGATACACAGAGATCTCGAAATGCCCCTCCTAAAAACGGAAATCATCCTACAGCACGTCTTTTATACAAGACAATTTAGATCACCCAAACCCCCTCATTTCAAACTTTCTAGATTACGATCACGAAATACACCACCCACAAAAAGATCAAAAACGTCCTCAACCAGTAATGGTACCCACTAACTCACGACAGATGCATTCCCAGCATCAGTGAGCTAGTCTCACCCCTCCCACACATCCCTCCTCTCCATATCCCATCCCTCCTCATCCCCCTCCCACCCACTCCCCAGCGCCAAATTATGACAGATGCAACTCGCATCAGTGAGCAGAGACTCACTCCCCCCTAAATTATGACAGATGCAACTCGCATCAGTGAGCATAGACTCACTGCCCCAATTATCCATTCAAATTAATTATTTTTTAGATAAATGAGCCATAGGCTGCGCCTGTCTCTTAAAGACCCAAACAAACTAGTGATGATGCATTCTGGTTCAAGCTGTATTTAAATATGCCCTTTCAATTTCTTTAAGAACCATATCTCGAAAACTAATAGTCTTACTACAAATGTGATCAATAATGTTTTATAGGAAATTTAAAATGTTTTTTTTAATTTGCAAGAATGTTTGTCTTTTTCAATAACACTACACAACACTCAAAAATTTTCTACGCCATTTTAGTTGGATCTGGCTATATTTGATGCGCTGATTTCGGAACCTTTTTTCGTTTTTCCTGATCAGCTCGTTTTTTTGAGATAGAACGCACAATGTTTTTTTTTTGCTTATAGTTGTAGTAAAAAAAAATAAGGTTCAATTAATTTTTTTGGTGGTAGTGGATTGGTTCTCTTATAATAGGACTCTAAGTCAAAGGAAGCGGATTTCAAATATCTTTATTCCTTTGTCATAGACTACAAAACTCAAAAATTGATTTTTTTTTTCATATTTTTTTGCTATATTTTCAAGACATTTTTTTATAAATACTAAAGATATGGCTCTGATTTTTATAGGCAACACTAACACCCATTCGAAATTTGTAAAAATAAAAAAAGTTTTAGATTGAATCCAGAAACAGAGACATTACTGGGAATTATTGAAAGTAGTACAACAATATTTTGAATTATTTTATGTTTATTTATTTTAATTTTAATGTTTTAAATCAAGGAGAAAAAGTTTTTTTTATTTTTCGTTTTGTTTTTTTTAGTTATAAATTTAATTTATTGTGTTACTCTCCAAAAAAAATAAATAAAATATTTCAATTTTTTTTTTTCGATAACCCCCGGTAAAATCTGCGTCATTGGATTAGATCTAAAACTTTTTTAATTTTTATAAACCGCACATTTGTGTTAGTAGAAAAATTAAAGTCGTTTCTTTAGTATTTATATAACATTTTTATCAAAATATACCGAAAAAATACGAAAAAAAACTATTTTTTTTGAATTTAGAAGCCTATTAAAAACAAACGAATAAAGATATTTTAAATCCGCTTTTTTTGGCTTAGATCCCCACTAAAATAGAACCAATCTATCACAACAAAAAAATAATTAGACCTGAATTATATTTTTTTAGGTCTAATTATTTTTTTTACTACTACTACTCCAAAATCAGCGCAACAAATATAGCCAGACGCAACTAAAAGCTACCCGGAAAATAAAAAAAAATCTTTTTTTGTAGAGCAGTGTAATAAGCGATTGTCAAAAATGTTAATTTTTGTCTCATTTGGCCCCCTTAGCGCACCCCTACGTATCAGACAGCTAAAACAAACAAAAATGAATAAAGAGGAAAAAACATTAAAACTTTTTTTTGATTCCCTATCTAATCAACTTTTTCTTTTGTCGACATAAATTTTTTTCAACAATTTTTGCCACCAATATGCCATAACTTTTAATTAAATAATTACATCATACTTAGTTACTAAACTAATTAAAGACTACCATTTTCATAAGGGGTTAAACGCAATTGATTCAAGGGTGAAGCGATGAGGGCAGGTCAAAAACTTCTTAATATTAAAAAATTTCCCAACTTTATACCCTGCGCAAAAAAGAAGCTTTGCGGCGGAAAATTTTGATGACTAAAAACAAAAGGTCATCAGTTAAAATTTTCTCAACTATTTCACAGCTGGGCAGTGGGTTGTTCCCACTTGAGCATGACCTAGCGATCCCAAAAACATATAAAAAGGTTTATCACGTCTGGTGTGCCCGGTGGCAAAAATTCTGTTTTTTGACAGGGGTAAAGCTTCTTTTTCACAGGCGAGAGGGCCCAGGAATAAACATTTCCCGGGGCCCGGGCTGGCTCTGTCCAGCCCTGTGCAAGCATAGTTTTAAATTGAAACAACATAGGGGGGTACATATGAAAAATAAAAAAAAAGTGTTTTTTGCAATGCCCTAATGTGGCATAGGCATTACCGTTATATAAAAATAAAAATTCCTTGTTAATATCGCAATCGTAAATGAATTTCCCATTTTCAATGCCTACTGTTTTTCCAATATATTATTAAACCCGCTGATTATTATAATATTGCTCTCTCTAAAATTAACCCACTTCGCCTTGTGGGTTAATTTTCTCATGGGCAAAATCCTAGTTTCCTCTTTCACGCCATAAATAACTATTAATTGGAGAGATATATAATGTTGAACACTTTAAGCTAACGTCATATTTCTGACGTTATTATGACGTCAGTAATGTTATGTCCCTGGGCTGTGACTTATAAGCTTCACTGGAAAGACAGCAAGATGCATAATATGACGTCAAAAATACTAATTTTGGTTTCCTGGGATCTAACCCTGTTAGGATTAAATACTGTATTAATAAATTCGGTAGTAATAAGTTATTACTAATAACAACGGTAGTTGGGTCTCGTGTAAACATAATCAATTTTCCTTTTTTTTTTTTTTTGAGGCAAAAATTGTGTATTGCCACAAATGGCGTAAATCCTTTTGAAAGTTAAACTCTTCAATTGTTCCATTTCTCTATTTCTTTTATTCTCCAGAAAGAGCCATAATATCATTATGACAACATTAATCAGGTTACCACAGACAAAACCAATAACATTAAAGTAAACACGTTCGACATTCGGATCTAACTCAATTTTAGTTTGCGAGCTCACCACACAGGTGGCGCAGAAGCTCGAGGCATTATTTTTTTAGTGTTTTTCAAATGTATTGTTGTTTGAAAATATTTATACTAGAAGTCAAAAAACAAAAGGTAAATCTTATTTATTCCCTAGCCTTCTAATTTGACTCATATATGTGTCATCGTCATGACGATATATCGTCATCACCTTGGAATTTCTGTCATTGGGAATACACTGCCCTAATGAGAGTCTCATCATGAGACCAAAAGAGGACAAAGTGGCGCTGTCCAAAGTTTTTGCTTTAAAACTTGTGACTATGACTATGTTTACATGATATCCTTAGATCCTTGTATAAGAAGGTCTACATAGAATTTCTTGGGAAGAAAACAATCGCTTATATTCAAGTTCATTTATTTTAGTTTATAAAATCGGGATATCTGTTTGCATTACAAAGAAAGTCACATTTTTATAAAAATATGGTTTGCATAAAATGTGTTTTTAGCGGTATTTTAAAACTGTATTCAAATTTACCACTAAACATTGTGCTAAGTTTTTCTTGTACGATGTTAAAGAGTAAGAACCCCGCACTAAATGAAGCCTAGATAAAAGCTTTCAGGTACTATAATAATTTTGCTACAAGCACTTGAAAAAAATATTTTCAAGAGCATTTTTCTCGAAAACGGAAAAACATAGCGATTTACTTTAAAGATATTCGGAATCAGGTAAAAAAATACTATCGGAATTGTTTAACAAAATATGCAATTTATTGTGAAAGATTCTGCAGAAGATTTAGCTGTAAATGGTTCTATAATATGTAGACCTTCTGTTACCACGATCCATAATCAGATTTTTCTGTAGACCTACTTCATCTCATAAACCCTTCGGGAATGCCATGAGCAATGCAAAAATAATAAAAATGTGCAAATGAGGTTGTTTGGCATGGAATTTAACTTTGTTGACAAGTGTAATCTGTCAAATTGAGGTTCTTTGATAAATTATAGTCACTCTATCTATGTGGTAGATTATATAAACAGGGCCGTAGCTATGGGGGATGGGGGAGCGTCCCCCCACCTATCTTGAAATGTTATATATTTAATTGATCCAAAACAAAATTTGTATATTTTATGGTCTTGAAAAGTTAATCCAAAACAAAAGTTGTATATTTTATGGATTCAAAATACCAAAGTTCTATATTTTACGAAAAGGTAAAGACCTTTTTTTTTGCTTAGTCAGTAACTTTTTTGTCGAGGAAAAAAGTTGTATTTTTAGGCTAAAAAAAGTTGTAATTTTTTACATAGCAGCGCTAGATAATACGACTAACAAAAATTGACAAATTTGTCTAATTAAAAATGTTTCAGCAAAGTCAAAATGAACCTCTGCGATTTTACTGTAATATCCAGGGCTTCCTTTACAAGAATTCGTCATCTGTTTTCTTTGACATTTTTGTTTATATAAATATGACTGAGGAACACTGTGTAAATACGTTTTTGACACGAAACTTTCTTTTTCATTTTATTAACCTTAATATTTTCTTCTTTCCAGATTTTTCCGCCGTGTCACAAGAAGATGAGCAAACTAGCATTCTGAACAACAGTGACGGTGAAATCCTAGTATTTCGAGCTGAACAACGTAGTCCAGAGGAAACAGAAGCGGCACACGATCTCTTATCCTTATCTCAAAGTCTTCCGCCTTTAACACCCCCTGGTGTTGTTTTAATACACCACACCGTCCCCGACGATATGGACCGAGTCACACCAACACATTGCTATTTTAATTCAGATGGAAAAATGTTAGATACCAGTAACGAAGAAGAAGCAGAAATAATTTTTATTGTAGATGAACCGGAGGAGGTCCATGTAAAAAGGCCGACAGTTCTTCGACCGGTTCCTCGTACGATTAAAATAAAACAGCCTATTTCCATGAATAAAATTCCTTTTAGAGTTGCCAAAGCCCACTCGGTAACCTCTGCGGGCTCGTTCGATTCTGATGCTGACCTTATTATAGACGAAGAAACAAGTATGGGACCTGAAGCTCTCGAGCCTTTAAATAACGTTGATATAAATTCTTATAAAATGACAAACAGTTACAATAAGATTCTCATAAATGATATACAAGTAATGAAGCAGAACGACACTGTTTTGGTTTCGTCTCCCTTTGATTTGCCTGATACTAGGAAAAAAACTTTTAAGGGAAAATTTAGCATTGATAATAATAATAAGATGACCTCTAGGAATAAAAACAAAAGGAAGGAAGCTGAGAAAAAAAGGGAAGAGAAGAAAGATAAAACGGTAAGTTTACGAAATTAGGGAACGTTCAATTATTACGTAACGCAAATTGTACCAAAATTCATACACTTTATAACCCGTTTCTCGCGTTATTAAAGGCTGTAGAGATTTCATGTTTTGGCTACCCCCCCCCCCCCCAAATAGGGCTTGTGTTAGGGGGGGTAGCCAAAATATAAAATCTCTACAGCCTTTAATAACGTGGGAACTGGTGTATGAAGTGTACGAATTTTGGTAGAATTTGCGTTACGTAATACTTGAACATTCTTTTAGTTAACTAATTTCATTAAAAAGATGTTTTTTTTTTGTTCTACAAGGATCTTTCTTAAGCGTTTTCCTTTCGCTACTGTGCTTTTGACTTTAGTTACTTGCGTAGGAAATAAATTTAAATTACTTGAGAGGAAAGTGTTTCTTTTGTCGTGAGAATATTTTATGCACGTAACTTACACCTAAAGCGGAAACCAGAGGCTTGCATAAATAACCATAATAGTATCAATATTTAATAGCCAATAGTCAATCACGGTATCTTTTGTTATAAAAATCTTACGTTCCATCCCCAATGCAAAAACGGGTCTCCTCCTTTCATATTGTAGAAAAATATTTTTACTATAATTTTGCTTACATATCTATACGGTAGAACAAAAAAAACTTCATGTGCCCGTCTTATTTTTAATCTTCTTTCCAGAAATTCTTCAAAGTCGTCGAACAACACCCAGAAGACGCCGATATGGAAAGCGATTGCGAATCTAGCTGTTCAAAGGGCTACAACTGCAACGTTTGTGGCAAAATCTACGCAACATCCAGTAACCTATCACGTCACAAACAAACCCATCTCAGTCTGGATTCGAACTCTGCGAAAAAATGCATGACTTGCGGCAAAGCGTACGTTAGCATGCCCGCTTTAGCCATGCATCTACTCACCCACAGGCTATCCCACAGCTGTGGGATCTGCGGCAAGCAGTTCAGCAGACCATGGCTGCTGCAAGGTCATCTAAGATCCCACACAGGTGAAAAGCCCTACGGATGCGCCCATTGCGGTAAGGCTTTTTCGGATAGGTCTAATCTTAGAGCCCACATGCAAACCCACTCAACAGATAAGAGACACGTTTGCAAAAAATGCCACCGCCATTTTGCTTTAAAGTCTTATCTTACCAAGCATTTAGAATCATCTTGCGAAGGAACTAGGCAAGTTGTTACAGTCAGTGTGCAAACGCAGACGTTTATGGATGATATGTCGATTTAGGCAACAAAAAATTAGCAATTGCCTAAATTGAGGTTAAAATTAGACACAAATGCTCAATTTAAAAAGTTTTTTTTTATGAGAATAGATGTAATTAACTTCACATTCTTGATCAAAATATGCCAAATAAATTTAAGAATATTTTACTTTGGTGATAATAATTATCGACAATTATTGTCGCTTTATAGTTAACTAGTTTCTTGCAAGACTCCTGCGCTAAAACAGTGTGAACTACATAATGTTCTTGAAGTGCATGACAAGCAAGCATAATTATTACTTTCTTTTGGGTATTTTGATGAAGATTCTTAAGAATGAACTATAAAAGATCCACATAATATCGTTACTAAATAAGGACTGAATATTTATCATTTTAGTAACTTTATTTTAGTCTTATTAAAATTAAACTACCTTTTTTGTAGAGACCTCATTTACTATATTAAAAGTAAAAATGCAAAAAAAAATATATTTAGATGTAATATTGTGTATTTTACCACGTATACTTATATGCATGGGTTCTATTTATTATATATAGGTACCTAATTCCTAAAAAATACATACCGGGTGTTCCAGCTAAGGCACATCAATCTTTTTTTGGCGTTATTGTTAAAGCCACACCAAAAAGTTGTGTGCCTAAAATTTTCATTTTGATAACTTTAACAATAACGCCAAAAAACGATTGATCTGTCTTGTCTGGGACACCCTGTATAAAAATATAAAAAAATATCCGAACAGACCTGATAGGCTGGAAATAAAAAGCAATATTAAAATTAAAAAGTAACTTAGAATTTACGTAAATTACAAAATAAATAAACTGAACAAAATTTAACAGGCAACGAACATAATAAACATTTACATAATTTTAACATAGAAGCTAGATTCAATTTATCAAAATTAATAGCTTAATTTGAAAATATAGAGCTGTAGGGCAATTCCGGGATATAGGCCAACTTTGCCAATTTTGGGACTTAATATTTTACTAAAAGTCTCAAAAAGCTTGCCTGGAGCTAAATTTAATTTTGTATAAGGTTGCAATATTTTTGACCAAATAGATGTAGGGTACGCTGGGGATAAAAGTAACATTGAGTGCTTAGTAGCTATAGAATTCTTATCAATAACACAATATAGAAAATATATTGTACTCAAAAGTCTTAAAAACAAAAACACAGAAAAAATATTTCCTAGTTTACATTATTTCTCATAGTTCTTATAGTTCTCCGCATGAAACAAAGTCCAAACGAAAGGGAGAGGAATCATTCGAGCTCTCTTCTTTCCGTCAAAAGCGTTATAAGGCGTGCATGCCTGCAACGGGCCTCCCACTTACACACACATTCCAAACATATTTCCCGTAGCCACAGATCCGTGCGTCAAAGTATAACTGTTTTTCAATAAATTTTCTTAATTTTATATAACATTTTGCATATTTTAATTCACCTTATATGGTTACTTCATCTGGGCTTACTTTACTATTTGGTTATGCTCTGTTTTTTTTGTGATTTGGTTCAAAACAGATTACCACAGATTACCAAAAACAAAGGTCAAAGTTTGGCCAGATAGAGTGACCTCAGTCTACTCTAAGAAATTGGAATAACTAGAAAATACTAAAAAAGTTAGCAAACCTTTAATTTTTTGAATAAAAATTTAATATTCCATCAATCTATTTTCTAATTATCTTATACCGGGTGTTTTTCAAAAGTGGGTCGCTCCTATAACTTTTTTATTGAAATTTACAGGGCTTCTATAAGACCATATTTTGAATTTTATCACCTAAAGTATATTTTTTGTTCACTTTCGGTTTAACCAGAAACTACTCCTACTTTTGATTTTTAAATGGAACACCCAGTATATTTTTACACATTTGGATTCTCCATTAAATTATATGTATTATCTTAAGTCTTTGTCAAGTTTTGACAGCTATTGTCATTCTGTAAAAATTTACAATTTATTTAAATAATTGTTTACTTTTGATTTTACACAACAACATTTTTTGCTTTAACTCAAATTTTTGCTTTATTACTTCTATGGTATAACTAGATTATTTGTAAAAGTAAACAAGCCGTGAAGATATGTAATGCTACGCATTCCATTATATACTATCCACAGTAAATGGTATATTGCATTTTCCCAAATACTTAAAAAAATATATTTTTAAAAAATAATAAAAAAAAAGATATTTTTTAAAAAATGAAAAATAAAAAAAAAAATTAAAAAAAATTAAAAAAACAATTTAAAAAAAAATATTTAATTTTTCAATTTCTTTTTAATTTTCTTTTTGTGAAAAATGAAAAAATTTGAAAAAAAATTTTTGAAAATGATAGTTTTTTTATTTTTTTAAAATTTTTACTTTTTTGTTTTTGGGGGGATTACTTTGAAAAACAATAGGTATCTTTCCCTCATAGAACTTGATTTTTCCTTAAAATTTCGAGTTGATCGGATAATTCGTTCTGGAGTTATCTTGTCCACAAAAAACGTGACATCAGACAGACAATTTTCAAAATAAAACGAACAAATTTTTATCCAATAATTTTTTGTCTAGGACGATTTTTGAAAATTTTTGAAATGTTGAAACTAACTTATAATATTATTCTAGAGCAGGCGCTGTAAATAATATAAAAATGTGTTTTTCCAAGTTTAGTTTTCATGTAAAATTAAACGTTAACAAATGATTCGTATTTTTTTACCAATGTTTGATCCAAAATGAATAGATTTAGAAAATTTGACAAAAACTTAGGCTAATACACAGAATTTAATAGAGAATACAAATATGTAAAAATATTCAGGGTGTTCCATTTAAAAATCAAAAATATGGGCGTTTCCGGTTAAATCGCAAGTAAAAAATACGTTAGTTGTTATAAGCCGATTTTTTGTGGAGGAGCGGTTACTAACCAAGTTAGGGGAATATGTATTTCTATCTTTTTTTAACTCATCAATTAAACAGAGAAAGAGATACATACAGGATAACCGGCGTAACCACAAAAAATTGACTATAGTTTAAAATAATAATAAAATTATAGACACCCTCTTTTATCTCTAGTAATAAAAAAGTTATAGGGGAGAGCCACCTTAGAAAAACACCCCGTAAAGTGATACTGGTAGACTCTAGGTACTTAAAAGGGCCATTAGACCAAAACTGTAGTCTACAATACCAATATACGATGATTAGAAAATAGATTGATGGAGTATTTAATTATTATTTTTATAATTTTTTTTTTTAATTTCTGTCCTTTTAATTTTTTTGTATCTTAGTTTCTTAAAAGTATTCTAAATTACAAAAATACTCAGGCCCGTATTGACCTGCATGACCATATCTCCGAAACCATGCATTTTTAGACACATGTTTATATAAACTGTTTTAGTTAAAATAAACCATTTATACATATTTCGTATTTAATTTATTTAAATTTTGACAAAAAAAAATCTTAAAATTGAAAAAAATGTCATCAGCAACTGTCTCATAAAATTACTTATCAGAGATTTTTTACTGGGTTATGGAATAGTATTTTCTAAAAAAAAAAAACTTTATACTAAAATTGCTTAGTTTCGGTATGGGCATTCTCCCGGTAAAATACATAGCCACTACAGGCCTGTGAGTACTAACAAAATCTAACACGGTTCGCCCTTCTTCCTTTTTAGTTCGACTTCGGAAACACTCAGTTTTCTTGTACAGTTTGTTTACTTATCATGCAAATAACAATTTAAAACCAAAAATCAAATAATCTATCTGGCGAAACGTTTTTTAATCGCAAAAAACGGTCACGTGACTTTCGTAACTTTTTTATAAATAGGTTAATTTGAAAAAACATGAACTTTTCTTGTACAAAAATTGAGAATAAAAGACGGTTTAGTCAAAAAATATATATATATATTTAAATATTTAAATTTTTAAAACTTTTAAAATTTATTTTTGTTTTTTAATTTACAATTTTTTTTATAATTTTATATTACACCTTCTGTTGTTTTCAATTAATAAGTAATAGAAAGTAACCTTTGTTCAAATTGACTTATTTATTCAAAAGTTCTGGAGGTCACGTGACCCTTTTTTGTGATTAAAAAACGTTTCGCCCGATAGATTATTTTATGTTTGGTTTTAAATCGATATTTGTATTATAAGTAAATAAATTATACAAGAAAACTGCTTGTTTTCCAAGTCAAACTAAAAGTGAATAATGGCGAACCGTGCTAAACCTTTATTTTTTTTCGTGTAAATTTACATAGTGAATAAAATCATAAAACCAACTTATATAATACAAATTTTTGTAGAGATTTTTAAAAAATTCGTAAAATTAAATGTCTTTGTTCTACCGGGTGTCCCAACTCTATTTACCCAGAGATTTTCTCGAAAACTAAAAGAGATAATCAAGTTCTGCGAAAACCGTATTAAATTAGACAACTTAAACTATTTTAGCATATATTTGATACTTTCAGCTCTTAAAATGTGGGCAGGGGGGCATGGGGGGATTTTTTTTAATTGAAAGGGTCGTGTGATCATTTATGTCCCCTATCCACATTTCAAGAGCTGAAAGTATCAAATAAAATAAAAGATAGTTTAAGTTGTCTTATTTAAAATGGTTTTTTCAGAACTTGAATATCCCTTTTAGTTTTCAAGAAAATCGCTGGGTAAATAGAGTTGGGACACCCGGTATATCCTAGGTGAAACGGCAATACCATATTCCATAAAATTTTAAAAATGCGATTTTTATTTTGGCTTGTTCGATATTTTCTCTAGTCATTTTCTCGTAATTTTAATATTATATTATTGCTAATTAGTAACTAGAAAATTAGAAACCTTATTTATTTTTATAACAAATTTATTTATTTAACTTGGAAAAAATAAAGCATAGATTTTTTCATTTTGCTAAAAAACTTAGATACCATGCAAATTATTGAGTCTATTTAAACAATCTGTAAATCTTTCCCATTTTTTTTGTATTAAAGTACCTTAACTTGACGTTTTCTGTCCGGAAAATTTCATATTAAGGCACTCTATTTTGTATGACACAATAATTTGTCTCTAGTCATAATATTATACTGTAGGTACATAAACAACGAAAAATTTATTTATTTTATATTTATTTTATATTTATTTATTTATTAACTTTTTTATTTAATTTGTTTCGTATGTTTTTTAAGGGTTAAATTAAAGTAGGTACAAATGGCAAATTTTCAAATTAATTTGTATTTCTAATATTTTATTACTTGGTGTTTAGACCAGATTTATTGGAGGATTTGGTAAGGCAATGGTAAAATTTAAAATTGTTCATACCGGTATACCTGTTGGACAAAATCATAAAAACCCTTAATTTTCGCCGAACATTAAAATTAAAAGATTAACAGATTTCTAGATATTATGGATTTATGGATTTTAAGCTTATAACAGGAATATTAAAAACAACTCATGTAAAGATAATATTGACCTTTCAATAGTTATTATTGAATAATCAATAGTAACTACACACAGGAGATGATAACTTAAAACAAGTACGTAATATTCAGATTAAGTAGCTCGTATCCGCAAATCAAGTTTTACTTAATTGAAGTTGAATACGTATCTTACTTAAACCAACAGGTTAAAACTTGAACCACGTAAAACCCATGTAGCACCCAATATCCCCGGGATATCCCTTTTATGTCTTTTCAATGTCGAATGTCCCGAAACATTAGCCGTATATCCAAGGATATCCCTAAAGGTATGTCCCGAGGTTATACTGCCCGTATATCCCAAAGATATACGGTATGTCCTTAGTACATCCTACGATGGACTTTGCTTCATTATTTTAAATTTACCGCGTTTTTGGTGACTTTAATGGCGGATGTTTGTGGTCTCTTTATGTGTGTGTGTTTGTTCCACAATTATTATTAAATATTTATATTGTGTTTTCCTTTGTTGGACAATTTCGTGAGTATTAGGTACCCCTCCCTCCGTCTTAAGTGCTTTACGTTTTCTATGGACGAGCACATGTGCCTTAGCAAAGGTTAACCGTAGTACTAGAAAAAATTATGATGAAAAAGAAAATATATTTCGTAGATAATTTACTAATTATGTACAAATGTCCCCGACAAAAGTGGTTATCAAATAGTATTGCTTTTCTTATTTTTTTGTAAAACTATTAGCTTAAATTTAAATAACTTGCACCTAGGTGCAAGCCACTAATAGCAATATTTCACAAAAAAAAAGCAATACTATTTGATAGCCACACGGGACAGTTGTACATAATTAGTAGCTATCTTTAGGACACATGTACAGTATATCCTCAGGGCATACCTTCGGGATATCCTTGGGATATACGGTTCGGAAGTCGCTCGGCTTCCTGTTTAGTAACAAAGTATATCCTGAGGATGTCCTACGGATATCTGTAGACAAAATCGTATATCCTGGGGATGTCAAAAACAAAAATAACCAATAATAATTACCTTAATTATAACTAAAAAAACTAAAAATAGCACTTTTACCCCATTCTTAACACCTTACCCCTAACCTTTTACCCTTAAAATCTAATCATCTTTTCAAAAGATGATAGGAGACAATATGCAAAAAATCGCTTGTCGATATCTTTTTATAAATGGAGTTATCGAGTTTACAGACAGAAATACGAACACAATTTTTTTTTTGCACGACCAAGACTAAAACTTAATTTTACGCTGGCATTTTCGGAACTTAGGAACTTGCCGTTTTTGTTCCAAGGGAAAAAAATCACGGCAACCCTGATAATATAAAAATATTATACATACTATTATGTGCTTTACTGATACAAAAATTAGGTTTGGTGACGTTTTGTAATAAATAAGCGATTCCATCGAATTTATTTGATTTTAACAAAGAAAACCTTTAAAAATAACGTTGTTTAAATTACTTAAAATTTATCGTCTTCGTCTATTTCTTCGAACTGACGTTTGTGTCAACCATATAAAAAACAATTGAAATCGCGATAGCCGTGAATCTGACATTTCGCAATTCACAGGCATCTTGATTAAATTACAAAAATCAAACAACCGATTTTAGACGCATGGGTTTTAATTTTATCTACCTACCTAAATTATGTTTGGTCGTGCAAAAAATAGTATATATACCTCAAGACTAAACGTGGCTGTTTTAGTACCTTGCGTTTCTGTTTCCCTCGCTCGCTACGCTCGCTCAGGAAACACTCATGCAGCGGACTAAAACAGCCAGTTTAGTGCCTTGGTATATAAATAACTTTTACTTACTGATTTCGACTCAGGAAGGTCGAGAAGGTGGAAAATATGGTCAAAAATTTTGACTTGTCGGCGATGATTTCAATACATTCTTAGTAGTACTAAGTGCCGATCTAATAAAGCTAATTCTTGAATACGCTCATTATATGGACAAGTTTTTACGAGTAGTTAAAGAAAGCGTTATTATTAATTAAAACTGCTAAGGAGATTTTTTTACGAGGAAGTCATTAATTATACTGTAATAACTTCCGGTTTTTTACATTTATGTCCTCGTTTAAGGATTTTTTTTATTATTATTTCTACTTCTATAGCAGATTCTGTCGTAAATATTCTATAAAAACGGCTATATACGGGTAACTTTTACCACTCAAAAATTAACCGAAAATCCTATAAAAGTCCAATCTGAATATTTTCACCCAGTTTATTTTTTAAGCAATAAACCAAAAAACGACCACGGTTTAATGTTATTTGCTTTGTGATGAATTGTTGGTTTCTTTCTGATTTATTTTTTGAAAACGTTAGGATTTGCGATTTTGAAAACCATATGTAGTATTAAATACTAAAAATATAAATTTTATGCAGTTTGAAAATTCATTCATGGTTCTAAACGTCTGAACTTCTGATAGTGAAGTGGTTTATTATAAAATAATTAAAAAGCTTATAATCAACTTCACGTTAATTTTATTGTTAAAAACAATTATTTATGACTAGAATGTTAAAGATGTCCCATCATATGTATTTAAGTCCGAAGATGCTATCTCTATTATAGCGAAACCGCGGTCACACTAATTGTTTTTAACAATAAAATTAACGTGAAGTTGATTATAAGCTTTTTAATTATTTTATATATAAATTTTATATTATTTAATCCTATTAAGTTTTAAAACTGGGAGTTTTGTCCAACACCACCATTTTTTAAGCAGTATGCTCGCACAATGCAACTAACTACACGATAACCTACAAAATTTGAATGAGAAAATTGGTATCAATAACGAAATAAAGCATTTTTCCTACGACCTAGTTAGAATATAGTGCTCATTTTCCACCTGTTGCCATGACAGCGGTCGGGAAGTAAAAATCAGCTGATTTTATATATCTGCTGTCAGAGAATGAGTAAACGTCAAACACGTAACCTCAAGTTGACAAATTAATTTTTAGACAATTTTTGCGTGTTTTGGATGGTTAGGTGTTAGGTCGTAGGAAAAATAGTAAACGCACCTTGACGCAAACTATTTTCAGTGTGCTTCGAGTGCTTTTTTTACTCGGCTCCGCCTCGTAAGCACTCTCGTGCACTGAACTAGGTTCGCGTACTCGTTGCGTAATATACTATTTTCAGGTAAGTATTAGTTTTTTTTAATCATAAGTATTAGTTTTTTTAATCATAATATATCATGAGAGTTTTATTTTATGCAATAAATAAAAATATATATTCATAGAGGGCCTATTGTGTTGGGCAAAATTGGCGGTCATTACAGCCCTATTCTATGAAAGATTATAGCTTATCTTTTATTAACTATAGTTAATTTGTACAACACCTGAAGAACTGGTTGTACAAAATTAAATTCAGAAATAGTTACTATTTTATTACCAGATCAGAATAAATCAACAATCAAATGTTAATTTATTCCTTTCATTACTTATCAATGATAAGTTCTTCTTCTTTTCTGTTGGCTTTTACATAATATCATATAAAAAATCTGGTTGGTTCGTGATCCTTCAAAAGGACCTCTTCGATGTTTGATCCTATGTACGGCCTCGGTATTTCGTCAGAAGAAAAAATCTTTTTTCGTAAACTTGATAATTTCTTTAAGAAAACACAACACGTTGCAATAGCACGTAAGTCGACAAGATTTTTTCCTTTTAAGTGATGCGAATTTATTGTCAACTTTCATTGTCATGGGATTACATGGAATGATATGGGATTATTTTTATGTGGTTCCACTCGGGGGCGGATCCAGGATTTTGCTTGGGGGGGGGGCATTTCTGTTCAATTTTACCTATCTTCCAAAAAAAAATTCTAAACAAGAAAAAATTTATAAGTACTTCGGTTTTGCTTGACTCCGGGTGGGAGTGGCAACTGCCCCTATTGTCCCCCTTGGATCCTCGCCTAAGTGGAACTTCCACAAAAAGTTTCCAGAAATGGAAATTCTTGTCTCCATTGTGGAAAGTCTCGATTTCTGGGACGTGAAATAGGTTGATATTTCCTTGACGATTTCTTGACGATTAACTTGTTGTCTCACATCGCAAAAGTCATGATTTACAAGACTTTCGACATTCTTCAGGGTTGGTTGACCTTAGTCGTAATATCTCCATAGTACACTGTAAAAAATAAATATGTAATTAAACATAATTCTGCATGTAGATGTGATTCATTGCAAATACATGTAAAATTAACTAGATTTTACATGTAATTTCACAATTTTGCAATTTTACATGTAATTTTAAAGTTTTATATGCATATATCATGTAAAATTACATGTAAAATCTAGTAAATTTTACAGAGTTCACTGTAAAAAATAAATATGTAAATTAACATGCAAAATCATAATGTGTTGCCATGCAGAGACAAGTAAAAGTTACTAGATTTTACATGTAATTTTACGATTATATATGTAAATTACATGTAATATTTATATAAAATTGTAAAATTACTTGTAAAATTTCTTAAATTTTACTTGTACGTACTTGGCAACACATTATTACCTATAATTCAATTTATTTTTTACAGAGTAGCTAGACTAGTGTTTATTATGGACAATGATTCTTTAATTTCATAACTTGTGTGTATCGTAATTTGTTTAAGAAAGCACAACAAGTTGCAACAACACGTAAGTCGACAAGATCTTATCCTTTTAACGGAGGCGAATTTAGGATAATTTTTATTTATTTTTACTACCTATTAGTTTTTGGAAAAAGTAAGCTGATGAGTAGTGATTCAAGAGAGCCGAGAAAAGGAAGTTCTCGTCTCGATTGTCGAAAGTCTTGATTTTCGGGACAAAATAGGTTGATCTTTTTTTTGACGATTTTTTGATGATTAACTTTTATCTTGACTTTTAAATTTTTTCAGGGTTTGTTGACCTTAAGGTCAAGTATTACAATGACTCTAAAAAGTAAACTGAATATTCAGTTACAAATGGATAGGAAATCGGAAGTTATTATCCTATAGAACTGTACTTTAATTTTGGTTAAAAACACGCAATATTTCAACTGTAGTGTTTAAAAAAAAAATGAAAGTACATTTGTATTGGATCATAACTTCCTATAAAAGCGTAATTTAATTTTTGTTAAAAACACTATAGCTCTAAACTCACGTACTTTAATACAAGAAATGTTGCTCCAAACCAAAAATTAAAGTACATTGTATAGGATAATAACTTCCGATTTCCCATCAATTTGAATATTCAGTTAACTTTTTACATTGATATTATGAGTCGTAATATCTCGGTAGTAACCAGACTAGTTTTTATTATGGACTTTGTCGAAAACCTGTACACATGTGTATAGAACTTATTTAAAAAATGTAAGTTGTAGGTATATCAGTGTAAAAGTTTGATCAAAAGTCGAGATTTTAGTGAAAGTAAAGAATCACTATCCTGTAGTGCTGTCTCACATACACCGTGTTTGCAGTCATCTAACGGAAAATAAATAGGATGATTGTACATCACAAAACATGAAAAAACAACGCAGAAACCTGTGTCCATAAATAAACCCTAAGGAAGCTACGACCCTTCAAAGATAGACATATTGAATGGGGAACAAAAAAAAGTGTCAAAAATGTTTAATGCTGCAGTCGATTCTTCATTTAAATCTAAACACAAAAGTGTTCTTCACCGAAACACCTAAATTTAATATTAAAGGAGTAATAGCCTTTTAAAAAGTAATATTTTTCGTGGCACAAAATGTGACTTCCTATTTAACTGCATTTTTTTGAAAACATTTGCACCTGGATTGTTATATTATTTACATTTTTGTGTAAGGAAGGAATCCATATTTTTTACAAAAAATCCAAAAAAAAATACTCTTACAAAAGTTTAGGGCAAAAATGTTTTAAGCCTCACATATTTTGTCCGTCTAGGCGCGCCTTTAGATAGATTCAAAAAAAAATAATAATAATATAGACTAATTGCCCTTATTAATACATGCAAAATCTTGTCGCTATAGCTCAAAGGGTACCAGATTCAATAATCTTATTTTTAGTACAATATTAAAGGGTCGTAACTGTCTTAGGGTTTGTTTCCGGACCTATGTTCCTATGCTGGTTTTTCATGTTTTGTAATGTAGAATCATCCGCATTATTCTCTGCCAAAAGACTGTAAACACCGTGTATTTAGAATCAATAAATTTTATACAGCCACGTCTTAAGTTAGAAAGTTGTGTGTTAAATGTATTTTATATCGTACATAAATTATGCTAGACATTTTGATATAATCTATACAATGTTTGGATCCCAAACAACATGAAAAGTTGGGTGAATATAATTTGTAAAACATGCATACCTATTTGGAAAAACATCAGAAAAGAAAAACTGGCTTATTTTCGATTTATTTTTTCCTGCTTTAACATGACCTAACTCTCTGGTTTATGTCTTTTTGCGCCTGTTTGGTAATTTTTATGCTAGTTCGAATAGGGAAAATACAATTCTAATGAACAATATGTCTTAAAAGTTTTAAAAACTCTAAAAATCAGCCAATTGAAATGCAGGACGTACACTTAGCTTATTATAAGTTGGACGTATAAATAGCCTGTTCCATAATGTATATTTTCATATATGCAACCATCCATACATTTTAGTTTTATTATCAAACTCCATTTAATAATCTACTAAATATTAAAATATTTTTTTCTGTGTACAAAATAAGTTAATATTATTAATATATCAATACAAAAGAAACCCTTATCAAAGAAACGAGCTCAGATGGAATAAAAATTGTATAAGAGGAAAATTCTTATTAAAGTTTTGTCATATATGGTCAGGCAATCATTTTGACACTATCCCATTTGAATATAGAGAAAAAATAAAGAATAACCTGTCAACATGTGTGATATTCACACATATTGTATTGAGAATTGCATAAAATACCAAAAAAGGATAATGCCAAGAAGTCCAGCAACATTACTTCAGATCTGTTAGTTTTTTACCCTGAAAGAAATATCATCTGAGTAATTTTTGAATATTTTTTTTTATTTAAAATTTCAGTTTATTTAAAAACAATTTCTTTAATGATTCAACAAGAACGAAAATTATTTGTACTCCAGGATGATTGTTTTGTTTTATTTTAGAATACATGCAGTACGTGTAAATTCTATTCTCCATAGGATTATAAAATGACAACGTTGCAAGTCTCTGTACGCTCTTCCCAACTCAGTTACTGAGGTAACTCAAAATCAATTTTTTGATCAAAAATGTATACTTAACTTTTACTAAGATATTACAATCGCGTAAAACAATATATATAATACGTAGACGAAAACTGTTGGTAACCGTAATCGCAATAAAAATGGTATTTTTTTGTCCTTGTATCATAAATAACTATTTTAGTTTAAGTAAAACGTAAAATTACTAAAAGAGTTGTACAAAAAAAAACTATTATTTTAGAAAATTGCAAAAAAAAAAGCTGCATTGTGGCTCTGGCCGCATGGGCAGTTGCCCCATATTCACAATGTCTCTGGAATGTCCTTCACTTCAGAGCGCACAAAATTTTCCAGCATTGCGCGATATCGGTCGCCGTTCACCGTAATTGTATTGCCATTTTCCTAGCAGGGGTAAGGCCCGATTACCATTTGGAATATTACACCGCACCAAACCGTGACCTTGAGGGGGTGCAATTCACGTTGATGCAAGACCCTAGCTGGAGGCATACATGTTAAAAGCCGTCAAGAAAAATGTCGTGAAAACAGCCCGTGCTTGTAAAGCGGAAAATGGACGTCATTTAAAAGACATGATTTTTCATACATAGTTCAGAAAAAAAAATCATTTCCTGTACTCTATATTGTAAAAGAAATAAATAAAAAAAATTGACAAACAAAAAGTTACCCAATTTTTAAATGGTAAAATGACTTATGGGCCACCCTGTATAACATTGTTTTCCGGAAAATATATTTCCGCTTTTCTTATCATAATAGTAATTAATTTTAATTTAACGAGGATCGTAAACAAGCTAGGAAAAATCTATATTTAGCATACTTTCTTTGGTATACCTTGTTTACAGGCCAGGACTTAAGTCGAAAAAGGGTTGAATAAATATTTTATTAATTACACCGGCCGGCCCACAAAAAATAGCAAAGGACCACGTTTCCTGTTTATGAAAAGTTGTTTCAGTCTAATTTGGTTAAATTCTGGATATTATAGTTTTCAGATACTTATTATGATTAAAAGTATCCAAGGGTACAAAAAGTCCTAAAAATCAACAGTTTAGGCGCACTTTGAACATTTTGAGCACAGCGGTGCACCTACCCACTGAGCATGCAACCTTGCCAACGTTTCTGTAAGCTTACATTTGCAATCTTTTAAAAAGGATTGTAATAAAAGGTTACGTCAAGCTTTATATTCCTAACTCACTCAACGTTTCAAATTAAAGCTTTAAGAAAGCATTAATATAAACTTTTAGAAAGGTTACTTATAAAACGTTGCTCTAAGCTTACACTGGCAAGCTTTTAAAAATGTTTGTAAAAAAAGGTTACGTCAAGCTTTATATTCCTAACTTACGCAAAATTTCAAATTAAAGCTTTAAAAAAGCTTTAACATAAACTTTAAAGAAGGTTACTTATAAAACGTTGCTCTAAGCTTAGAATGGCAAGCTTTTAAAAACGTTTGTAAAAAAAGGTTACGTCAAGCTTTATATTCCTAACTTATAATAATATTATTTACCTTGGTGGCTTTTTTTTCTAATCGTTTGTCGTATTTCTTTGGTGTATCCCTACTATTATCACAATTGTCCTTAAGCTTTAGGTAGTATATAAATTTAAATTTTCTTTTTTTCTTCGTATTTTACACGGAAAACAAAACAAAACAAACGCACTCAAAAACAAAAACAGGTGCTGCCCTCTATCGCTAAAATATCGAAGTAACGTAGGCATTTCTACTAGTTTTTAAATAAAAACATTTAAATGTATAACTTAATTTATATTAAATGAACAAAAATGTTTTAAGATTGTTATTTAACAAAAAAACAAAGTTTATTTCTATTTGTCATTTTAAAGTCAAAAAGCAACATTTGTAACAAACTTCACTGCAACTAAACTTTTCAATATGGCATCAAAATTCAAACAGTTTTGTAGTGGCAAAGAAGACAAATGATTGTAAATAAAACAGGTATGGTTGTGAATAAAATAGAATACAAACCTCGGTTCAACATTTCATTTGTCCTTCGGGAAATAGCAAACCTTGGAGCTACGCTATGCTACGCTTCTCAGGACATGAAACAGTTTCCACCTCGGTATGTAATATACTATTACAAGGTCTATACAAGCTTACTGCAACCTTACCTACCCAAAGAAAGCTTGAGATAAGCTTCTTGTAAGGTTATTTTGCTCAGTGGGTAGGTACCAGTCATGGGAAAATGGTTTGGATCACATTGGGTTAAAATTTGGATATATTATGTTTCTCGACTTTCTGAACAAAGCTCTTTTATTTGATTTAAGTTTTAACAGCTTGGTCTAAGTAAAATAAGTATTCAACTTCAATCAAGCAAAACATTTGATTTGATAACTTGACATGCTTGCGTATATACAAACTTTTGAACCACTTGATCTGAATATTACGTAATTATTTTTAGTAATCATTTCTCTGTGTATACCGGGTGTCACACATCCAATGTACACCCCCTTAACTTCTGTATTTGTAAAGATAAAATTTTGATATTTGGTACCTAGAATGTTAGGTATGTTATAGGTACAGAAAAGTGTGCAGATTCCAAAAATGTAAGGCATTGGAGATCGCACTTGAAAATGTGAAAGTTGGCAGCACTTCCGGTAAAACTGAAAGTAGTAAAATTTTGTTTAATATGTCAAAAGTTTTGGCACGACCTTTTCTAGAAGGGGTCACGGTGGGGACTAATCTAGCAGCACAAAAATAGGAAAACCAACTTTTAAATAAACGGATTAAAGTATTACTACCTGAAAATAAACTTTTTAAAGTTTAATAAAATTACTGAGGAAAGTCCTTGGATATTACATATTTATATTTTTATAGAGCTTAAAATCGGTATATAAACAAGTAAAAATCTGTTTTTGTAAATTGCATTGAGTAGTACAGTTCGGATGTTTAAAAGTAATATTAAGTTTTGTGTTCTATACATTATTAAGAAGTCCAAACGTATGTAATTTTAATCGCTGGCTTTATTATTTATTTAACGAAATTATTTTAACTTAGATATTAACTTTTATTTTACTTTACAAATTTATCAAAATATTTTATTTTGCTTGATCTACAATTTGATTTCTGTTGATTTCGCTAATAAATTTTTAACTCTCGGATAGCTTGTTTACAACTCTTTAAAACCATACTAAATTTGGCCGCAAAAAGTTGCAAACTTTTTTTAAACGCTTATATTATATGTGTGTGGTCGAGCAAAAACGTATATTAGGGTCAAAATGTAGATTTTAAACAAACTTTCACATCGGCCCAAAATCGGTATCGGGGAGTTTTTGGGGTCAAAGATTACAAATTTTTGGTCGAAATTAAAAAATTCAATTGTTGACGACTTTTACAATTTCTGGCCGATTCAAACCAAAATCGGTATCAAGGGGTTTTTGGGACCACTGATTCAAAATGGTGGTGCCATGGCGAATTTTGGCATTTATGTACATGCCGACTCAAAATCGGTATATAGGAGTTTTTGGGGTCGTAGATTAAGAAATTTTCGTCAAAATTAAAAAAAAAATGTTTATTGAAATTTACAATATTTAACCCCCCGCCAAAAACTGGCCCCCTTAAACTTTATATATATATATATATATATATATATGACAAACCTCGAGTCCCGAGACATTTTTTGTGGCCTAACCCCTTGTTCCGAGACATTTATCGTTTTCCAAGACAGTCTTGGAAGTCCTATATGTATAACGCATAGTTCCAGGACTGTCTTGGAAATAGTTTCGGGACATTTAGTGTCTTGGAACTAGTTCCAGGACAATATTATTAATATAGTCGTCGCGTTTAAGCAAAACATTTTAAGCTTATAGATTTTTAGGTATAGTTACTTGAATTTTAATGTTATTATATTATTCGAGTAATGTTCAAAAATTCAAAAAAAAAACCGCCCAGCTCCTGGAATGAACCAGAGCATTTAAATGAAAAACCATTCAATTTTTTCAAGGAGGGTATCCAAACATTTCGTTTGGTTTCGTTTTTTTGCTCATCCTTCGCCCCTATCAAACTTTTTTCAATTTTTTTTTCACTAAAATATGCATTTTACTATTGTCCAACATGTACATACTCAGCTCCTTAAAAAAATTAATGGTTTTTCCTCTAAATGTTCTGGTCGATTCCAGGAGCTGGTTTTGCTTTATTAAAGTTTTATTTTTTTAGTTTTTTTTTTAATTTTTTTTTCGTTTTACGAAAAAAGAAACTTTTTTGAAAAAAAAACTTGCATCCTGCCCCCTATCAAACTTTTTTCAATTTTTTTTTAACTAAAATATGCATTTTACCATTGTTCAACATGTACATACTCAGCTCCTTGAAAAAAAATAAATAGTTTTTCCTCTAAATGTTCTGGTCGATTCTAGGAGCTGGGCGGTTTTGCTTTATTATTCTTTTTTTTTAAGGAGCTGAGTATGTATATGCATATTTTAGTGAAAAAAAATTAAAAAAGCTTGATAGGCGGCGCAGGATGAGCGAAAAAAAAAACGAAACCAAACGAAGTTTTTTCAACAATTTTTTTTTTTGAAAACGTTACATACTCAGCTCCTTAAAAAAAATGAATAGTTTTTCCTCTAAATGTTCTGGTCGATTCTAGGAGCTGGGCGGTTTTGCTTTATTATTCATTTTTTTTAAGGAGCTGAGTATGTATATGCATATTTTAGTGAAAAAAAAATTAAAAAAGTTTGATAGGCTGCGCAGGATGAGCGAAAAAATAAACGAAACCAAAAGAAGTTTTTTCAAAAAAGAAATTTTTTCAAAAAAGTTTGTTTTTTGTAAAACGAAAAAAATAACAATTTTTTATAATTTTTTTTATAAATTTACTTAATAAAGCAAAACCGCCCAGCTCCTGGAATCGACCAGAACATTTAGAGGAAAAACTATTCATTTTTTTTAAGGAGCTGAGTATGTACATGTTGGACAATGGTAAAATGCATATTTTAGAGAAAAAAAAAATTAAAAAAGTTTGATAGGCGGCGCAGGATGAGCGAAAAAAAAAAAAAACGAAACCAAACGAAGTTTTTTCAAAAAATAAATTTTTTCAAAAAAGTTTCTTTTTTTTTGTAAAACGAAAAAAATAACAATTTTTAGTTTATAAATTTACTTAATAAAGCAAATCCGCCCAGCTCCTGGAATCGACCAGAACATTTAGAGGAAAAACTATTAATTTTTTTTAAGGAGCTGTGTATGTACATGTTGGACAATGGTAAAATGCATATTTTAGTGAAAAAATAAACAAAAAAGTTTGATAGGCGCAGGATGGCGAAAAAAAAACGAAACCAAAGGAAGTTTTTTCAAAAAAGAAATTTTTTCAAAAGTTTTTTTTTTTTGTAAAACGAAAAAAATAACAATTTTTTTTTGTATAAATTTACTTAATAAAGCAAAACCGCCCAGCTCCTGGAATCGACCAGAACATTTAGAGAAAAAACCATTAATTTTTTTTAAAGAGCTGAGTATGTACATGTTGGACAATGGTAAAATTCATATTTTAGTGAAAAAAAAAATTTAAAAAGTTAGATAGGGGGGGGGGGGGGGGGGGCAGAATGAGCGAAAAAAAAAACGAAACCAAACGAAGTTTTTTCAAAAAAGAAATTTTTTCAAAAAAATTTCTTTTTTTGTAAAACGAAAAAAATAACAATTTTATTTTATAAATTTACTTAATAAAGCAAAACCGCCCAGTTCCTGGAATCGACCAGAGTATGTACATGTTGGACAATGGTAAAATGCATATTTTAGTAAAAAAAAAATTGAAAAAAGTTAGATAGGGGGGCAGGATGAGCGAAAAAAAAAACGAAACCAAACGAAGTTTTTTCAAAAAAGAAATTTTTTCAAAACAGTTTCTTTTTTTGTAAAACGAAAAAAATAACAATTTTTTTTTATATAAATTTACTTAATAAAGCAAAACCGCCCAGCTCCTGGAATCGACCAGAACATTTAGAGGAAAAACTATTAATTTTTTTTAAAGAGCTGAGTATGTACATGTTGGACAATGGTAAAATGCATAGTTTAGTGAAAAAATAAATAAAAAAGTTTGATAGGCGGCGCAGGATGAGCGAAAAAAAAAACGAAACCAAAGTTTTTTCAAAAAAGAAATTTTTTCAAAAAAGTTTCTTTTTTTTGTAAAACGAAAAAAATAACATTTTTTTTTATAAATTTACTTAATAAAGCAAAACCGCCCAGCTCCTGGAATCGACCAGAACATTTAGAGGAAAAACTATTCATTTTTTTTAAGGAGCTGAGTATGTACATGTTGGACAATGGTAAAATGCATATTTTAGTGAAAAAAAAATTGAAAAAAGTTAGATAGGGGGGGCAGGATGAGCGAAAAAAAAAGGAAACCAAACGAAGTTTTTTCAAAAAAGAAATTTTTTCAAAAAAGTTTCTTTTTTTTGTAAAACGAAAAAAATAACATTTTTTTTTATAAATTTACTTAATAAAGCAAATCCGCCCAGCTCCTGGAATCGACCAGAACATTTAGAGGAAAAACTATTAATTTTTTTAAGGAACTGAGTATGTACATGTTGGACAATGGTAAAATGCATATTTTAGTGAAAAAAAAATTGAAAAAAGTTTGATAGGGGGCGCAGGATGAGCGAAAAAAAAAACGAAACCAAACGAAGTTTTTTCAAAAAAGAAATTTTTTCAAAAAAGTTTCTTTTTTTTTGTAAAACGAAAAAAATAACAATTTTTTTTTTATAAATTTACTTAATAATGCAAAACCGCCCAGCTCCTGGAATCGACCAGAACATTTAGAGGAAAAACTATTCATTTTTTTAAGGAGCTGAGTATGTACATGTTGGACAATGGTAAAATGCATATTTTAGTGAAAAAAAAATTGAAAAAAGTTTGATAGGGGGCGCAGGATGAGCGAAAAGAAAACGAAACCAAACGAAATTTTTTCAAAAAATTTTTTTTTTTGAAAACATATCGTTTGGTTTCGTTTTTTTGTTTATCCTTCGCCCCTATCAAACTTTTTTATATTTTTTTTTTTTCACTAAAATATGCATTTTACCATTGTCCAACATGTACATACTCAGCTCCTTAAAAAAAATTAATAGTTTTTTCTCTAAATGTTCTGATCGATTCCAGGAGCTGGGCGGTTTTGCTTTATTAAAGTTATATTTTTTTAGTTTTTTTTAATTTTTTTTTCGCTTTACGAAAAAAGAAACTTTTTTGAAAAGAAACTTTTTTGAAAAAAAAAATTGCATCCTGCCCCCTATCCAACTTTTTTCAATTTTGTTTTACTAAAATATGCATTTTACCATTGTCCAACATGTACATACTCAGCTCATTAAAAAAATGAATAGTTTTTCCTCTAAATGTTCTGGTCGATTCTAGGAGCTGGGCGGTTTTTCTTTATTAAGTAAATTTATAAAAAAAAATTGTTATTTTTTTCGTTTTACAAAAAAAAAGAAACTTTTTTGAAAATTTTTTTTTTTTTTGAAAAAACTTCGTTTGGTTTCGTTTTTTTTTTCGCTCATCCCCCCTATCTAACTTTTTTCAATTTTTTTTTCACTAAAATATGCATTTTACCATTGTCCAACATGTACATACTCAGCTCCTTAAAAAAAAATGAATAGTTTTTTCTCTAAATGTTCTGGTCGATTCTAGGAGCTGGGCGGTTTTGCTTTATTAAGTAAATTTATAAAAAAACAATTGTTATTTTTTTCGTTTTACAAAAAAAAGAAACTTTTTTGAAAATTTTTTTTTTTGAAAAAACTTCGTTTGGTTTCGTTTTGGTTTGGTTTTTCGCTCATCCTGCCTATCAAACTTTTTTATTTTTTTTTCACTAAAATATGCATTTTACCATTGTCCAACATGTACATACTGAGCTCCTTAAAAAAAAATGAATAGTTTTTTCTCTAAATGTTCTGATCGATTTCAGAAGCTGGGCGGTTTTGCTTTATAAATTAAATTTATATTTTTTTAATTTTTTTTCCTTTTACGAAAAAAGCCAGGAAAAAAGAAACTATTTTGAAAAATTTTTTTTTTTTTTTTTTAAATTCCGTTTGGTTTCGTTGTTTTTTTCTCTCATCCCCCCTATCTAACTTTTTTCAATTTTTTTTTCACTAAAATATGCATTTTACCATTGTCCAACATGTACATACTCAGCTCCTTAAAAAACTGAATAGTTTTTCCTCTAAATGTTCTGGTCGATTCTAGGAGCTGGGCGGTTTTGCTTTATTTAAGTAAATTTATAAAAAAAATTGTTATTTTTTTCGTTTTACAAAAAAAAGTAATTTTTTTGAAAAAATTTATAAAAAAAAATTGTTATTTTTTTCGTTTTACAAAAAAAAGTAATTTTTTTGAAAAAAATTCTTTGGTGAAAAAACTTCGTTTGGTTTCGTTTTTTTTTCGCTCATCCTGCGCCGCCTATCAAACTTTTTTAATTTTTTTTTTCACTAAAATATGCATTTTACCATTGTCCAACATGTACATACTCAGCTCCTTAAAAAAATGAATAGTTTTTCCTCTAAATGTTCTGGTCGATTCTAGGAGCTGGGCGGTTTTGCTTTATTAAGTAAATTTATAAAAAAAAAAATGTTATTTTTTTCGTTTTACAAAAAAAAAGAAACTTTTTTGAAATTTTTTTTTATTTTGAAAAAACTTCGTTTGGTTTCGTTTTGGTTTGGTTTTTCGCTCATCCTGCCTATCAAACTTTTTTATTTTTTTTTCACTAAAATATGCATTTTACCATTGTCCAACATGTACATACTGAGCTCCTTAAAAAAAAATGAATAGTTTTTTCTCTAAATGTTCTGATCGATTCCAGAAGCTGGGCGGTTTTGCTTTATAAATTAAATTTATATTTTTTTTATTTTTTTTCCTTTTACGAAAAAAGCCAGGAAAAAAGAAACTTTTTTGAAAAATATTTTTTTTTTTTTTTAAATTCCGTTTGGTTTCGTTTTTTTTTTCGCTCATCCCCCCTATCTAACTTTTTTCAATTTTTTTTTCACTAAAATATGCATTTTACCATTGTCCAACATGTACATACTCAGCTCCTTAAAAAACTGAATAGTTTTTCCTCTAAATGTTCTGGTCGATTCTAGGAGCTGGGCGGTTTTGCTTTATTTAAGTAAATTTATAAAAAAAAATTGTTATTTTTTTCGTTTTACAAAAAAAGTAATTTTTTTGAAAAAATTTATAAAAAAAATTGTTATTTTTTTCGTTTTACAAAAAAAAAGAAACTTTTTTGAAAAATTTTTTTTTTTTGAAAAAACTTCGTTTGGTTTCGTTTTGGTTTGGTTTTTCGCTCACCCTGCCTATCAAACTTTTTTATTTAATTTTTTCACAAAAAGTCCAACATGTACATACTCAGCTCCTTAAAAAAATGAATAGTTTTTCCTCTAAATGTTCTGGTCGATTCCAGGAGCTGGGCGGTTTTGCTTTATTAAGTAAATTTATAAAAAAAAATTCTTATTTTTTTCGTTTTACAAAAAAATGAAACTTTTTTGAAAAAATTTCTTTTTTGAAAAAACTTCGTTTGGTTTCGTTTTTTTTTTTCGCTGATCCTGCGCCGCCTATCAAACTTTTTTATTTTTTTTTTTCACTAAAATATGCATTTTACCATTGTCCAACATGTACGTACTCAGCTCCTTAAAAAAATGAATAGTTTTTCCTCGAAATGTTCTGGTCGATTCTAGGAGCTGGGCGGTTTTGCTTTATTAAGTAAATTTATAAAAAAAAAATTGTTATTTTATTTCGTTTTACAAAAAAAAGAAACTTTTTTGAATGTTGAAAAAATAAAATTTGTTGAAAAAACTTCGTTTGGTTTCGTTTTTTTTTCGCTCATCCTGCGCCGCCTATCAAACTTTTTTCAATTTTTTTTTTCACTAAAATATGCATTTTACCATTGTCCAACATGTACATACTCAGCTCCTTAAAAAAAATGAATAGTTTTTCCTCTAAATGTTCTGGTCGATTCTATTATTTTTTTTAAGGAGCTGAGTATGTACATGTTGGACAATGGTAAAATGCATATTTTAGTGAAAAAAAAATTGAAAAAAGTTTGATAGGGGGCGCAGGATGAGCGAAAAAAAAACGAAACCAAACGAAGTTTTTTCAAAAAAGAAATTTTTTCAAAAAAGTTTCTTTTTTTTTGTAAAACGAAAAAAATAACAATTTTTTTTTTATAAATTTACTTAATAATGCAAAACCGCCCAGCTCCTGGAATCGACCAGAACATTTAGAGGAAAAACTAGTCATTTTTTTTAAGGAGCTGAGTATGTACATGTTGGACAATGGTAAAATGCATATTTTAGTGAAAAAAAAAATTGAAAAAAGTTTGATAGGGGGCGCAGGATGAGCGAAAAGAAAACGAAACCAAACGAAATGTTTTCAAAAAAAAAAATTTTTTTGAAAAAATTTCGTTTGGTTTCGTTTTCTTTTCGCTCATCCTGCGCCCCCTATCAAACTTTTTTCAATTTTTTTTTCACTAAAATATGCATTTTACCATTGTCCAACATGTACATACTCAGCTCATTAAAAAAATGAATAGTTTTTCCTCTAAATGTTCTGGTCGATTCTAGGAGCTGGGCGGTTTTTCTTTATTAAGTAAATTTATAAAAAAAAATTGTTATTTTTTTCGTTTTACAAAAAAAAAGAAACTTTTTTGAAAATTTTTTTTTTTGAAAAAAACTTCGTTTGGTTTCGTTTTTTTTTTCGCTCATCCTGCGCCGCCTATCAAACTTTTTTAATTTTTTTTTTCACTAAAATATGCATTTTACCATTGTCCAACATGTACATACTCAGCTCCTTAAAAAAAAATGAATAGTTTTTTCTCTAAATGTTCTGGTCGATTCTAGGAGCTGGGCGGTTTTGCTTTATTAAGTAAATTTATAAAAAAAAAAATGTTATTTTTTTCGTTTTACAAAAAAAAAGAAACTTTTTTGAAAATTTTTTTTATTTTGAAAAAACTTCGTTTGGTTTCGTTTTGGTTTGGTTTTTCGCTCATCCTGCCTATCAAACTTTTTTATTTTTTTTTTCACTAAAATATGCATTTTACCATTGTCCAACATGTACATACTGAGCTCCTTAAAAAAAAATGAATAGTTTTTTCTCTAAATGTTCTGATCGATTCCAGAAGCTGGGCGGTTTTGCTTTATAAATTAAATTTATATTTTTTTTATTTTTTTTCCTTTTACGAAAAAAGCCAGGAAAAAAGAAACTTTTTTGAAAAATAATTTTTTTTTTTTAAATTCCGT
Source organism: Brachypterus glaber (assembly GCA_958510825.1). Classification (NCBI taxonomy): domain Eukaryota; kingdom Metazoa; phylum Arthropoda; class Insecta; order Coleoptera; family Kateretidae; genus Brachypterus; species Brachypterus glaber. The sequence continues at coordinate 36,370,391 of OY294046.1, forward strand.
TTGGTTTCGTTTTTTTTTTCGCTCATCCCCCCTATCTAACTTTTTCAATTTTTTTTTTACTAAAATATGCATTTTACCATTGTCCAACATGTACATACTCAGCTCCTTAAAAAACTGAATAGTTTTTCCTCTAAATGTTCTGGTCGATTCTAGGAGCTGGGTGGTTTTGCTTTATTTAAGTAAATTTATAAAAAAAAATTGTAATTTTTTTCGTTTTACAAAAAAAGTAATTTTTTTGAAAAAATTTATAAAAAAAATTGTTATTTTTTTCGTTTTACAAAAAAAAGTAATTTTTTTGAAAAAATTTCTTTGGTGAAAAAACTTCGTTTGGTTTCGTTTTTTTTTCGCTCATCCTGCGCCGCCTATCAAACTTTTTTAATTTTTTTTTTCACTAAAATATGCATTTTACCATTGTCCAACATCTACATACTCAGCTCCTTAAAAAAATGAATAGTTTTTCATCTAAATGTTCTGGTCGATTCTAGGAGCTGGGCGGTTTTGCTTTATTAAGTAAATTTATAAAAAAAATTGTTATTTTTTTCGTTTTACAAAAAAAAACTTTTTTGAAAAAATTTTTTTTTTGAAAAAAATTCGTTTGGTTTCGTTTTGGTTTGGTTTTTCGCTCATCCTGCCTATCAAACTTTTTTTTTTTTTTCACTAAAATATGCACTTTACCATTGTCCAACATGTACATACTCAGCTCCTTAAAAAAAATGAATAGTTTTTTCTCTAAATGTTCTGATCGATTCCAGGAGCTGGGCGGTTTTGCTTTATAAATTAAATTTATATATTTTTTTTTCCTTTTACGAAAAAAGCCAGGAAAAAAGAAACTTTTTTGAAAAATAATTTTTTTTTTTGAAAAAATTCCGTTTGGTTTCGTTTTTTTTTGCTCATCCCCCCTATCTAACTTTTTTCAATTTTTTTTTCACTAAAATATGCATTTTACCATTGTCCAACATGTACATACTCAGCTCCTTAAAAAAAAATGAATAGTTTTTTCTCTAAATGTTCTGGTCGATTCTAGGAGCTGGGCGGTTTTGCTTTATTAAGTAAATTTATAAAAAAAATTGTTATTTTTTTCGTTTTACAAAAAAAAACTTTTTTGAAAAATTTTTTTTTTTGAAAAAACTTCGTTTGGTTTCGTTTTGGTTTGGTTTTTCGCTCATCCTGCCTATCAAACTTTTTTATTTTATTTTTTACAAAAAGTCCAACATGTACATACTCAGCTCCTTAAAAAAAATGAATAGTTTTTTCTCTAAATGTTCTGATCGATTCCAGGAGCTGGGCGGTTTTGCTTTATAAATTAAATTTATATATATTTTTTTCCTTTTACGAAAAAAGAAACTTTTTTGAAAAATAATTTTTTTTTTTTGAAAAAATTCCGTTTGGTTTCGTTTTTTTTTCGCTCTTTCCCCCTATCTAACTTTTTTCAATTTTTTTTTCACTAAAATATGCATTTTACCATTGTCCAACATATACATACTCAGCTCCTTAAAAAAATGAATAGTTTTTCCTCTAAATGTTCTGGTCGATTCCAGGAGCTGGGCGGTTTTGCTTTATTAAGTAAATTTATAAAAAAAAATTCTTATTTTTTTCGTTTTACAAAAAAATGAAACTTTTTTGAAAAAACTTCGTTTGGTTTCGTTTTTTTTTTGCTGATCCTGCGCCGCCTATCAAACTTTTTTAATTTTTTTTTTCACTAAAATATGCATTTTACCATTGTCCAACATGTACGTACTCAGCTCCTTAAAAAAATGAATAGTTTTTCCTCGAAATGTTCTGGTCGATTCTAGGAGCTGGGCGGTTTTGCTTTATTAAGTAAATTTATAAAAAAAAAATGTTATTTTTTTTCGTTTTACAAAAAAAAGAAACTTTTTTGAATGTTGAAAAAATAAAATTTGTTGAAAAAACTTCGTTTGGTTTCGTTTTTTTTTCGCTCATCCTGCGCCGCCTATCAAACTTTTTTCAATTTTTTTCTCACTAAAATATGCATTTTACCATTGTCCAACATGTACATACTCAGCTCCTTAAAAAAAATTAATAGTTTTTCCTCTAAATGTTCTGGTCGATTCTAGGAGCTGGGGGTTTTGCTTTATTAAGTAAATTTATAAAAAAAAATTGTTATTTTTTTTTCGTTTTACAAAAAAGAAACTTTTTTGAAAAAAATTATTTTTTGAAAAAACTTCGTTTGGTTTCGTTTTTTTTTTTTCGCTCATCCTGCGCCGCCTATCAAACTTTTTTATTTTTTTTTCACTAAAATATGCATTTTACCATTGTTCAACATGTACGTACTCAGCTCCTTAAAAAAAATGAATAGTTTTTCCTTTAAATGTTCTGGTCGATTCCGAGAGCTGGGCGGTTTTGCTTTATTAATTAAATTTATAAATTTTATTGTTTTTTTTTTATTTTGTTTTACTTATAATTAATGTAATTTTTCCTAAAAAAATTACTTTAATCGGAATTTTCTTTTACTATTATCGTTTATTTTTTTAACCCCCCATAACTTTTTTGTTTTTGGGGGATCACTTTCAAAAACAATAGGGATCTTTCCCTCACAGAACCTAATTTTTCCTAAAAATTTCAATACGATCGGATTATTCCTTCTTGAGTTATCGTGTCTACAAAAATCGTGACATCAAACAAACGGACAGTTGCTTATTTTTTCATGAAACAAATTTATGTTCAACAATTTTTTGTCTAGGACGATTTTTGATTTTTTCTTTAAATTCGAAACTACCGTATAATATTATTCTAGCGCTAGCGCTGTGAATAATATAATAATGAATAAAAGAATAAATAAAAAAATAAATGCATTTTAAACTATTTTACTATTTTGTCATAACATTTTCGTCAAAATATAACTGAGTATTTATTTGGATGTAAAGCATACTTCCAGGACATACACATTTTTTTTAATTTAGTGCAAAATAATCATATACATATTAATGTTTTCACTGAAAAGTAAAAACTAACCTAAGGTATGATCATGTAAACCTTATGTACACGTTATGTATACGAGTATAACGGATGTACACATGTCCTGGAACTCACTGTTAGACATATATATATATATATATATATATATATATATATATATATATATATATATATAATATATATATATAATAATAATATGTATCACATTTATAACAGAAGTGTATACCTATATAAATAAAATTATCACAAAGTAGTTACAAGTTAATCACAAATCACAAAAAAGTTAATTACAATGGGTAGTGGACAAAGTTCCTAACTGAACCCTTCATTTATTGATCAAGTCTATTTTTAAAACTATTCACAGATGTGGTGGACACTGTCTACTCAGTCAGACGACTCCAATTGTATACCATACAGTTGGAGAATAAGTTTCTATGCAGTAACTTGGAACATCTTTCTTTGGAAAGCCTTTTACTGTGATCTCTGACTTAGCGTGGTGCAAACTGAAAAACATCTGTTTCACAGGTTTACAGCAATCTTAAAGGTTTTGATTAGGTCACCTTTATCAAATCCCCATGTTCAGATTCTAATTTTCCTTTTATTCCTCAGTGTTTTGTTCCATCTGGATGCCACTAAAGTTGGTTTCTAAAAGAAATATATAATTAAAACTAATTCTGCAAACAGACATACAAAAGCTGTTTTTCATTGATAAAGCCCAAAAAACTTGGTCGATACTGGTTGAAAATTTAACTCGTAGTTTTTTAGGCCAGTGTTCGCCTGCACAATAAAACTTTAATCAAATATCAGACACGAGCCTGTTTGTTTGAAACAACAAAGGCTTAAGACAGACAAGCTACAATTATTTAACATCTAAGGTACTTACTTTTCTCCATTCCTCTGGTTTTCTTACTGGGCCACAAGTTGTATTTAATTTCCTTGTTAAGTTGGTCCACAGGTTAACCGTTTAGTCTTTGTTCACATATTAATTCATTTACGCACACGCTGAACTGTTCAGCCGTTGTTTTTCGTGGTGGCTTCTTGGAATCCATGGAATCCATATTAAAAAAAAAACAAAAAATGTACGTAAACACGATTCTTCTGACAACTGACAATCAATGACGCCAATATAAAAAATTTAAAAGCACCGTGTAAAACAGCATTACCACAATAAGAAATTACTAAATAACTAAGTTGGTAACCTGAAACGAAGGTACTTCACTTCATTCAATTCCGATCTCGGGATTGTAATATTTTTCGTTCCGATGTGGCCACGGTAATAGCAAATTTTAACGTTATCGTGTTGGAACACGATCACGACGTCTTAATTATAACGACATCGGAATAATAACGATGGCCACCATAATAGGGCTGATTATATACCATTTACCTTATTATAAAAAAGTACTTAATTATATAAAGAATAAATAAATTTAGTTTTAGAAAGTTTAGATTTTTCTCTTGATTTTGTAAAATCAACGTTATGAAAAAATTGATTTTGATCGTTATTTCCCCATATCCTCCAAATATTATTTGGTTTCAGACACACATGCACATATTGCATCATAAAAAACTAACTCATGATCGAATATTGTTTCAAATGCACAACCGAAAAAAAAAATTACTCAGTCGCTACTGTGTCGGCCTGAATTGATATGGAATCTTGTTAAATTGTGAAAAAATATGTACTTTTAACACCGTTTTTCGTAAAATTTATACAGTTTTTCACAAT